>JAECZO010000014.1:0-318938 GCA_019188245.1 Novymonas esmeraldas | reverse complement strand
CTGTGCCCGGCCGCACGCACGCTGCGCTGCGCACGGAGATCGAGGCGATCCTGCCGGACGACGGCGCCACGGAGACCGCGTCGAGCGCCGCGGACGCGCTGCTGTCGTCGGCGGGCACGATGACGGGAGCTGCTGCCGGCGTTGCGTTCGTGATCACGAGCTGCTTTACGCCGTACCCGCCCGTGCAGCGCATACGCGAGCTGCAGCCGCTGCTGGCGAAGTGGAGCATCGGCGCGCCGCCGCGGCACCGCAACGTGAGCGAGGAGGACTACTGCAAGGGCCTGATCAACCGCCTGGCCATCCGGATCGCGACCATCACGCAGGCACGGCAGGGTGCAGCTGCGCTGAGCTTCGCCTCGTCGCATCCGTCACAGCTGGAGTCTGGGAGTGTGGCGAGCGTATCGATGCAGACAAGTCGCATTCCCAGCTTCGGAAGCCGACCGAGTACGGCGACGGTCGATGGGCTGCCGACAATCACTTGTCGATCTGCGGTGCGCGAGTTGCGGGTGGTGCGCAGCGTAGCGAGCGGTGTGCGGACCGCCTTCTCCTCTCCGCTGATGGACAAGAAGGTCTCGAGAAGTCCAACGGCGGTGCGCTGGGGGAACGATGTCGTGTCCTTCCTGCACGAGGACCCGAACGCGGTGTCGACAGACAGCACCGGAGTCTTGGGCTCGGTCTCGGTGTCAGACGCGGCGGCCGGAGCAGACGTGGAGGATCGCGGTGTGCGCCACGGGCGAGGCAAACTGTATGGCAGCGAGGCGGCCGTGTAAGAAGGCCGGCAACGGCTGCACTGGAAAAAAAAAAAATAAATAAAGAGATTTACACGCGACTCTTACAAGGGCAGCGTCTCCTTCTCTCTCTGTGTGTTTCAGACAGGGTCACGCACCTTGTGTGTCGCCGTGGGCTGACGGTACCATTCGTATGTGTGGATTGTGCATGTGCATGGGTGTCTTTGTGCGTGTGCTCGTGTACTCTTCTCTGTCTGTGCGTATTGTGTTCGAGACCGACGCTGAGGGCTTTGTTTTGCAGCTGATTTCATCTTGAAGTTCAGTGGCCACGTGTGCAGCAGAACTCTTGAGGGGTGGGGTGATTTATCTGTGTGTGTGTGTGTGTGTGTGTCAGTGTTTTTTTTTTTTTTTTTTTGGTCATGCCTACCTTCCATGCTTTTTTTTGGCCTCCGGTTGAGCTTTTCACTTCTCCTTCACCCCCCGCACAGCTATACGAGTGCTGGGGCTCTGCACAGTCGTCGCGTACGTCATCGCTGCCACAGCATCTTCGACTCGACTCTATCTCGCTCTCTTGGTTCATTTGTCTGTGTGTGTGTGTGTGTGTGTGTGTGTGTGTGTGTGTGTGTATGCGTGTGTATGTGTTTCCTCCTGATGGTGGAGCTTTTTTTTTTTTGTTATTGATGCGCAACTGCGGGTGGGAGCGTCACCTCTCTCGCGCCATTTGTCCTCCCTCCCTTCCAGCGAGCCGTCTCGTCCTCGACGCCGTGTGTATGTGTATGTGTATGTGTATGTGTATGTGTGTGTGTCCCGTCCTTGCGCATTTGCTATGTGTGGAGGAGGAGGTCCGGTGGTGGAGCGGCGCTGGCGACGGCGAATGAAATCGCAAGAGAAATGACTGTCCGTGAAAGGGAGAGAAGGAGGAGGAGGAGAAGGCCGTAACGCGCGCGCTTGCTTCACACACACGAACACCACCACCATCAACTCTGACACTTACTCATAATGTAGACAGACAGACGACTGTACGTTTGCAAATACAGCAAAGGTTTCCGCTTCCTCCACCTCCTCCTCCTCTCTCCCGCTCCGTGCCTGAACTCCGCAGGTGCGCGCTGTCGTCTCCGTCTGCGGCTCGACTGCCGGCAGCGGCGCGGGGAGGGCTGTGTGCGGTGCACCTGGCCTTCCTCCTCGCAGCTGTATCGGAAGGATGAAGAGGAGGGGGAGGCACCTGCCTGGCCCTCCCCCCTCCTCCGTGTCCCCATCACCGACCGTCTCTTCTCGATCATCACGATCTGTCTCGTTTGTGTGTGGCGCATTCACTGCACGGGTCAACGACACATACTTCACTCCTCTCTCTCACTCCCTCCTTCCTCCCCCGTCACACCCACACCCACACCCACACCCGCACCCACACTCACACCGACACACAGATGTACGTTCACGCAGCGCACCTCCTCTGGACTCTCTCACGGCTCTTCTGATACCCGCGCTGTTTCGCCTTCCCTCTCCGTTTGTGTCTGCTCACACACACACACACACACAGCCCAGACAACCTTGTGCTTCTCCCCCTCTCTGCTTCTTCGTGTCTGTCTGTGAGTACATTCACTTGCGTGTGCGTGTGTGTGTGTGTGTGTGTGTGTGTGTGTGTGCTCATCTGTGTTGTGCCCATTGGGTATGTAAAAAAAAAAAAAAACAGCTTTCCCTTCCCTGCCCCCTCCTCCTCCTCCTCCTCCGTTCCGTTCCTCTGCTCATCGTCTCGACTTGACATTTGTGTGTGTTTTGATCTGTGTTTGTGTGAACGTGGAACTTTCAAACAGCGATCCATACAAGTCGCGTTGAAAAAAAAAAAAGTTTAACTCACCACTGTCATTCTAGTCGTGCGCGGACGCTCCACCAGTGCACCTTCGAGGCACTGGCGAGTATCAGCATCAACACTCTCGGCTCCCTGTCTTCTCTTCCTCTCACTCTCTCTCTTTCTTCACACCACAGTGTTGAGCTCTCTGTCTCAGAGAGACTGTGCGTGTGTGCGTGTGTGTGTGTATCTACGCTTTTTTTTTGTTGCTACATAACTCATACACACACACACACACAAAGGAACCACAGACGCTCGCGCGGACACGCGCTTTGGCATTCACCGTTGATTGTGTCTCTCCGTCTCTCCGTCGCCTCCCCTCTCGTCACCGAGGCCGCAGCGTCGCTTCACAATTCGCTGGACTTGCATAGTGAGCAGATTCACTTGTACGCGACACAACAACACTCTTTTTTTTTTTTTGATTATTTTTCTACTGGCCTTCTTTCTTTTTCTCTCTCCGTCGCTCACTGTCGTTTTTTTTTTTTTTTTTTTTGTGCCTCGATCATTTGCGTGCTCTGATCCACCACCGCTTCGTGGCCCGCAGGCGGACACGCACACACATACACACACAACAGTCTCTCTCTTTCTCTCCGAACTCGCACCGCACCACGGTTTTTTTTTTGTTTTTTTTTTTTTCTTCTCAGCGGGTTCTCCTGTTTTCCAACCGATCCTTTAACCCATCCCTCCCCCCCTCACTTAGGCCGCTCCCCCCGTCTTCTGCACAGCCGTCGAGACTGCCGTGCAGCGCACCACCCACGAGGACTGCGCCACCGCCTGCTGCGTCCTCCTGCCATCTCCACGTGACGTCAGCTGTGTCGCTTTTCTTCGTATCTTCTCTCTTTCTCGCTTCTCGTGGCACGTTGTGTGTATGTGTGTGTGTGCCGTGCAGGGTGCACCTCCTCCCCCCCCCCTCTGTTCTCCCTCCTCACTTCCGGCGTCCTATATCCGTGGAGGACAGGGGAGAGAAGGACGCACACCGCAAAGTGCAGCGCAGGTGTAGCGGACCCTCACAGAACTGAGCCACCATCCGCCCCCCCCCCCCCCCCCCCCCCCCCCCCCAGCACACTCCTCTTCCTCTTCTCTAGTGTACGCCCTCTCTCCCTCTCTCTCTCTCTGCCTACCTCAAGGTCTCACCTCTGCCTCAGCGTGTGTGTGTGTGTGTGTGTGTGTGTGTGTGCGGTGCTCTTCTGTTGTCCTTGTCACCTCCTCTTCGCTTTCTTTCTTCTTAACTTCTTCTTTTTTTTTTTGCTTTTTCTCTCTCTCCCTCTCCCTCCGACATCGCTTTTTGTTTGTTGTGTTGTTGCTGTGGACAACTCTGTTTTTTGTTTTTTGTTTTTTTGTTTTTTGTTTTCTGTTTACTGTGTGTGTGTGTGTATCTTTGTGTGTACAACACCATCAAAAAAAAGAAAGAAAGAAAAACACCACGACGACGACGACGACGACAACAAAAAAAAAAAAAAAGAACGAACGCCATTTGAAAAACAGAAATTACACACAAAGAACGTGTCGATCACACCACAAAAAAAAAAAACTTCTTTTTTTTTTCTTCTCTCTCTGACGGACGAAGAGGAGGAGCAAAAAAAAAAAAAAAACGACGCGAACTCAAAGAACGATACGGAGAGACTGCATTGAAGGGTGCGTGAGGTGTACGTGCCACTGTTGTGCGTGTGTGTGTGTGTGTTTGTTTGTTTTTTTTTTTTTTCATTTTGTACTTGTGTACTTGCGTGTCCTTTGTTTGTTTTCTGCGTGTGTGTGTGACTTGTGCCACTCCCCTGCCTCGTCGTGGTGCCCAATTCCACCACGGACACGTGTTGTTCACTCTACCTTCTCTCTATATATATTTTTGTGTGTGTCTGTCTGTCTGTGTCCATCTGTGTGTGTGTGTGTGTGTGTGTGTGTGTGTGTCCTTCCTTCGCTCTCACACACTACCCTGCACACCCAACTGCCCACCGCGCGCATTCTAGTATCAGCCTCTGGTGCTGCGGTGACGCATACGTTGACAGACACAAGCACACACACACACACACACACACACACACGCACGCACGCACGCACGCGTGACATACAGACAAAAGCACCCGCGTGTGTGCAAGCGGTGTGGGGCGGCGTCGGCAACGCAAAGCGGCTGCGCGCACCAGTGATCATCGGTGGAGGAGAAGGGGGAGAAGGCACGGCGCGAGGCCGGCGGACGTGAGACGTACAGACACAGACACACACACACAAACACCCGTCTCCATCGCGTCCATGGGAGACCACGGCGAGGACGACTACGACGTCATCGATGATGGGGGGTACTACTACGTGGGCGTGGTAGAGGAGCGCGTGAACTGCAGCACCGTCCCCACACCGCCACATGGCGACGCGGCACGCTCCCCCACCACCGCCGCCGCGATCTTGCCGCCGCTGCCTCCGAACACGTCTCGCACGCCGGACGCGGTCAGCTCCGTCGCCTGCCCGCCAATGAGCGGCCGGACAAGCAGCGCGCGTGTCACGCCGACCACGAACATCAGCGGCGCTGGCGGCAACGAGAGTGCCTCCGCCGCCACCATCCTCGCCGCCTCAGGCCGTCTGGCGGGGATGCTGGAGCCGCTGCCCCCGGGCACCGCAGGCACCGACAAGGTCCACTGCATGGTCCTGCAGCCCCATCCTCCACCCGCCCTGGCGCCCCCACACGTAGACGACGTCGGCGGCGCCCCCACAGCCAACTCACCCAACGCGGCCCCGCCCCGTCGCCACACCGCGCTGCATCCAGCGAGCAGCCCACGCAAGCCCACGCGCCAGACCGCCGCCGTCGCCGCACACCCCGCAGCGCCACACGACGCGCCGACGGGCACCACCGCCGCCCACGCCCCTCACCGGGTCCCCAGCTACGTGCGCATGGAGCGTGTGTCCGTGTCCATGCACTCCGCGCCGGCAGAAGTCGGCTCGATGGACGAGGGCGACGACGCACACGACACCGTCAAAACCACCACCGTCGCCGTGCCAGAACGTCCAGTAGTCGTGTCTCGCGTCAGCGCACACTCGACGGCGGCGTCCGCGTCCAGCGCCGCGCAACGCCCCGGACACGCAAGTCCGGCGCCAGGGCTGGGGAGTCGCTCTATCAGCGCCAGCGGCATCACAAGCCCTCCCACGCTCGCGGCCACCGCACCGCCATCGCAGTCCGGGGCGCCTGCAGCGGCCGCAGCACCACCAACGCCCACCAGCGGCACCGGCAGCCCGCAACGGCGGCGCGCGCGGCAGTCACCGTCTGTGGACACGGAGCATCCGCTCGTCGCATCAGCGCTTCTTCCTCCCTCTTCTCTTCCTCCTGCATCCGGCGCCACCCACGACGGCAGCGCCACGGCGACGCCGACACGCATGCGGACCCCCGCGGAGGTGCCGCCCTGGCTCGCCCAGGTGAACACAGCGCTGATGGAGCGCACGCTGGCGATGGCGGTTGTGGCCAGCCAGGAGAGCGACGCGATCAGCGTCCCCGACTCGGGACTCGCGCAGCACCGCACCGTCTCCCAGATGTCCCCCTCCGCAGAGGATTGGCTGAACCCTTGCAGCCGCCCGACAGCAGCGGCGGTGCCTGGTGTGTCGAGTTACTCCCGCCGCGGCATCCGCGTCGGCAGCCCGGCTGGCGCCATGGACACCACCGCGGGCTGGAGCACAGCGGCCTCTCGCGCCCAGCTCTCTGCCATCGACGCGGGCAGCGTGTCGTCACCCGGCAGCGTCGCCGATGCGAACGGCGGGGAGGGGGTGTCGTGGCTCGAGGGGCGGCGCCGGTACGCGGCGTTCGCGGCTTCTGTCACTGCCACCAACGGCGACAACGACAGCTCGGCGGCGCTGGAGCAGCCGCCATCGCAGCGCACGAGCACCGCCGTCAGTCTGCGTTCCACGGTGGAGAACGGCGACTTCATCCCGATCAGCCGGGAGCAACGCGCCATGACGCCGCACTCGCAGCGCTGCGGGTCCAGCGGCCTTCCCTCGCTGGAGAACAGCTGCGTCGGCGATGTCGAGGCGTCGCTCAGCGGCAGCGGCAGCGGCGGGCTCGGTCGTCCTCCGCTGGCCGGCGCGCGTCGCGCCTCGTTGAACAGTCAAAACGCCGGCAGCCACAGCAGCGACGCCACGATGGCCCCGCTGCGCCTGCGCCGCGGTAGCAATGGGAGCGACAGCAGCACCAGCGCGGTCGGCACCGCCGGCAAAGGCGTGCTCGCTGCCATGGGCGGTCACACATCCACACCACCGCTGCCGCTGCCGATGGCGTCGGTGGCACGCGGGGGCCACGCCCCGGCCCACCCCGCCCCGCCCGCGAGTCGCGCGGTGCACCCGGTGCCGTCACGCAGCATCCTCAGCATGGCCACGGCAACGACGGCCCCATCGCTGACCTCAGGGGAGCTGCACCGGCTCTGTGCTCGTCCCGTCTCTCCCCTGCGCATGGCGGTGCCGACGGACTCGGTGTTCAGCTCCGCGCCGTCGCTCCTATCGAACAATGACGGTCCCTCGGCGGTCGCCCTGCCGCTGGCACGCTTCCCCCGCTACTCGCTGTCCTCATCCACTGCCGGCCACCCGGCAGGGTCCTCCTCAGCCGCCGCGGCCGACGTCACCGCGACGCAGCGCCGCGCTTCCCACACAGTCGCCCCCTCCGCCGCACACGAGGTGAGACGCAACGGACCGCCGGTGCTCTCGCTCGCACCGCAGGGCCGATCGGCGGAGCGGGAGCGGTCACGTGCCGTGTCGCTGCCGTCGCCGCTACGACCGGAGGCAGCGACGGTGAACGTGGGGGGGCGGCCACTGCCCTGGTACGCACCGCCAGCCCTGAACAGCACTCCAGACCCAGCACAACAGCAGCAGCAGCAGCAGCAGCAGCAGCAGTGTGGCGGAGAGAGTCCATACGCACCGCACGACGCGAACGACGCGTCGTATAGCCACAGCGATGCCTTGGCGAGTGTGTCGTGCGCCACGAGTGCGGCGTCGTTGGCAGCGGAGACACAGTTCGTACGCTACCGAAACTAGAAGACACGATACCACCCACCAGCTCACACACATCACAGGTGCGTAGTGAGTCTCTCCACTTCCTCACCGCCTCCGTATGTGTACATTTTTTTTTTTGTGTGTGAGTGTGTTTGTGTGAGTGTGTGTGTGAGTGTGTGTGTGTGTGTGATTCGACGTGGTGTGGCCGACTGTGCGGTCGCATTCCCACGATGACTCTCCTCTCCTTTTTCTTCTGACACACCATCATCATCATCATCACTACCACCACCACCACCATCCCTGCAGTGGGCTGTGCCAGGCTGCTGTCATCTCCCCCGTTCACTGCACTGACGATCCGATTGTGAACTTCTCCCTCCTCCCTCATCCCTCCCCTCGCCCCCGAACATTGACAAGAACACACACATGCACCACCAACACTCTCCTCCTCCTCCTCCTCTTCCTCTCTCCTTATCTGATCCTCGCTCGCGCTGCCACGACATGCACACACACACACACACACACACACACACACACTTCGCCCCCACTACTAAACACACGCGCAGATGCAGTGGTGCGCTGGCGTTCCATCTCCTCTAAGGCAGTCTCCTTTCCCCCTCTCTCCCCCTCTCTCGGTGCTCTCCGTGTCGTCGCTATCGTGACGTGGCGGTGTGTGTGTGTGTGTGCGTGTGCGTGCGTGCGCGCCAACTGCCGGTCCTCCAGACTCACTAACCTTTGTCCCCCCCCCCATCCATCCCATCCTACACCATTCCTTTCACCTCCGTGTGTGTGTGTGTGTGTGTGTGTGTGTGTGTGTGTGGCAGTGGTGTGCAGCAGCCTCCTCCCCCCCCCCTCCTCTCCTTCCCGGCGGAGTCTCTCCCAGGAAACACATTTTTCTTTTTTTTTGTTTTCGCCTCAGTGCGTGTGCTAGTCTGCGCGCGCGTGTGTGTGTGTATGTGTGTGTGTGTGTATCACGTAGTCCACATCTGCTTACCGTGTCACCTGACTTCTTACACGACCACCACCACCACCGCCCGCTTCACTACGCCGTCGGCAACACGTGCTTCCCGTACTCCTCTCCCCCCCCCTCCTCCTTGCGCACGCGGACACGCAGAGGCAATCGTGTGGACACGCCTCTCGCACACACGCGATCCTCACACATCTTCCTCCTCCTCCCCCTCCTCCTCTTCTTCTCCTCTCTGCTCTTCCTTGTCCTTTGCCTCTCTTCTTCTTTTCTTTTTTTTTTTTATTACGTTGTCGACTCCCCGCACCGGATCGAGGCGCGGCAACCACCGCCGCATCTATACCCCCCCCCCTCTCTCCCTTCGAGTCCTCGCGTGTGTGTGTGTGTGTGTGTGTGCGTGATCGTTTCGTCCCTCCCTCCCCTCCTCCCCTCCTTCCCCTCCTCTCTCTCTCCCCTCGCTTTTACGAGTTGTTGTAGCTCACAAGTCGTCTGAAGTCGACGCTCGTGGGATCGAGGGTGGAGGTCAGGCGCGTCCACGCAGCACAACAGAGAGTGAGAGAGCAAGAGAAAGAACACGCATTCCCCTCGCTCGTCCGTCGCTCCTCCATCATCAAGAGACGAGCCCATAGATCCTCCGCTGACAGTCCCTTGGTGTGTGTGTGAGTGTGTGTGTGTTGCTTGCTATCACGCGATCAGACGCTTAAATCCGTCTTGTGTTGATTGTTTGTCTTGTGTGTTGCGTGTGTGTGTGTGTGTGTGTGTGTGTTTTTTTTTTCTGCGTGTTGGTTTGTGTCGGTGTTGGTGTGTCTCCCTGTACAGTAGTCTTCCATCACTTCTCCTTTGTGTGGTTGTTCCCTCGCTTCGTCCTCCCCTCCCCTCCCGTGTGTGTGTCTGTGTGTCTCTGGTGCTGAGTGTCGGTGTGTGTCTGTGTGTGTGTACTCTGTGGTGCTGCAGGGTGATCCCCACCCCATCCCCAAGCTCCCCCCCACCCCGGTACCATCGCACGCCCAGTCACGCACACCGCACCTCTCATGTACCACGCCGCACACACGTCCTACCCTCTCCACACACACACCCCACACCACCCACTCTCACAGGTGCAGCACCCGCCGCTCTCGCTGTCGTGGCCGTCGACGCTTCCACTACCCGCCACCGCCACCGCACCCGCACCAGTGCCGCTGTCGCCGCACGTCTCTTCGCCAGCGCACCAGCGGACAGACCGCACATCACCCAATCGCCCCTGCGCCACCAACACCGCCACCGCCACAGCAGCAGCAGCAGCAGCATCAGCAGCAGCAGCTGTGTCCATCGCGACCACCGGTAGCCGGAGCAACAACACGAGTCACCATCGCAGCCAGGTGAACACCTTCGGTGCGGCGCATCAAGCCGACGAGGCCATCGCCTTTGCCGGCGTCCACAAGACATCGTCCTCCCCCTATCATCAGCCGACGTCCCCCACACCCGCCGACTCCCTCACCGCGTCCACCGTCACGGGCAGGCTCTACCACACGAGCGACTACGCCGCGCAGTACCGCCCACAGCACCCCCAACAACAGCAGCAGCAGCAGCGCACACCCCCTGCCTTCGCCGTCTCCGACTCCTCGCCGACTGTCGCGTCGGCGCCTGGCGGCCTCCGCGCAGACGGCGACCGCGCACTGGCAGGGGTCCCGAGTGGCGCCTCCGCCTTCGTTGCCGTTGCAGCAGCGCCAGCAGCACCAGCAGCAGCAGCAAGGACAGCTCCCCCACAAAAGCAGCAGCCGCACTTCTACGTGCGCGGCGGCGGTGCTCCGGCAACCGCTGCGGTGGATCCGGTAGTCATGGAGCCCGCCACGCACCTCAGCCAGCACCTCCACGCGTACCCCGGCGCCTCCTCCTCCTCCCCCTACTCGCACTCCGCGTCCTCCTCGCAGCAGTACCCACAGATCCGCACCGACACCACCTTCGTCTCCTCCTTCAACAACTCCTCAGCGGTGGAGACGTCGGGCAGGCCAGCCGCCGCGTCCTCCCCCGCCGGCCTGCGCATCGCTGTCCCGCACTCGCCGGTGTTGGGGGCTGCGCGGCAGCCGTACCCCGCACACGCCCAGCAGCAACAGCAGCAGCAGCAGCAGCGCACCTCCCCACAAGAGCCGAACTCCTCGCAGCGCTTCGCCGTGTCCAACACGAGCATGAGCTTCTCCTCCGTGGATGAGAAGGGCCAACCTACCCCGCATCGGAGGTACAGCGGCCACCCCAGCAGCTCCGTCAGCGGTCAGCTGCAGCCGAACCCGCTTGGACAGCAGCGGTATCAGCAGCAGCAGCAGCAGCAGGACCAGCAGCAAGACCAGCAGCTGCAGCTTCAGCATCGTCACACGATTACCCTTCCGCAGCCCTTCCAGCGGCGCAGCAGTGATGTCATGGACGCCGTCTCACGCAGCCTGAACACGCACAATGACCCGGAGCTCGAGGGGCTGCCGCCGATGCACCGCGACGACGACGACGATGAAGAAGAAGTTGGGATGAGCGGCCACGGCGCTGGCGTCGGCGGCCCGGTACACGGCGGTGCCACCACACTGTATTCGAAGGGCTTCCTGATCGCTACGTCGTCGGTGGACAAGGACCCGCCGGCGCAGCGCGGCGACGGTGGCGCTGGTGCCGGCGACCACGGCGTTGGTGCATACATGGCACCGCACATACACGACGACGAGGAGCAGCAGCAGCAGCAGCAGCAGCAGCAGCACCGTGACGGCGCGAGGGAGACGAGTGTCAGCCGTGCAAGTCAGTCCCGCGGTCCGGCGGCGAGTGCGTCCACCGGGATCTCGCATCGTCTCTTGACGGTGGAGGAGATCAACGAGCGACGCCGTGCATCGTGGCTGGCGAGCCACTCCACCTCGCAGGCGCAGTCTCTGGCCGCTGGCGCCGTGCCTCCCGTCGACGATGGCGGGAGTCAGCGAAGGATAACGCACCTGACGAGCGTCACGTGCCACCCCACAAGCAACAACGACAACAACAACAACAGCACCGCCAGTGGTGCGAGTGGTAGCAGCCGGCCAGCACATCGCCAGCTCTCCAAGGAAGAAGCCGCCCAGCTCATCGCCCAGCACCAGCAACAGCGCGCCGCAGCAGCAGCAGCGGCGGCGGCGGCAGCGGCGGCATCGACAGTGAGGGACACAGCAACGCAGCAGCAGCAGCAGCAGCAGCAGAACCGCCACGCCCCGTCCAACCCCTCAGGGAACACGGGCCGCACCGGCAGCGCCAAGCTCGGCTTCCCACACGCCGCGCCATCCGATGGTGCGAAGCCGTGGCTGCTCTCTGGCGACGGCTCACAGGCTAACTGCCTCGCACCCGCCTCGGCGCCACCGTCCTCCTCCGCCGCAGCAGTTGCAGCAGCAGTGAGCGGCTCCGCCGACGCCGACAGTGTGGCCGGCGGCGGCGGCGGCACGGACGCTGTGGCGGCAGCAGCGAGGCCGACGACCTTCGAGTGGCTGTGCCGCACCGGCGCGGGGGCGGGGCTGCTCACCGAGTCCTCCGGTGCCCACTCGTGGCCGGGTGGCAACACGTGGCGTGATGGCGGCAGCGGCGGCATGGGCGGCAGCCACACGAGCGCTGCCATGGCAGCATTTGTAGGCGGGGCCGGAGTCGGCGGGGTGGTCCGCGGCGGTGGCGGCGCGGGTGGCGGCGCTCCGGAGCTGGTCGGCGCCCTCAGCCCGCTGATGGGGCCGACTCAGCCCCCCGTCGCGAGCCCCACCCCGGGATTCACGTGGGTGCCCAACGCCTCCTATTGGACGTCGCACGAGTCGCCGCCGGTGGACGCCGCCGCCAACGCCACCGCCGCCGCCGCCGCTGCTGTCGCTGCCAACGGCGGCGGCGGTGGCGGGGTGAACTTCAACGCGAGCTTGCGCAGCGGCTCACTCACCTTCCTGCCCTCGCTGCTCACCGCCACTGCGCTGCAGGGGCTGCCGCGCGACCACCTCGAGGGCCGCATCCGGCAGTGCGACGCGCAGCTGGAGAGGTTCCGTCAGGAACGCGAGCAGCTCGTTCATGAGCTGCAGCGGCGCCTCTACGCGTCCCCCGCCGCCGCCGCCGCGGTCGGCGTCGGGGAGTCACAGGGCGTGGCTCCCTTCCCCCACGGCGAGACGGCCGGCTACCCCGGCGCGCTCAGCCCCAACACACTCACGATCCCACGCACCATCATGAACGCGGCGGCTGCAGCGGCCGCCGGCACCGCCGTGCCGAGCGCGGGTGCTGGAGAGTTGTTGGGCATGGGTGGGCAGAGTCCTGTGCTGCGTTTCTTCAACGACTTCGTCGTGGACGGTGATACGATGCTGAAGGGCCTCCCGCGTATGGGGCAGGTGGACAGCGGTGAGCTGCTGCCTCCTGGGCTGAACATGGAGCCGCTGCTGGAGATGGACAGCGACGAGTGGGGAGGAGCTGGTGGGCGGCCATCCGCGGCGACCGCCGGTGGCGGTGGCGGTCGGCCCCGACGGCTAAGCGGCAGTGATGACGCAGCCGCCTCCACACTCACGAACCCAGCAGCAGCGGAAGCCGCGGCCGCAGCGCTGGCGAGTGGCGGTGGTGGCGGTAGTGTGAGCAACTGGTCAGCTGGTGAGCGTCAAGGTGGTCGCGGCCGTCGCCGCGCCGACACCGGTGGTCAGCGGCAGAACAACAACAGCCGCGGTCAGCGCCACGGCCAGCAACAGCAGCAGCATCAGCAGCAGCAGCACCCCGCACACCAGCACAACAGTCGCGCCGCTCATGCCCGCAGCACGGAGCGGTCGTACGGCAGCCGCGGCGGTCACAAAGTTAGCGGCGGCGGGTCCGTCTCGGTAAGTGGTGTGCCGCCGTCCTTCTCCAGTGCTGGGAATGGCAGCACCGCCGGCGCCAACAACAACAACAGTCGCTGCAGCCACGACAATACCCCCCAGGAACAGAAGTACTTGCAGACAGACCCCTTCAGCATGTACCTGCACAACAAGAAGATCGCCTCCGCCTCAGCCACCGCCACCGCCACGACACCGGGGAAGGATGCGGCGACATGATAGCACTGCAATCAGAGTCTGCACTCGCGTGCGCCTTGCACTCCAACCCCCCTCACCCCGCACCGAGTTTAAAGTCAGTTGTGAGTGTGTGTGTGTGTGTGTGTGCGTGTGTGTGTTTTTTTTTTTTTTTTGTGACGTGTGTGTGTGACGTGTGTGTGTGTGTGTGTGTGTTTGTGTGTGTGGGTGAGAGAGATTGTGTGTCTGAGTTGAGAGTAGTGAGATGCAGGATGGAGTCGCCGCCGCAGGTGCCCCCGGCACGCGCATCCACACATTCTCCACCACCCAACACCCCCACAGAGGTGCCGCTACACCTTTGCTTCTCTGTGCTTCACTTGTTTTTTTTTTTTTTTTCGTCATCGTATTTGTGCTGTCTTCCTTTTTTCTTTTCCAACGTGTTTTTCTGTATGTGTGTGTGTGTTGTGCATCGTGTGTGTCACTCATCATCGTGCGATCTCCTTCTTCCATTCCTCCCTTCCTCTGTGCCTCTTGTCATCGGCGTCATCCTTCTCGACCGCTTCTTCAGCTCGTGTGCGCCATTGCAGGAGGAAGAGAAGGAGGAGGCAGCAGCGGTGACGACGGTCAGTCGAGAGAGAGAACACGCCGCGGGGCTACACAACGGACAACAACGGTATGCTCTGTTGGATAGTGTCCCGGACACACACACACACAGCGAGAGAGAGAGAGAGGGAGCAGTACCCACACTTGTGGACCCAACAACCTCTTCTCCTCTCTGCTTCTCCTTCTCTCTTTTTTCACTTTTCTCTTTGGTTAGTTCCCTTTTTTTTTTTTTTTCATCAGTCGCCGAACTGTTGTTGTCGTCTTCTCTTTTTTGTTTTTGTTTTTGTGTGTGTAGTTGTGGCGTTATTGCCTTGGGCTCTGTGTCCACGCGCGTCTCGGGTCTCCGCCACCCCCCTGACTTTCTATGTCTCTCTCTCTCTCCGCGATGACACGTACGCGGCCACATACTGTCCCTCCTCTGCCGTCTGTTGCCGACACCCCCAACCTGAGTGAGTGTGTGTGTGTGTGTGTGTGTGTGTGTGTGTGGGAGGGTGCACTCCCGATGCACGGGTATGAGGGACGAAGTACGAGAACGCGCCTTTCATACCATCTGCGCTGGAGTCGTGTGTTTTTTTTTTCTTCTTCTTCTCTTCAGACTCTCTCTCTCGTGTATGTCTGTCGCACGTTCTTGTCAGGCTCCTCACTCCCACTTCCACTTCTCCCTGAAGACGTCCCTCCTCCACCTCCTTCCCCTGTCTCTCTCTCTCTCTCCGGTGGCGTTGCTCTCGTGACTTGAACTCGCCACGCCTCCTCTCCTCGTCCTTCCCCTGTGTCCATGTGTGTGTGTGTCTCTCGCAGTGTATGTGACTGTGAGTCTGCGCTGTATCTTCCACCAACTGAAGGGGAGTGGTGGGAGGGAGAGGAGAGATCTTTCTATATTTAGGGGAGGGAAGGAAACGAAAGGAAGGCGGCGGCGGCGGCGGCGGTGATGATGGTGTGTGTGGCCCAGACAGCGTGTTGTCTGTGCCACCTCCCTCTGCGTCTTCCATCTCCATACACACGTACGTCCCCCTTCTATATCGCCTGTCGTCCCTTCCATGTGATACACACACACATGTGTGTGTGTGTGTGTTTGTGCACGTGTGTCTGCTTGTCTGTGGCTCCGCTTTGAGCTCGGTGAGACCACGAATGTGTACGCGCCTGTGCCGTACTGTTTGTGTGTCTGTGTGCGCACTCTCTCTCTCTTCTGCAAGATACCGTCACAAGAGGGAGGTGGGGGGAAGGGTTAGTGTGGTCGTAAGGAGAGCGAGGACGCGCGAGTGTGCTTTATGTTTGTGCACCGCGACACCTCCAGCTCCCCACACACACACACACCCCTCATCCCCGCCACGGCTCAGCCAGTGGCACGCGGAAGACGTCAGGATGAGACGGATGGAGTGGGATGATGACGGTCGGGACTGGAGAGTGTGCAGCTAGGCGCACACACACACTCACAAATACCGTCTCACGTGTTGAGCTCGCTCTCCCTCTCCCTCCCGCCTCCTGCCTCCTGTACGTCATACAGACACAACCACACACACAGCGCTTTATACAATGCAAACTTATACATGTGCATGTTTGTACACACATAGATGCATACATGCATAGGTGCATGCACAGCTCCGCAGCGCGTGTGTTTCTCTTGTTGTTATTGCTGTAGTTGGTGTCTGTCTGTGTGTCTGATTGTGCGTTTGTGTGTGTGTGTGTGTGTGAAAGGTACGTGGCTGATGTACATCCCCTTCCCCCCTTTCCCCCCTTCCTCTCCTGCTGCTGCTCGCCCCTCTCTCTCTTTCTATCACTCTCTTCCTTTTCTTTCTTTCTTTCTTCTTCTATCACGCGCTTTTTCTTCAGCTCTTTTCATTTTTTTTGTTTTTTTTTGTTTGTTTGTTTGTTTGGGTTTTTTTTTTTGCTGTTTGGGGTGCACGTTTCTTGTTGTTTGCACTGAGAGCTCTTCTAAAACTCCCCCCTCACCTCCCCTACACAGACACACACACGTACTTGCATGTCTGTGTGACTATCCGCGCGGTTTGCATGTGTGTGTGTGTATGGTCGTGTATGTGCATGTGTGTGTGTGTGTGTGATGGTGTGTCGATCTATCTATGACTCTGTCTCTCTACCTTCCTCTCTCGGTATGCTCGGCGCGCACGCAATTGGCCGGTGCATCAACTGCGAGTAACTGCGAAGAGTAAACACAAGTCCTATCACATCGTTCCTCTCCACTTCTCTCTCCCCCCACCCCCTCACGCTTGCCAGCTGCTTTGGAAGGGTTACGCACATCCGTCAGAGGACGGGTGCACACCTCAGCGGGTGCATGTGATAATGCTAGCAGCGAGCGAGCGAGCGGGCGAGAGAGAGATGGAGCTGTGCAGGGTCAGGTGGAGGAAGAGAGGGGTGGGCCAGCGATTGTGCCTTCTCACCCCACGTCACGCTCGGCTCCCGACCCTTCCACACACACGCACGAGCAGGCAATGATGGGCTCCATGTTGACTGCCCTTTCCACTCTCTCTCTCTCTCTTTCCTCTCTCCTCCTACCTGAACTTCGGTCACACATGTACAGTGTCATTCTTGCCATCCCACCCCCACCCCTCACCCTCCACAACAAACACAACAACCCCCTCTCATCTCTTCTCCCCCCGCGGCGTGTCTGGCCCTTTTTTTTGAAAGAGAGAGCTCACACACCGCACACACCACACACACACATCCACCCGCGCACTCTACCACAACGTACCGCCGCCTCACCCCCTGTTTCACCTCTCTACACACTCTCTCTCTCGCACCGCACACACATACGTGCGTCCATCGAATCCTCTTCCCCGTTGCCCATCACACACACACACACACACACACACCCTCCACGTCTAGCGGCCACCTCTGCAATCCTGCTCCATCATCTTCGTCGCACAAGAGAGGGAGGAGTCCGAGGAGAGACCAGTGTCATCGCCGCCATCGCTCCCTCACACACACACACACACACACACACACACCTCCTCTTCATCTCTTTCCTCCCTCGTCTGCTGCTGCTTCTCCTTCTCCGGTATCTCTCGCTCCCCACACACACAGACACACATTTTCTTTTTCTTCATTTCTCCTTGTCCCATCACCACCCGTTCTTTCCGCTTTTTCTTTTCTTTCTTGTGCACAGAGTTCATTTTCTTCTTCACCAGTTGTTGTTCGTGTGTGTGTGTGTGTGTGTGTGTGGTTGTGTGTAGTACTAGCAGCTCGCTCATTTGTTTGTCTGCCTCCTCCACCTCTTTTCTTTTCTTTTTTCTTTTTCGATTTCAGCCTGCGCGTCTGTGAGTTCCCCCGTCCACCATCAAATCACACACACACACACACACACACACACACGTGTACCTCTGTGCATACCCCCCCCCCACACACACACACACACCTCTCTCTCTCTTCCGCCTTCCCAAATCCGCTGCCTCGTTCTTTCATTCTCAACATCGCTTCTCAGCCCCCCCCCCCCACCCCCCTCGTCCCGCGCAGATGTACAGATGTGTGTACATGTGTAGAAGGCGGTCTTTCTTTTTGTGTGCTGTGCGGTGGAGCTCATCTGACTCTTCCACGCTGTGGTGGTTGGCGCTCTTTCGATTAACTGGCTGCCTGCCGCTCGTGCATACGTGTGTGTGTTTGTGTGTATGTGTCTCTCTCTGTCTTCCACTGGAGTCGTCTCGGTTGGCGTGCAAAAGTGGTGATCACTGCGCCGCGTATGTGTTCGTGTGTCTGTGTGTGTGTGTGTGTGTGTGTGTGTGTGTGTGCCCTCCTCCATCTCTCGCTGCGTTGGTCTGTTCTTGCTGTGTGCCGTCGCTGTGTGTGTGATTCTTTTTTTTGTTTCCCTTCTCTCTCTGTTTCTCGCCCGATGCTCTCCACCCCACCACCCTCCCCCAATCCCTCCCGATGAGCGACGCCGACGCTGCGTAACACCAACGAAGAAGACACAAGGCGAACGGAGATGTGAACAACTCCCCCCCCGTGCAGACGCACTTCACTCGAGACGGAGAAGCGGCGACGAGGGAGGACGGCAACACGCTGGCAGAGTAACGCAGAGATGGGTACTCTCTGTGCACAGGGCTGCGCCGCAGTCCCTCTCTCTCCTGTCGTCCCGCTTCACACGTGTGTCTCTGTTTGTGTGTGTATGTGTGTGTGCAGGCCATCTCCGTAATCGTAACACCCGGCGTCTGCCCCCCGCACTGCGATGGAGGACAAGTGATAAGGCTGGCGCGCTCTCCAACTTGGCCCCTTCGTCCCGCCCCGGCAGACTCCTCTTCCTCCCTCATCCTTCCCCTATACGGTGGAGGCGCGGTGGCTGCAGACGCGGATGGCTGCTGCCCCAATCGTCTTCCCCCTGATGATCTGTGATGAGCGGGTGAAAGGGTGTGTGTGTGTGTGTGTGTGTGTGTGGAGGAGGTACCAAGATGTACACCCGCCCTCTCTCTCTCTCCATCTCTCTGCCTGTCTCCTACTGCGTGACTCTCCCTTCTTTTTTTTATCTACTCGCGTCTCTCAGTCGCCAACCTTCACATCAACGCCGGGGTGCGTAGCGACAAGACACGACAGTGTGCGTGTGTGCGTGTGTGCGTGTGTCTGCACTTGACTTTTGCTATCGGCGTGTTGGCGCCTCTCACTGACTCTCTTTCTCTTCCTCTTCTTCTCTTGCTCTCGTGGTCCTCCATCGACTCCGTGCGGCATCATCGCGGCCGCAGCTTGATAAAGAGAGAGAGATCAACTAGATACTATCCACACACGAGGCGTGGTGCAGCAAGAGCAAGAGAGCGAGAGAGGGGGAAGTGCGTGCATCTAGAGGGATAGAGGGGAGGTGCAGGAGAAGGGACGCTGAACGCGCTGTGGCGCTTTTCTTTGCTCACGTCGTGTGGGACGTCGTCGTCGATGTCGTCCGGCCGGGCCTCGCCGTTCCACAGCAGCTCAGACTGCAGCACCGCGCACATTCTTCAGTCCCACTCGCGTCCCAGCGACGATGGCAGCTCTCACACCGCTCGCTCAGCGCCGACGACGTGGGACAACACGTCGCACCCACCGCCGACCGCCACATCTGCCACGACGCTGATCGCCTCCGACGCCTTCGTCTCACCGCGGAGCGCACCGCCTACGCTCTTCAGCGTAGGGGCGGCGTCGGCGTCCCCGGTCGCCAACACCCCCACCACAGCACGAGGGCCGGCGGCGCGGCGCCGCCGGGCGACGTCTCTCAGCATCACGGTGGCTGCCGAGCCCACGACACCGTCTCTGTCGGCCCCCAACCCGCGCTCCCCGGTAGCCGCGCAGTCGCCGTCGTGGATCGTGGATGAGCCGCTGCAGCGGTCGTACTTCATCTCGCCTGCCGTGTCGCCTGTCGCGCCGCGCCATAGCTCTCTCGTGGACGCTAGCCGTGGCGCACCAGTCCAGTCGCCGCATCTCTCGGTGTCGCAGCGCGCAGCCTCGTCACCGCTCGTGCCAACGTCGCGCGGCGTGGGCAGCGGGCGGCTGCGCACCCAGGAGGTCGGTGGAGGCACGGCTGGCAACTCCCACGCCTTGCCGCCCTTGCCGCCACCCTCGCGGCTGCCGTCGGCGTTCTTCTCCAACGCGGGCAGCAGATGCGGCAGCGGCGTCGGCACCCCGTCGTCCTCCACCCCGGCAGCGATTGCGCTCATGCCCACGCCGCCGGAGGCACCCCTTCGCAGCGACGCCGGCGAGGCCGCGCCGCAGCCGCTTGCGGCGGTGACGGCCGCGGCGGATGAGAGAGGCAGCTGGTGGGCCGCCGCACGCCAGTTCATCTCCGACCGCGGTGAGCAAGTGAACGCGTACATCGAGGGCCTCGTCAACCCCGGCGGCGTCGCGGCGGAGGCGCGGGCGAGGCGCTCTCGCGACCAACGCCGCCCGCCGCGTGTCCCGGAGCGCAGCGCCACGATGAGCCGCTCCGTCTCTACCTCGTCGGGACACGAGTCCGGGTACGACCCCACGCGCCGCACGCCGCCAGCGCACGCGCCCTCCCCCGCCTCCCACGGCACCGCCCGCCGACGCGCCACGTTCGAGCCGTACAACAGCGCGACGCCGACGCACCGTGACGAGGCGGACCCACACGGCGACGGCAGCGGTGGGGACGGCGGCTTCTCCATACCGCTTGACCTCGTCGTCATCGACCCCACGCGGGACCCCTTCGCGTGGAACAACCCTGCGATCGAGCAGCCCGTCGTGCACATGACAAGCCGCGACGCCATCAACGACTCCTTCATGAGCGCCGGCGACGGAGCCGCCTCGGACGTCGACGGCTACGACGGCGAGCCGAACAGCTACGTCGTGGACCTGCTGTCGGCGCTGCGCGGGTACAACGCGAACCCGTCGGAGCCGTTCGGCCACCTCGTCGCCGCGGCCCTCGCGTCGCGGTCGAGGCAGGCGCCGGTGCGAGGCTTCGAAGTGGCCGCGGCGGAGCATCACCCCTATCTTGTGCGGCTGATCGTCGACTCCGGCACGCTGGACGAGACGGACGCAGAGGCGCAGCGCCACGTGCAGGAGACGATGGAGGAGGTGGTGTGCATGGGGGACGGGGAGCTGAGCCCGGCCATCTACGAGTACCTCACCTCCTTCTTCCGCATGCCGTTTGTGCGCCTGTCGCACAGCCAGTACACGCTCCTGAAGCGCAGCGGCTTCGAGTACGTGAAGCTCTTGTACGAGCACCAGCACGTGCTGCCCGATGAGCCCCTGCTCTCGATCCTCGTCAACCAGTCCCACTTCATGCATGTGCTGAACGTTGTCTTTATGGTTCTGCACCTGTGCGCGCTGGTGTCCTGCACCGTGTCCACCGCACTCGTGCTGGCGAACTGGATGCGGCTGGACGGCGGCAACTTCCAGAGCTACGGCTTCTACACTCTTATCGTCTTCGGTGGCGGCTGGGCGCTCTATCTGATCTGCCTGATGTACACCATGCGGAACCGGTCGGACGAGTCACGGTACGAGGGGCCGGGGGAGGATGGCACGTACGTGATGGTGCCGTCTCCATACGTTGCGGTGGTGCCGGTGTTGCCGCTCTTCGACATCTTCTGCATCGCCGCGTATGTCAGAGCGCTGCGGCAGCGGCGCATGATTCTCGCCCACAACATCGTCGCCTGCAGCCGCCTCTCCGGTGTCTTCTACGCCATCACGTTCGCCTTCCCACAGCTCGTCACGCAGGCGTACTTCAACAACGTCGAGACGACCATCGATGCGGCGTGGCGCCACCGCTGGCCCTACACGCTCGTACTCGTCGTGACGATCACGCAGTGGTGCTTGGCGCTGTTCGGGTACGCGTGGCACCTCTTCACGCACGACTCTGTCGACGGGTTCGGCTTCGCGTGCTTCAACATCCTCAAGGACCCGCATCTGTTGGAGCGGCACAGCGCCGTCGTGCACGTGCTGCACTACGTCATGGCGTCGGTGCTGGAGACGAACGTGTACCTGGCCACCGCCACCGCCATCGATCTACCGTCGGAGACGTGCAACTCCTACCGCGTAGTTGTCGTGACCCTCGCGAGCGTCACCATCGCATACATTCTCGTTGTGTACCTCGTCATCCTCTCCGCCGAAGCATGGACGGTGCGCATCAGTTTCTCGTGTGTCCCACTGATGCTGCTGCAGTTGGCGCTGTTGATCTGCTCCGAGAGAATCGACCTGCCCGCATGCGCCGACGTCCGCCAGCACTACTTCCGAGAAGCGTTTATCTTTGGCTACCTCAGCTGGGGTGCGTACTTCGCGCTGTTCATCGCGTGGCTGATGTTGATGCTTCACTGGTGTGTCCTCTGTGGGACGCAGGTGAACCTCTTCCCGCGACTCCTGTGGCCACTGGCGCGGAAGGACCCCCGCTTCACCGCGGCGAAGTCAATGGACCCCGACGGCGCGCTCTTCCACACCACCAGCACCACCACCACCGCCACCACCGCCGCCGATACTGCCGACACCGCGTCAGAACGGCGGCGTGGGCCCACCGCCGCGTCAGGTCGCGCTGCGGCGTCTGCGGTGCCTTGACGTGCAGAGAGGCCCGAGTCCACCTTTCAATGCACGCACACTCTTTCTCGCTCTCCACCCCCATCCGCCATACGAAGGATGGGAGAGGGGAGAGGGAGGAGGTCGAGAGGGGTGCGCTGTGCATGACCGATGCCTCCACCCACCCACACACCCTTAGACAGGTTGCAGCGCGCTTGCCCATACACCCCCTCCTGTCATCTCACTTGTTGTTCTTGTTGCTCCTGTGGCGTGGGGCCCCGGCCCCCCCCCCCCCCCCCCCCCCCCCCCCCCCCGTGGTGGTTCCGCCGTCTGCCACCCCTCCCTTCGTCCATCTGTTCTCCGCGTCTGTGCGTCTCTGCATCTCGTGTCTCGTCCGCCGCCGTGGGTCGTTGCCCGACACTCCATCCACCGCATGTCTCTCTCTCTTCTCCACCACCCACTCGCGTGTGCGTCCCGTCATGACGTCATTCCTCGTCCCGCCCCTTCTTCATCATTTTTTTACTTTTGTTTTGGTTGTTGTGTTTGTTGTCCATCTCAAGAGCGCATCGAAACAAGATGAGGAGAGAGGTGAGTGGTGGTGAGTGGTGGGTGGGGGAAGACAAGAGAACACGCAACACACCCATGAGCAGTTGCATCAGACGGTAGAGGAGTCGTGCGTCACCCGTCATGCAGCCCGCGGCGGAAGGAGGAGCACTCTCTTCCTCGTCCTTTTCATTTAGCACTTTGCCCCGCTGTCGTTGTCGCTGCGTCGAGCGGCGGCAACGGCGACAGGCCTCCATGTGTGGCTGGGTGGTGATGGGCTACGTTCATGTGTGGTCTCTGGTCTGCAGCCTTCTCGACTCTCTTGCACACACACACACACACACGTGAGAAGCGTATCCCGTTCACCAACTCGCAAGTCGCTCGCCTTCATCTCTCCATGCCCACACACCTCTCTGTCTCCCCCTCTCTGTCTCTCTCATTTACCGTTCACGGGTGGTGGTGTGTGGGACCTCCTGTTGCTCAATCACATCTTGACTGTCTCCAGCGGCGCGCGCCACCCATCGCAAGACGCTGGGGCGGAAGGTCAGCGGCGCCTCTTGTCCAGGTATCGGCGCCGCTGCTCACTCGTTGGTGGAGTGTGCGTGCGTGTGTTTGTGTGTGTGTGTGTGTGTGTGTGTGTATCTGCCCCCCGCCCTTCTCCCCCTCCACAGTCATGCGCTCTCGTTCCGTGCTACAATCCACGGTAGGGTGGGCGGGCTGCAACACCGCCGATGCCGTCGCACGCGCGGTGCGCCTGTGCCGGGGCCAGCTGCTTCCTGCGGTGGTGGCCCAACGCATGTGTCTGCACACTGCTCCCGTGCACCCCGCTGCGGTTGCCGGCGCACCACGAAAGAAAGCGAAGCGCATCCTTTCACCCGAGGACGCTCTCGCGCGCCGCGTGAACACGCTCGTCGGGGGCCGCAACGCTGCCGCCGCAGTGCAGGTTGTCCGCGATGCTCTACAGGGCACGTGGGTGCCGCCTGAAGCCGGCGCGAGTGCCGACAGCCGTTCATCTGCACCGGTGTCGAGCGCGCCCGCCGCGGCGGCACCTCCACCGCGGTGCACCTTCTCCACGAAGGCCTTTGCAGCAGCGCTCTTTGCGTGCGAGGCGGTCGGCGACGCGGCGGCCGGCCTTTCCCTCGTGGAGGACGTGCGACAGCGTGCGTCTGGCAGCGGCGCGTCGGAGTGGCTCGACACGGAGCATGTCTTGTCGGTGGTCCTGCGCCTTCAGTGTATGGCGGGTGACCGGGAGGCGGCAACGCGGATGTTCGCGTACCTCGAGCGGCGCGGGCTGCTGCGCCTGCGCAGCGCTTCTGCGTTTCTGCGCTTCTGCTGCGGTGCTCTTGCAGATCGCCGGCTCGCCTTCGCCGTGTACGAGGCGGCGCTCCAGCACAAGATCGAGCTGACCGAACCCGACTACGTGGCGCTCGGCCTCTTGTGCGTGCGTGTGCGGGAGCCCATCGGGACGCTCTTCTTTGTTCTGCAGGAGATGCAAGAGCACGTCGCCGTGGTGAGCGAGCGGATGGTGCGCGAGGTGCTGGAGCCGTGGGTCAAGATCGCCAACAACGACGACGGCGGCGCGGTCGGCGTCTCGCCGCGCGGGAGTCGGACGTCGATGACCCTGCAGCGTGTTGAACACATGCAGCACATCCCGCGACCGTCGCCCTCACCACCGTCGCCGACCCCGCCACCCTCCGCTGGTGTTGCTGTTTCATCGACCGCGTCACATGTGCAGGGCGTGTGCCCCGCGTGTTGCTCGGAGCTCGCTGGCTACCCCTTCACGACCGCCTGCCGCGCCCATCTCCTGCGCGAGCTGACGGAGCTCGTGATCCCGCGCGCCTGTCGCCACCGCCGTGCCCTTCTCGGGTTCGAGCACTGGAAGCGGTACATGCAGGCGCGGCTCGACGCGCACGACCGCGTCGACGTCTTCATCGATGGCGCCAACCTCGGCTACTACGGCCTCTCCAGCTGGTATGCCGATGCGAAGAGGCAGCTGCTCCTGCACCGCGGCGTGCCGGAGAGCCGTATCACCGCCCGCGACGTGGACTTCGACGCGCAGTGCAAGGCGTCCGGCCGCGGCGTCGACGTCGGCGTCCACTTCGAACTCATCGACAGCGCCGTGCGGCTCGCGACGGACACGTACGGGCTGCGCCGCCCTCTCGTTATGCTCCACGAGCGGCACGTGGAGCCGCAGTTCATGACGCCGCGGAGCAGCGCCGTGGTGCAGCGATGGCGGGAGCGGGGGTGGCTGTACTGCTCGCCGACGGGCTTGAACGACGACCTCTGCTGGCTCTACGGAGCGCTGCTGCTGACCGACCCCACAGACGCGACGGCGTCGGGTGTCGGCGCGGCTGCCCACCGCACGTTTGTGTGCACCAACGACAAGATGCGAGATCACCTCTTCCGCCTATTGAGCCCGCGCGCCTTCACCCGGTGGCGCGACAGACACCGCATCGCCTTCCGATGCTCTCGCGTGGCGGACCACACGGAGCTGCACTGGACGCTGCCGCCTCCGTACGAGCGCTGCATCCAGCGGTGTGACGCAGCGGGTGGACTCGCCACGGCGTCGCCGCCGCCCCTGCATTCCGCGGGTGCCGCCACGGTCAGTGCATGGCACATCCCGTACGCCGCAACGCCAGCGTGCCCCGCGTCGGCGGCGCCGCACACACCCGCCACCGACCACGTGGATGAGGCCAACGACGGCGGGGCCGCTGGCGGCGACGAGTTGGACGCCGAGACCCCTGCAGACACCCCTTCCGAGGTGGACGCAGGTGACGACGAGCCCGTGAGCGCTGCAGCCCCGACGGGCCCGTGGGTGTGCCTCACCGTGCACACCGCCGCCGGTGGCTGACACACAGGCGAGCCGCACTTCAGAGCAGTGCACACACACACACACACACACACACACACACTTCCTCACATACTGAAAAAAGCAAACATGCACTACCTGAGAAAGCAAAAGCGTGACCCGCGATGGAGCGCGAATGGAGTCAGCTCAAGCGTGTATCCTTGCACACAGTCTCCTCCCCGCTCACATAAACCACCTTCTGCACTCCCGTCTCTCTCCCTCTCTCCCACACACACCCTTACGCACACACACACACACACACACACACGCTCACACACGCCGGTTTATCTTTTGCAGAAGGGAGCAGCTTTGCAGAACCAAAGATGACGAAGGGTACCACCTCGATGGGTCAGCGCCATGGGCGCACCCACATCATCTGCCCCCGCTGCGGCCGCAACGCCTACCACGTCCAGTGGGGCCGCTGCGCCGCCTGCGCCTACCCCCGTGCCAGCCGCCGGCGATACAACTGGTCCGTGAAGGCCATCAAGCGCCGCCGCACCGGCACCGGCCGCTGCCGCTACCTGAAGGTCGTGAACCGCCGCATCGCGAACCACTTCAAGACCCCGAAGGCGTAGGTGTAGCGACGGTGGAACGTCCCCTCCACACACACACACACACACACACAGAGACACTCACACATATGTGCGCGTGTCTCTGTGTGTGTGTGTGTGTGTCTGTTGTCCTTCGCGGTCGCCATCTGCACCGGAAGTGTCCGTGATGGAGGTCCATTCCCTCTGAGCTCCTTTTCTTTCTCCTTTTCATCATTTGTGGCGTGTCCGTTGACGTCACGTGTCTCTCCATGAAAACCAAAGCAGCGCAAAACACAGACAGACGCACACACACACACACGCCAGGAAGAGGTGGCCTCCGTGGTGTGACTGTCGTGATGGGTTCAGCAGCACGTCTAGCCCCACCTCACGCAAAGCACGCCACCCCCCGCCCCTTCCCTTCCTCGACATGCACAGACGTGCCACCTGCGTGCCAACACGACTGCCTGACAAAGCGGATCGATGTAGCTCCAGTGTGCGGCGGTGCTGCGTGTTATGTGAGAACGCGTGTGCGCATTTTCGAAGTGCTCGGCCACCGCGCTCACGATCATGCGACTGTCTCGCTACCACCCTCTCTCTCTCTCCACACAAACACACACACACACACACACATATGTTCACACTTGCGCGCTGTACACACACAAAAAACAACAACAACAACAACTTCTTGTGAGGCGCCACCTCGCTCGCCTTGCGTCCCACACACAACCCGGCAGACACCCTCCGAGGTCGAGAGGAAGAGAGAGAGAAAGAGGGAGCGACCGAGAGGGACGGTGACGACGCGGCTCTCTTCATCGACACCGCGCTGTCCTCCCCGACCCGCCCACCCACCTCAGCGCCGACCACCTTCCCTCGACCTCCGCGCTGCACCCGCACCCACGCGGCGTCGGTACGCCGGCAAGGGACCGACGATGAGACCGGCCTCCACGTCTGCAGAGGCCGGGCTCCATGCACGGCCCGCCAGCCCCGGACACCACACGTTCGCCAAGCCCCCACTCGCACCCACCGCACCGCCGCTGCCGGCACCAGACGTGCCCTTCTCCTTTGAGGGCTTCCTCGCCAACTTCGGTGCCGCCGCCACCGTCGCCACCACCGACGGCGGTCTCCATCCAGAGCCGCACAGTGGCGCTGTCGCCGGCGCGGGCCACCGGCGTGACGCTCCTCTGCTGGCGCCCTTCGCACCACCGCAATGCGGCGGAGGCATCTTCGACTTCTTCCTCGCCGGTGGCGACGGTGCGAGCGACCGCTCCGGTGGCGAGGGCGTCGCCGCCGCGTCCGTGGCGCCGTGTGGCGCAGCAGCGGCGGCGGTGGGCTGTGGCGACGGCGCAGACTATGCGATGGGCTTCGACTTCGCCTCCCTCTTTCTTCACGGGGGGCGGGAGGCCACCACTGATGTCAGAGGCGAGAGCGGGGCCGCCGCGCTCAACACCAACTTCCTTCTCCCGGAGGTCTCACCCGCCTCAGCGGCGCGGGCCACAGAGTGCACCGTCGATGGGCACAGCACACACACTTCCCACCGCCGAGATATGCCGCCGCTGCCGTCCCCAGAGGCGGCTCGGCGTGTGGGGAGCAACTCCACAGACACGGTTGCGACGGCTCAGTCGCCGCCACCGCCACCACCGCCGCCAGCGCCGCCTGGCGAGCTCTCGGGCGTGGCCGTCGAGGGTACCGCGGAGGAGAACCCAGACGCTGTCGCGTCGTGCGCCGCGGTGGACCCGCGCTGCTCGCTGGCAGCCGCGCTCGCCGCCGTCCCCTCCCCGTCCACTGTGCACTGGGCGGAGGAGTCGCGGCACACCGCGGCGGCTCCCGAGCAGCCGAGGGAGCGGACGAGGACGATGACCGCCGCCGCCGCTGCTGCTGCGGACGCGTCAGAGTGCGGCGGTCAGCCAGTGGGGGATCGCACGACTGGTCAGGTGGCGGAGGAGGACGCGGCGGCAGCGGCCCAGGCTTCCTCTCACCACCGCCCACCGCACACACCGCACACACCGCACACACCGCACACACCGCCACAGCCGTCGCGGCTGCGCAGCGGGGGGTGCGGGTCAACGTCACCAGGACTCCACCGCCACCAGCGCGGTCCGCCTCCCTCCGCAGCGATAGGCGACGACGCCACAAGCGCAGCTCTGCGCAAGGCCATGTCGGAGGCAGCTGCGGCGCATGAGTTGGATGTGTTGGTGACGGCGGCGGCTCCTGACGGTGACGCGGTGGTCGGCGGCTCTTCATCCTCATCCGCGCACGTGTCCGATGCTGTCTTCTTCGGTGAGGCGGCGCATCTGCAGCAGCAGGCGTGTCGGCTTGCGGAGGAGACGGCCAAGTCAGCTGCAGCCTTGCAGGCACACACAAGCGATCTGTTCCGCCTCCTCGGCCCACACGCGGCGCTCTCGGGGCTCGTGGACGCGGAGTACGCTACCACGCCGGTGGTGCACCTCTCCGGCGCACTGGTAGCCTTGCTGGAGAGGCTGCTGGACGATGGCGACACCGCGGCCGGTGGCACAACAGCGTCGGTGATGATGGAGGAGATGGCGAACTCTGGCGGAGCGGGCGAGGTGCCTCTGCGTGCCAATGCAGAGTGTGTGTGTCCCATCGCTAAGAGTGACGTCCAGCTTTGAGGAAGGACACCGCGCGCTCTCTGACGCTCCCCCCCCCACTCCCCCGGCAGCAGCTGCCGCACGCACACGCCTGCAGTGAGAATGTGAGGGGGAGGCTGACATGACCGACTCCACGCTCCAGCGTGCACGGGCTTCGAGGCCTTTGCAAGGACTCCATCTCTGGCACCCATTTGCGTGTGCTTGTGTGTGTCTGCGCATCAGTGACCGCGTGTTCACTGTTGCCTTTTTTTTTTTGTTCTCTTTCTCTGCTACACACTGCCGCTTCGCATGTGTTCTGCTCCAACCGCGTCGCCACCATGCAACGGGATCGTGAAAGAGAGAGATGCCGAGGGAATGGAAGAGGCGGTCTGATCAGCCACCATGCCCTACAGGGACCCCGTCACTCTTGAAGGGAGGGAGGCTCGCCTTGGCCGTCCACGCAGTGTGGACAGTGCGGTGTGTGTGTGAGTGTGTGTGTGTGTGTGCTCTATCTGTCTCTCTCTCTTCTTTCCCTCTCTGCGACTATGTATCGCTGCCGCCAGCGCATCTTTTCACTTTTGATTGTTATCTCGTCTGCCCCGTCTCTGTGTTGCCGTCGCGTACGCCACCTTGCGCGCACCTCTCTCTCTTTCCACACATAAATACACACACACTCGCCACGCGAGCTGCTGCTGCTGCTGCGAAGTTGTGGAGAGGAGCGCAAGATCAGCGCCTGAGACAGCTGGGGAGGAGTGAGCAAGAGACGAAGGGAGAGCTCTTCTCTCTCTCGTAGGAAGTCATTCGGCGCACCCTGTTGTGCGTGGCTGAGTCGCACACACATGCACGCGCGACTCGGGCGAGGCGGTGGCGCGTCGTGGTTGCTCCGGTGCGCCGCGGCCGCGCCGCCGTCAGCGGTGTGGACGACATCGCCGCCGCAGGGCGGCGGCGGCCTCTGCAGCAACATCGGTGCCCTCTGTGCATTCCCGGTGTGTGTCGGGGTATCGTACCGGCACACCACCGCCGCCGCCGCCGCTACCGCCCCTGCTACGTACACACATACAAGTCTCTCGCCGAAGCGCTACGCGACGACCGCGGCTGCTGCGGCTGACGCCACTGGCGTGCCGGCAAATGAGCCGGAAAGGTGTCTGCTGTGCGACGCGCCCTTCACCTCGTGGGGGACGCACGTGTCCGAGCACACACACATGGCACGCGCCGCGGTGTGCCAGTTCTTCATCATGCCTGACAGGAGTGAGAGCATCATGCGGCACCTGGAGCGGCACATCGCGCTGGACCTGAAGGAGGTGGACGCCCTCGCGACTCGCAAGGTTGCGCGCCGCCGCGAGCGGCTGCTCGCCGGGCTTCTTCACCTGGTGGAGGAGGGTGTGCTGACCGACTGCCTGCCAATGGTGCCGTCATCGCCGGAGGAGGGAGGCGGCGCCGCGACGGCGGCAGCGGCGGAGGCGGGCAGCAGCAGCAGCAGCGGCGCCGGCCGACGCGCCGCCGTCAGCGGTGCAGCACTACAGGTGGACGCAGACCGCTTTCCCATCCGCATCCTCATTGGGGAGGCGTTCCTGCAACGCGAGGCGATTGATCGGTGTGCGCGGCTGATGCCGACTCTCTCCAAGGTACAGCTGCACAGCGTAGTTGTGTACATCACGTCAACCCGGCAGTTGGCACGAATCTTCGACGAGCTCTCGCTAGGCGACCTCGTGACGGCGCGCGCCGAGAAGGAGGCCAAGGCTGCCAAGGCCACCACCACCACCACCACCACCAACACCGCTGCTGCTGCTGCTGTTGCTGCCCCAGTCGACGGCAACGGAGAGGGGGCGGTCGACTCGCGAGGTGCAGCGCCGCCGGGCGGGTGCTCCGTGTCGTTGTCCTCGCCACCGCGCCTCAGCCTATCTCGTGAGGACAAGGCCGCGATCCTGTACGCGTGCCTTGGCGAGCTGCACCGCTTCCATGAGCAGGAGAGGCCCTTGTCCGTCGCCTCCAAGGCGGTGGCCGACGCGATCGTGCTGAACGTGCTGGCCGGACACGCCCGCGAGAACATCGTATCGGAGCTCGTTCACGAAGCACTTCAGCGCATCGTCGACGAGGGCACCCCCATTTGGCGGGAGTTCAACGAGGACGTGAAGCGGCGTCGCGGGGGCTCTGACACGAGGGACGCCGCCAGACGGTCGCTGGCTCGCGGTGGCGTGTGGGACGCGCCGTTGCAGCTTCACAACGTGCGCACGGCTCCACTGCCCACCACGCCGGCGCCGCGACCGGAGTCGGCGGACAGGATGAGCTGTGCCGCAGCGGAGCGGATGATCTCCGCCTACATCCCGTTCTCTGGGGTGCGCGCGGTGAAGGGCGAGGGCGGCGGCCCCGCAGACGAGGCCGCGCTTGGGCACCCGGAGCTCATCTCGGTCTATAACATGGCGGAGAGGGACTGGCTGCCGGTCACGAAGGAGCTGAGGGATCGCTTTGAGGGGTGGAGCTCGCTGCCTCTGGTGCCACGCTCACCACGGTTTGTGGGCAACAAGTGAGACACCTCGGGCGTAGCGGATGGGAAAGCCGAGTTCAGCGCCACTTCACAGTAAACACACACACACACACAAACGCACACACACATTTACACACACCGATACAAATGCACCCACGCGCTCTCTCTCTGGTGGAGGTGAGGAGGGGGGGGGGAGGGGGGACGACGGTGGCTCGTCTCCCCTTCCCTGCGCGACTCACACGCAATAGCGAGCGGAGAGTGCGGTGATGGCTACTGTGGCGCTTCGCCCACACCTCCCCATCTCTCTTTCTCTCTCTTCCATCGTCAGCAACTCTCTCCCTCTCCACCCTCTCCTCGTCACAAACTTCTCTTTTACTGGCCTGCTCGGCGTGCCTGCTCGGCGTGCGTGCGTGCGGATGTGTGTATGTACGCGTCTGGTGACAACGTTGTCTGGCAGGTCCTTCCCTCAAAGCTCAGGTATCAACCGCCACTCTGTGTCTTCGTTTTTACTTTTATTTTTATTTTTATTTTCTATCTGAGGCAGGCGAGAATCACACGTCTCTCTGCTTTCTGCTCTCTTTCTCTCTCTCGTATCCGAGGGTACACCGCATCCACACACTCACGAGACTCACGAGACGCACAGACACACACACACACACACACACACAGACAGACCGACAGACACAGTCTGACAGAGAGAGACACGACCGGTGCCGCTCCGCCTCCTCCCCCCCCATCCCCTCACGTCTCCATCCTTCTCTCCTCCTCCATTCCACGGCGGCCAAAAGAAAAAAAAAAAGAAAGTAACACCGACAACTAAGGTAGCGGAGAGACGTTCGCCACCATCGACCTATTACCCGCCGTTCTCTCCCCTCGCCCCCTTTTTTTTTTGTTTCTGGGCTGCTAAAGGACGATTGCCACACAGTCGCACACACGCAGTCCACACACGCCTTCCTGCTCCTCGTCCTTCTCATCCTCTTTCCAGTGCGGTGGCTCGAAGCTTCACACATCCCCTCGTCTCCTGCACAGAAGCACGTGAGGAAAGAAAGAGAGGAGACCAGGTTGAACTGTGGTTGTCTCGAGAAGTGTGTGTGTGTGTGTGTGTTTAGCGCTCCTCCACCTCACTCACTCACACACACAAGCATAAAAGGGGTGCTTTCACACCCACATCCTCTCTCTCTCTTGTCAGCCCCCGCTGCCCTTGTTATATCTCTTTGCGTGTCAAGTACGAAACCAGTTTTTCCTTTTTTTTTTTGTGTTTGTGTGTGTTTGTGCGACTCGGCTGGGACTGTGACGATCGCCTCTCCCCCCCCCTTCTGTTGATCATCGGCCTTCCCACTGTCTTGTGCCTTGTCCCGTCGTGCCTTCTCTCTCTTCTCCCTTGTTTGAATCTCTCGAACACACACTCTCTGTCTGTCGCTCTGCGTGTCTGCGTATCTGTGCTTCTGTGTGCTCACATCGTCCCAGCAAGTCTCATCGTGTTGTCTTTTTTTTTTTTTTCTTTGCTTGTGTTTCCTTCTCTCTGTCTGTGTGTGTGTGAAGAGCGCAGGGCGGTGTGCGAGACCGGTGTAGCGCCATGGCGGACGTGATCCCCACTTCCAGCCAGCAGGTCACTGGCACGGCCGGAGCTGAGCTGCCGTTCAAGGATATCCTCGGCCCGGCCGGCAGCAAGACGTGCAGGTATGAGAAGATACGGGAGCTGGGCTCCGGCTCCTTCGGCAAAGCGCTGCTCGTCCGCCGCGTCTCAGATGGTCAGCTGCTCGTCGCCAAGCGCATGGACCTGGCGGCGATGTCAGAGAAGGATAAGAAGTACGCGACGGCGGAGATCCAGTGTCTCGCCTCGTGCGACCACTTCGCCATCATCCGGTACCACGAGGACTTCGTGGCGGAGCCGCACATGCTCATCATCATGGAGTTCGCTGACGCCGGCGACCTGAACATGCAAATCAAGCAGCGCGCCAAGGACGGGTTCATTTACTTTGAGGAGCACGAGGTGGGCTACACCTTCGTGCAGCTCGCCATGGCGGTCGATCACATCCATCGCCGCCGCATGTTGCACCGTGACATCAAAGGCGCCAACGTCATGCTCATGACAAACGGTGTGATCAAGCTCGGCGACTTCGGCTTCAGCCATCAGTATGAAAACACTGTGAGCGACCAGGTGGCCCAGACCTTCTGCGGAACGCCGTACTACCTCGCGCCGGAGCTGTGGAACCGCCAGAAGTACAGCAAGAAGGCAGATGTGTGGGCCATGGGCATCTTGCTGTTCGAGATGATGGCGCTGCGCCGCCCCTACGTAGGTCAGGGGATGCGGGCGTTGTCGGAGGCGGTGATGAACAACAAGCGCGACTGCGAGCTGCCGCCGCAGTACAGCCGCTCGCTGAAGGACTTGTGCAACATCATGCTGCAGGCCGACCCGAACCAGCGTCCCTCCTGCGCGCAGCTCTTCAAGCTGCCCCACATGATCAAGCTGCTCTCCGACTTCGAGACGAGCGTCGACAACTCGCAGCTCGTGAGCAGCGCCGCTAAGCGGAAGATCCACGAGAACATCAGTGAGATCCGGCAGACAAACGCCAATGACCCCGAGGCGTTCACCTTCGTTGGCCACGTCGGCACCGTGAGCACATCCGTGTTTTACGAGGGCTACGTGCGGAAGGAGAGCGGGAACACGTGGAAGGATCGGTTTCTCGTGCTGCGCGACGGCGGCCTCGTCATCAGCCGCCACAAGGGCGACCGGGAGACAAAGCCGCTGCCCGTCACGTTCATCAACAGCGCCGTGTTTGTGCCCGAGCAGTCCGCGTGCTCGCCCGGCGTCTTCGCGATCAACCTCACGGACACCAAGACAATGTGGTTCCAGGCACTGCCTCCAGAGACAGCGGAGAAGTGGGTGCACAAGATACAGCAGTCCATCGGTGTGTCCTAGTCTTCCAGAGCACACAGTAAAGGGAGGAGAGACGGTCGCCGTTGCAAGGCGACTTGCACCGCCAAAGACACGCGTGTGTGTCTGTGTGTGTGTGTGTGTGTGTGTGTGTCGGAGTGCGGAGGTGGATGTGCGTGGGTGTGTGTCTTATGCAAGATGCCTACGCGCGCTGGCGCAACTTTTTGTTTTTTCTTCTTAAGCTCGCCAGGATGGCGGGACGCCACGGGTTGACGTGAGTGGTATGAACGTCGCAGCTGTGTCGTCGTCATCATCCTCGTTGTCGTCTTTTTTTTTTTTTTTTTGTTCTCTCTCTCCTCTGGGCGATCGTCCCCCCCTTTCTCTCCAGACTTCACAGTCACGAGAACACTCACTCATGCTCCACCACCACCACCACCACCGGCAGTGACGCCCACCTCTCTCTCTCTCTTTCACTCCCTCACTCCCTCACTCCCTCTGCACTCTCCTCTGGCACCGAAGCAGGAGTGTGGCACACCAAGAGATACACACACACACACAGACAGACTGACGCGCTGGTGGGACCACAGGAGACTTCCCTGCCGCCGTCTGCACCCCTCTGTGGAGGAGGCCGAGACACACACACTCGGGCGAGCGTGCAGAGCGAGCCAGTGCGGCGTTGTGGTGCACACGAGGAGGAGGAGGACGGAGAGCCGCCCGCGGTAACGTCTTTGGCCCAGACGGGCTCCCTTCTGCACACCGCGTGTCTGCCGCGCTCCCTCTGCACACCTCTCCCCCCTTTCCCTTCCCTCACACTTCACTTTTCACATCATTGTCTCCGTTCGGTTCTCTTCTGATCAGACGGTCTCCGCACCGTCTCGGCGCCTGCAGTAGAGTGCGATGACTGCTGCGGCGTGCGGAGACTCCTTCATCACCTCCCTCCTCCGCCCTCTCCCCCCCCGGCACGGCGCCGCTCGCGATCGCTCGTCTCCTCCTCCACCGCCGTGGAAGCGTACACGCTCCCTCCCCCTCTCTGCCAGGCTGACGGTCAAGGATGGCGGGTGTGGGTGGTGGCGCAGCATCGAATGACGAGCACCTTGCGTGCCGCCACGCCTCCTCCGCATCCGCGCCGCCTCGTGCCGCGTGGCGATGCGCACCAGCTCCGCCACTGGTCCGAGATGCTAGCTTCGCCTTTGCCCTCACCGCAGCCGATGAATGCTCCGTACCGTTTCTTGTGACGCCGTACATGTGCGCTCACTCGCCGTACCTGCGAAGCGCGCGCGACGTGGCGGCGACGGAGGGCACTGTACCTGTCGGCACCGCTCAGGCGGTTCGTGACTACGTCGCCTATCTCCACTACTGTGACCTCCGCGAGCAGCTCGCGGCAGAGCTGGCCCGGTGCACTGCCGTATCCGACACAGCCGCGTCCTCGTCGCCGGCGTCTGCAGAGCCACCTGCGTGGCGCACTGCGATGGGTGACGCGGTGCGCGACGGGAGGCACGGCGAGCTACACGACGCAGAGGTGCCTCTGCCCTCTCCATGGGGCGAGGATGTCCCTGTCCAGTATGGCGCGCACGGCGTCACAGCGCAGCCCCTTGACTGCGATCGCGCCTACACGCGCCACGCCACCCGGCTGCGACGCTGGTTCACGGCGGCGGAGCTCGCCTCCTTCCGCGGTGGCAGTGGTGGCGGCGGCGATGCCGTGCATGTGGATGCCGGGGACGTTGTTCACCGGGGAACACGCTCCCCCGTCGTGACAGCCGCGGCGGCGACGTTGGCGCCTCCACCTCGACTGCCAGCCGATCCGCACTCGGAGTCGCACTCACCGCTCGTGGCAGACGCACCGCGGCCCTTCCCAGCGGCGGCAGAGGCGCTGTCCACGTCCTCTTCTCTCACATCCTCAGCGTCCACAGCGTCTCTCGAGGCGTACGAGTCAGCCGCCCGCGCGAGCGACAGCGCCGGCGGTCCCCAGCGCGGCCGTCGCCACCCAGGAACGTGTCTTGGCGAGGACCTCGGCTACGGCGAGTACACTGCGCTGGACGATCCCGACGGGCTCTTCTTCATCGAGCAGGTGCTGCTGACGGCGCACAAGCCGCCGCACGGCACACCGTCGCAGGAGCCGGCATGCGCGGGCCGCCCCGCCCTGTCGGTGCGGCAGCAGTGCCGCCTGCTGGAGCTCATCGCCGTGGCTGACTTCATGGGCACGCAGCGACTGGTGGAGGTCTGCGCCACCCACCTCGCGGCGTGGCTGATGGACACCGCGGACGACGAACTCGTTCGTGGATTTATCGCTCCGCCGGGCACAGCCGACGCGCCGGTGTCCTTCACACTCACGAGCAGCACAACCGTCGCCGAGCCCTGGATCGTGCCGGTGACGGAGGTGAGAGGTGCGGCACCGGCACCGTCGCTGCAAGATGCCGACGCGCCGATCGCGCTCGCTGGTGACTTCAAGACGCGTAGGGAGGCGGCGGCGGCGGCGGCGAAGCGAGGCGGCGCCGGCGCAGCGGCAGCCCCGACGAAGCGTGCCGCCAAGCAGAAGGGCAAGTCGTCCGCGCACGCCGACGTCGTCGCTGCTCACGGAGCCGGCGAACACGATGGCAACGACGGCGTCTCGTCCACCTGTGCGCCACCGCGTGCCACGCTGGACGTCAGTGCGCCGCCTCTGCTATCGGGGGACCAAAAGTTGTCGCTCCTGCGACAGATGAAGCGTGACAACTCGATCATCGTCTCACCCTATTGAACACCAACGACCTCCGTGTAATGTGTCTGAGTGTGTGTGTGTGTGTCTTGCCCTCTCTCTCTCTCTGCCTTCAAACTCTCTCCCCCCCCGCGCGCTCGTGTGGCCTCGCATCGAGCGATACACTGAATCGCTATCGCTGATGACCCCCAGCACGTCGGATCCTCATCAGGGACGAAAAGAAAAGGAAACAACAACAACAACAACAACAAGCAAACAAGAACAACACGCACGCCTTGCACTTCAGACGCGATGGCGCGTGGACGATGATGCCGAGGCACGAGAGGTGGTGCGGCGGCGGAAGAGAAAGAAGAGAGGACAGGCATGCAGACTGCTGTGGTGGGTCACACGCTCTTGCTGTGGAAGGCGCATACAACGCGCCGCCTCCCCCTCCCCCTCTCTCCGTCTCCCTCTGTGGCGTTGTACCGACGGTACACTTTTTGAACTCACAACAGCACTTTCTTTTTCTCCTCCCCCCCTTTCCTCAACCCCGCCTGCTGGTATGTATGTGTGCTCCCGCGCAGTAGCACTGCCACGTGCGACCCCTCTCTCCTGTTGCTGCGCACCGTCTCATCTCTCCCACACGCGTGGAGAGCATCGCTGTACATCGAAGAACACACACACACACACATACTCACACACATACTCACCAGCTAGATTTGACTTGCTGCCGCGCTTCGATGTTGGTGCGTGGCCCCTTCACCCTCGAGAAGGCGGAGGAGGTCTGCCAGTGGTACTACCGGATTGGTTTCCTTGGCCTGCCGTGGCTGTGGGGGCTTCTGTGGCTGCTCTTCCGCCACTACGAGAACGAGAGCGAGGCGATACGCTGGTACGTAGCCCGGGCAAGGCGCAACAGTCTCGCCGGCGGCGCCGTCTTTGTAGCTGTGTCGGTGCTGCTGCTCTTCGCCCTTCCACCGTCGAGCGCGCTGTGGGTGATCGCGCCATTCCAAGACACATTCCAGTGGGGCTTCTTCGCCGCCAACATGTCCGCCACGTCAGGAGACGGAGCGAGCAGCAGCGGCAGTGGCAGCAGCAGCAGCGGCGGTGCCCTGCCCTTGTCGTGAAGGAGGGGGGGGGGGAACGGGAGAGCAGAGATGCAGAAGTACACGTGCCCGCTGCTGCTGTGCACTCGGCGAAGATGTCGTCATACCTCTCTCTCTCTCTCTTTCTTTTGCTCTCTTCTCTTCTATGCGATCATCTACGTTTCTGGTGTTCAGCGTAGCTATGGTTGACCTGCTGTGACGCTTCTGTCCACGACACACGAACACACCCGCCTTGAGCTCGACCTTTGTGTGCGTGTGTGTGCATGTGGTGCGAGTGTGGTGCGAGTCACATTCCACCAACAAGCACGTAAAGGCGTGTCCGCCATGGATCGCCACCGCCGCCGCCTCCTCCACCGCTGCCCGTGTCTTGACTGTGGGCGAGGCGGGACAGCGCACTCAGCAAATGTGTGAGGGAAAGGAGGGGGGGGGGGAACGAAGAGAGTGAGAGAGCGCGGTGGTGGTGGTGGTGGACGACGGTGACGGCCGCTTCCCGCGCCTCCGCCCATCGCCTCCTCATGCGTTCAACGGGTGATCTGCAGAGACAGACTGAAGGTAGCTCCCTCTCTCGTGTCTGCTCAGTCTTGCCTCAAACCACCCTCCCCACCCTCCCTCGTGCACGCGGCCATCGTGAGCGGCGGACGCCTTCCGTGGCGCGGTCACCTTTGGTGGCGCTGGCGCTCCTCCTCCTCCTCTGCCGCTCTCCCCTCTCTCCTTCCGTGAACTCGTCTCTCTCTCTCTCACGCACCACCTCCTCCTCTGTTCTCCTCCTCGTCTCTGCCGCCACACATCACCGTCATCGCTTTTCTCTGGCCTTGTCGCACGTGGCTTCCAGTCTTCCACCACATCATCGTCTCGATCGTCTGAACGCACAGCAATTCAGTGCTGACATCGAGATCACCGACGCTCACACATACACACACACACACTAACTCTCTCACGCGTAGGCGGTGCTTCTGCTCTTGCTGCAGTGGGACGGACTTCTCTCCTTCTCTCACTCTCACTCTCTTTCACCTCCTTCCTACAGACGCAGGTCTGCTGCCGATCGAAGCGGCTTCCGTCACGGTGCGTCCGCGCTTCTCCAGTCGGCAAGGCCCTCTGTTGTTTGTCGCGTGCCTCCCCTGATTCCCACACACGCAGCGGAGCTTGCACGGGATCTGTTGGGCCGCTCACGCTGGCTTGTGGGTCTCACTTGTTGGCGTCTGATCTCTCCCCCCCTTTGCATTGGCGACCCATCTCTTCCCACTCCCGCATCTGATTGTGGACACTCGGCGCAAGGAGAGCGTTAACTGTACAGCGTCTTTCAAATAGTGTCTCATCCCTCAGTGCGTGTGCGAAGTGTGTGAGTGAGTGTGTGTCTGTGTGTGTGTATACAGTCGTTGCTGTTGCGCCGCACAAGATCTCGTCAATCCTGGTCTGCTCTTTGTCGTTGCTCGCTGCCTTCCTTGTATCTAGCCTCTTCTCTCTCTCTCTCTTTGTTTGTTTTGTTGATCTCTTCTGCCGTCACCCATCTGACTTGTTTCTCTCCTTCTCTCGGGACCTGTGGTGTGCAAGCGTGTGTGCGTGTCTTCTGTTTGCGTCTCGTGTGTTTGGTGCTGCGGCATCTCTTTCCCCTCCCCCCTCTCGCTTACTCACTCTCACTCACACTCGCTCTCGCTGCGTGGCTGTCTTCAAGTTCTGATTTCGATCTCTTAGTTGCTCAGCGTCGTCTCTTCCCCCGATTCTGCACGACCTGTGTCTCCGTGTGGGTGTCTCTCTCTCTCTCCTGCCCTCCTCTCCCCCTCGGTTCACACTTCACAGTGGATCTCTGTCGCGGGCACGTTGTCGTTGCACACACACACACACACACACACACACACACACACACACACACGTGAGTCTGTCACAAGAGTTCGCTTCTTTTTGCCTTCTTGTGTTCCCCCTCACTTTTCCTTTTGTCACCGTCCTCGTCTTCTGCTTCTTTTAGTTGCTCTTCATCTTCTGTGCTGGTGGTGTGTGTCATCATCAGTATCTTCTGTGGTTGCCGGCGGGTGTAGTGCGCAGAACGCGGATCGTGGTGGTGTGTGGTGGTACTCCACGGCATCGACGAAGAGCTCGCCACGCGCGTACAACAGCCACTTACTCTTACCCTCCGCCCCCCTTTCTTTTTTTTTTTTTTTGTTGTTGCGGCTCCGCCATTCACGGCTGACGCAAGCTGCCCTGTTGTGTTGAGTGCGGGGGCCTTCACGTCAACAGTTCCACCGCGCCAGATGCCGTCTTCCTTCACAGCCGAGGCGTCCATGTGGATGCAGAACGCAGTGCACCTCGACACCGATCGCAAATACGTGGAGGCGGAGGAGTGCTACACAAAGGCCATCTTGATCTTTCGACAGGCTCTCTCCGACCCACACATGACGGATGCCGAGCGCCAGACACTCATGAACTACGTGAGCGATGTGGCGAAGCGGGTGCAAGGTCTGCGCGCGGTGAACCGCGCGGCGCAGGCGGCGCACGACACGGCCTTCAGCGGCGCCTCCTCGCCCGCTACGAGCGCGTCTCCTACCGGCTCGCCGAGCCGCGGGGCTGCATCCATCCAGATGGGCGCACACACGTCGCCGCACGGCGCAGCCGCCTCCGCGGCTGCCTCTGCGTTCGGCGGCAGGGGCGGCAACAAGGCGGTGGGCGGCATCGACAACGACCTGGCCATGCTGGAGGCGATCCAAGTGACTCAGACAGATCCCTTCCACTCGACCAGCTCGACCCAGTCCCGCACCTCATCCGTGTCGGGCAAGCCCTCCTCGACGGCGTCGACTGTACCAACGCTGCCACCGACTCGACGCAGCACCGGCAGCGGCGACGCGGGCGCCCCGAGCGGTGCCAGGACAGACGGTACTGGTGGTGGTGGTGGTGGCGGCGGGGCTGCCGGGGCCGTCCCGCCTCCGCCTCCGCGTGCACAGCGGCCGTTGGGCGTCGCGGCTCACTTTGCCCCCCGCACGTCGGAGATGGTGTACAAGGCGATCGACATCGCCATCCAGCTCAGCCGGCAGGGGGAGCTCAAGCGCGCTGTCGATGTACTGCAGCACGCCTACACGCAGGGCAGCCGCGAGCGCAACAACCCCGGCAACTTCAAGGAGATCGCCGAGACCCTGAAGCTGATGCGGCAGAAGTACTACGCCAAGTACCCGCCACGGTTCCTGCAGGACAACCCCATCCTGCCGAGCGAGATGGAGCTCCTGCGCAAGAGCGGCATCACGAGCACCATTCTGCTTCCCCTCTGGGACGACGTGCAGGAGGGCTACGGTGCCGAGAACATCTTCATGCCGTGCGAGGGTGTGTGGGAGGACGCCTTCACCCCGAAGCTGTGCCCGCGGCAGATCAGCGCCGGCGCGGCCCTCGTGCACCTCTCGGGGTACCAGCAGGCGGGTCTGGACTACACCATCGTGCGCGAGGCAGACCCGATGCACATCCAACAGAGCGTCGTCGGCGACTGCTCGCTGGTCTGCAGCCTCATGATCTGCGCCAGCTACCAGAAACGCTTCCCCAAGGCGAAGATCATCAGCAACGTCATCTACCCCCAAGACGCCGAGGGCAACCCCATCCTGAACCCCAAGGGCAAGTACTGCGTGAAGATGCTCATCAACGGCATCACGCGCATCGTTACTGTGGATGACCGCCTGCCGGTGCGTCCGCAGTCGCGCCGCTACCTCTGCACGAGCAGCACCGACCCGAGCGAGCTGTGGGTGTCCATCATGGAAAAGGCCTTTGTGAAGGTGTGCGGCGGCAGCTACAACTTCCCTGGCAGCGTCAGCTACACGGACCTGTACAAGCTCAGCGGCTGGTTGCCCGACTCCACCGCCTTCGACAAGCCCGAGTTCGACCGCGAGTTTCAGTGGCGGCGCCTCCACCAGAACTTCAAGTCTGGCGCGCTTCTCTTCACCGTGAGCACCCCCGCAGAGCTGTCGGCGACGGATCAAGCGTTGGGGCTCGCCTCCGGGCACGCCTACGCGGTGCTGGATATGCAGGAGGTGGGGGCGGAGCGTGTGATGCTGCTGCGCAACCCGTGGGGGAAGCAGGAGTGGAGTGGCAAGTACGGCCGGCGCGACACGAGCGAGGTAAGCATCGCCGTTCGCGCCGCCTTTGACTTGACGCGAGAGAAGGAGGAGATTGGTGTCTTCTGCATCGCGTACGACGACGTGGTGCAGCGCTTCGACAACTGCAGTCTGAGCTGGAATCCTTACATGCTCTTTCGCACGCCGGAGGGCAAGCCGCGACGGCCGGTGCGCATCGCCTGCCACGGCGTCTTCGACTACACGCTGAGCACCGCACTGTCGCCGCAGCTGCACATCGGCGTCGTTGATGCGCCGAAGCGCACACGCATGCATCTCATCCTGTCTCGCCACATCACCGACGTCTCGGAGTTTGGGCGTCAGTACGAGAAGGACGACGACACGACGCCGTACTTGGCGCTGAAGGTGTACGACGTGACCGACTACCCGTCTGTGGCGCAGCACCTCGGGGGCAAGTGCACGCTGGAGATGTGCTACTGTCGCCGCCTCGCATCGAACTCCGACTTCAAGAGCAGCATCGAGCCCTTGAGCGACGTTGTCTACCGCGCCTCCTCCGCGCGCACCTTCAGCTTCGACTGCCCTGCCGGGTCAAGCAACCTGATCGTCGTGGTCGCCCGCACAGCCTCGCAGGCGCAGCAGCCCTTCAACTTCACCGTCACGCTGCACACCGAGCTGGAGCAGATGCGGCTGCCGCGGCTGCCGGGCACCTACGGCAGCGCTGCCGACATCGACAACTCGCTCCTGGCCAGCGCCAACGCCAACGCCGGCAACCCGCACGCGGGTGTGTACATGCACATGATACCGGCCTCCTCGCTCAAGTACGCGACGCGGGTGTCGGGGGAGTGGGTGAAAGGCAAGACGTGCGGTGGCCGCACAGACGCCGCCACGTACGTCTTCAACCCGCAGTACTGCCTGCGCCTCGAGCAGCCCTCCCACGTGTCCGTGCGACTCGCGGTGACCGGGCGGGAAGTGCCGTGCTCTGTCCAGCTCATCAAGCCCTTGTCCTCCAACAAGTACGAGGAGAGCGGCAGCACCGGCAACAAGGGCAGCGGCAGCGGCCAGCGGAGACTGGTCGACTTCGACGGCCGCGTCGGCAACGGTGCCAAGGCGGGTGAACTTGTGCTGGAGAGCACTCGCTACGCGTTCGGTGGGGCGGTGCTGGACAGCGCGCTACCATTTTGCGTGTGCTACGACCGCTACCGCGCCCTCGGCAAGCTGCAGTGGCGCGAGGCGAAGAAGGTGGTGGTGAACGTGGCGGTGCCGGGCCGGGCACCGGAGCCGCTCGTCGTGTACGACGTGGTGGACACCGACACGGTGGCGACGCTGCTGCTGAATGTGGTGAAGAAGGGCTACGCCGCCTCGCCACGCGACGCGCACTTCACCGTGAGCGGCAACCCCGTCGCGCTGGAGGCGAGCATCGCCTCGCTCTTTCAGCTCGCCAGCACCCTCGGCGGCGACACCCTGGCGTCCGGCGGCGACGGGACGACGACGGCGAAGTCCGTGACCGTGACGCTCGCGTTGGACAGCAAGGTGTCCTCGATCGCTGCCGCGTCGAGCGCGGCCGCCAAGAAGCTGCAGGCCGCCATGACCGACATCGTGTCGGACGTGCTCAAGTGCTCGTCGCAGTTCAGCAGCTACGTGCCGCGCCTGACGCACTTGGCACGACAGGCGAACGCCACCCTGACGGGCGACGGCGACGCGGACACGCGCGCGCGCCTGGTTGAGATCGCTGCCTACCTCGGCGACTACGTGCAGCGGAGCGCCAGTGAGGTGCGGTCGTCGCAGACGCCACAGACGCTTCTGCCCCTGCTGCCCGCCGGCGACTACACCGTGATCCCGTCCTTGTGGGAAAAGGGGGCGCCGGGCACCTTCGAGCTGATGATAGAGACGTCACAGCCGCACAAGACGGCCGCGATACCAGAGGAGGGGCACGGGATGCATGAGGCGCTTGTACGTGGGACTCTGCGGCCCGTGTCGGCGCGCCTCAGCAGCGCTGCGATGAAGCCGAGGGCGGTGTTGGGCATGCGGGATCCGTTCTTCGAGAACAGCAAGGTGCACATTGTGTGTCCGTCGCGCAGCGTGTTTGTGAGCCGCCTCTTCGTGCTGATGGACGTGGTGGACGCGGAGGCCAAGGGTCAGCCGGCGCGGGCGCCCGCCACCAACCTGAGTCTCTTCCGCGTGCGGGACGCGTCGTCCATGGAGCTTGTGTGCGCCTCCGACGAGTACGCGCACGGCGGCGTGTCGACCCCGCCGGTGGAGCTGGAGGCGAAGACGCAGTACCTTCTTGTGGTGAGCGCTGAGGGAAGTGTCTCGGACAAGTACTTGTTGCGCATCTACACGAGCGGCAGCTGCACTGCACAGCTGGCGAACTGAAGATGCCAAGGGAGTGCGCGTGTGTGTGTGTGTATGTGTCGGCGAGTGGGTGGTGGACGTACAAGTGCCAGGAGGCGAGCTCGACTGGGCAATTTTTCACGTGTGTGTGTGTGTGTGTGTGTGTGTGTGTGTGTGTGTGTGTGTGTCTGTGTCAAGACCTGCGTAACCTACAGTCAACCAAAGAGGGAGTCGCCCTGACACAAGTACACGCGCCTTGTGTGCGCGTGTACTTGTGTGTTTTTGTGCCTCAACGCGTGTGCACGTCAGCGACGAGGAAGCTGCTTCCGTGCTGCTACTTTTTTGTTTCCTTCTGTCCCTCATCTCTCTCTCTCCCTCCTCTCTCTCTCTCCGTCTCTGCGGCTCTTCTGCATGTGCGCGTGGTTGCACGTGCTGGCGAGCGCCGGCACCTGTCTCGTTGGCATGCTTACGCATACACACAGGGGGCAGAAGCAGCTACAGCTCAGTGCACAGCAGGCACATACGCTCGGGCACACTCACGTCTTCTTTCTTTTGGGGGACACACCCAAAAAACAAAAAGCACAAACGAGTGCGTCTCTGTAATCTGATTTGCACACACAGAGACTGGACGGTACGCCGTCGGACAGGCAGCGCACATTGGTGGGCTTCCATTGAACTCCTGGCCTTCTCCATCAGCATCTGCAGCTTTGGCTGTTGCGACGGTGGCAACGACGGGGGCGACTGGACGGCCGGGGAGGTGTGTGTGTGTGTGTGTGTGTGTTTGTGTGTGTTTGTGTGTTGGAGGACTTGGAACACAGAGGGCCTGCACCACCGATGGCGGCTCGCCTGACCGCCCGCCAGTACACGGTGGTGCGGTGTCTGCTCATCATCGCCCACGCTCTTACGTTCATTGTGTGTACAACGATGCTCATTGTCCCACTGATACAGCGCCACCGCTACCTCCACTACTTCGTGGTGGTGCCCAATCCAGACCTGGGAGTGTCTCTCGCGACGACGCTCATGGCCCTCAGCGGCTCTGTGGGTCTCGTGCAGCCCTTGCTCTTCTTCTTCTTCTACATCGTGTACCCGCTTCTTCGCGAGAGGTGGTGGTCCGTGCAGGCGCGTCGTCTGGAGCGCAGCTCTGCGACGACGACGACGACGACGACGCCCTTGCCGCTCCAGCAGCCGCACGATGCACCGGAGCCGCCGCTGCTGGACGACTCGGCTGTCCATCAAAACGCGCTGATCGACCTCATGCACACCTCTGACGGGATCAGCAGCGACTCGCACACGCACACGACTCAACACGCCGTGTACACCGCCGTGGAGGTGGAGGGCGAGGTGGCGAACGCGGCTGACTCGGGAACCGCCAGAGAAGCTGCGGTGCAGGCGGACGCGGAGGCGCCGTTCACCGGAGATGCAGATATGCCTGTCCCCAGCACCGGTGGCGATCGCGCCCCCGCATCCCCTCACCACCCCTTGACTGCGCGCACGGCGTCGCTCCTCTCGCTGACGGCGTGGTCCGACGCGCCGCTGCTGATGGCGCCGCCGTCTCGGGCCGCGGTGCCGCCGTCGCCGCTCTCGGACGTCTCCACGGCACCGCGGCGCAGCGATACCGTTGTTGTGCCTCGCGGGAGTTCCTTCCAGCCGTTCTCCCTCCACTCCGGCAACACCACCGAGGCGGACGTCTCCGCCGTCACGGCTGTCCCATCCGCTGCGGCGACGGCGCTGCAGGAGGAGGCGATGGCGAGCGTCAGCGGAAGCGCGTCGGCAGGCGCCGTGGCGGTGCCGATAGCGCACCGCTCCACTGCCGGCCACCCATCCTTCTACGTGTCCCAGGTGCCCCAGAGCACCGCCGCCGTGCGCGGCGGCGGCGAGCGTGGCGTGGCCGCGAACGGCGCAGACGACGACGACGACGACATGGACAACAGCAGCCTCCTCGGCTCTGGCCCCAACTCTCCCCTCAGCACCCGCGTGAACCACGCGACGGTGGAGGCGCCGTCTGGCGGGGCGGCGGTGGAGCTCGACCGCAAGGCGTCGCGGCGCGCGCGGCGGGTGCTGTCGGACACGGTGACCCCACGCGCGCTGGCCATGCTTGGCGACTCGGACGGGGGTGGGCCGGTGGTGGTTCGCACAGCGACGCCATCAGTGGTGAAGAGTGTCACGGATCCATTCCGCACACCGCTGGCGACGCGCCCGGGGTCGTCTGTGTGGGGACGGACGCTGCCGCTGCGCTCCATGCGGCCCAGCGATGCGGAGGAGATGGCGAGCGTCCGGCACGCCTACACGGAGGTCTCCTCCGTCGCACTCTCGAAGCGCTCCGCTGGGCTCGCGCCGACGGTGACCCCCACGGCGGCCGTCTCGCGCGCCGCATCCGTCCATGAGATGGACGCTGTGCTCCTCTCCAGTGAGGAGGTGCGGCCAGCGATGCCGAGGGCGGCGAGCACGACTGGACGCCGAGGGCGGCGCCGCCCCCGCACCGCAGGTGATGTGCCGCGGCACAGCGATGCGGTGGCGCTTGTGCGACCGCAGCCTTGTTTCGCCCCTCTTCTTCCCCCGAAGGAGGCATCAGCGCCCCCGGCGCACGAGGTGGCGGCGCCGCTCGTGGCTGAGCACGACGTGGCGCCGTCCCAGCCTCTATCGCCGGCTCTGCTGCACTCACGCTTTACGATGGACATGACATTCCGCCTGCTGCTCTCGATCTACTACATCGTGTCTGCCATGTCCATCCTCTCGGGGTACGTGTTGGGCATAGTCGCGGTCGTGCGCAGCGAGCTCACCACGGTGAACGACTACTACTCGATGGCAGATGGGTGGAACAACGTCTTCATCTTCAAGAACGTGTCTGCCGCCACCGACGCGGCGATGTGCCGCCTGCAGCTGAGCCGAGACTGCAGCGGTGGTGGCTCTTTGTGCAACGCCTCGGCCTACGCCAGCGCGGACGACGCGCATAGCCAGCACTGCCCCTTCTGCACCGCGAGGCAGCAGCGCACCATCAGCACCTACACGCGGCTGTGCTCCAGCGTGTACGACCCTGGGTTGAAGTACTACCGGACGTACATGGTCCTGCTCGCCATCGCAATAGCGGCGAGTCTCGCGGCGCTGTGGCTGGCAGTGTACAGCTGCGGCGCTGGCGTGCTGCCCAGTGTCGGTTACGCGTCTCCGTCACAGCGGGGCCGAGAGGCGCGAGAAGCACGGGAGGCACAAGAGGCGCAGGAGGCGGCGGCTACGGTTGACCTGCTCTCTTCTCCTGAGAGCCTGAGCACGCTACGATCATTGCACTCGCCGACAGATGCCATCTCGCCTCTGTTCTACTCCACCCTCGGCAACGGGAGTGCCTCGCCGAGTGCATTGGCTGCGATGACCGCGACGACGGCGGCGCCATCACGAGCCGCGCTCGCGCACATGTTTGAGGGCCTTCACGCACCCTCCACCGCGATGCTCCCATCGCTCTCTGTTGTCATGGCGGAGATGTCCCGCGACGGCGGCTGCGGCGACAGCGGCGATGCGGTGTTGCCGCGCACGAGCCCCCTCAGAGAGAGACGCACCTCCGGTGGTGCAGGTCGGGTGCGTGATCTAGCGGCGCACTCGATGGTGGACGGCGTCGACGACACGAGCAGCGAAGCGCACACGCGTCACCACCGCGGCGGTGTGTCCATGAACTGAACCTGCTGTGAGGGAGCGGAGTTCGAGGGAAGGGGACACACACACACACACACACACGCCGCCGCACGTGCCTCACTTTCACTGTACGGCTGCATCACTCTCTTCCCCCTCTCTCTGTCCACCTCTCTCTCTCTCTTGATGTACATACTGCCGCCTGTTGCCTCCTCCTCCGCTTCCTCCGCTTCGACCTCGCGTTGTGGCACATCATCCGATGAGAGCGCGGCGGAGAGAAATGGAGCAGCCGAAAAGCAAAAAAAAAAAAAAAAGATAAGTGCGAGTGGTTGTGTTTGTACTTGTGTCTCCTTCAACCCCCTCCCCGCGAGTGTGAGAGCGCGCCGTCACCCATACCTCACACATCTCTCTCTCTCTTTCTTTCTGTCTTGGAACTTTTACAGGTGTGTGTGTGTGTGTGTGTGTGTGTGTATGTCTGTGTATGTGTGTATCAGAGCGCGCCAACGCTCTCTTTTCTCCACTTCTTCGTTTTTTCTTTTTCTTTTGTTGTTCTCTCTCTCTGTTCAGCTCAGCCGTCCTCCTCCATCACACAAACACATAATGGCCTTCACAAACACATCTTGCATATCTCTTCCCTCCTCCTCTCTCTCTCTCTCTCATCCCTGTTCATGTACGCGCGCTTCTTTGTGCTGTCATCGATCGCCGCTCTCTGACGTGCGCCTCTCGTTCTACACCGGTGTGGCGCAATTCAAGTCTTTACGGGAGAGTGCGTGATGTCCTTTGCTTCCTCCTCTTCCTTCTCCTTGTCTCGTCACAATGGCAGCGTGGCGGCGCCGCGTATCCTCCTCGAAGCTGATGACGGCAGATGCGCCCCACATTGCAGAGTGTGGTGGTGATGGTGGTGTTGGTCTGCGGTGCAGATCGTCTCCACCGCCTCCGCCGCGATCTCTGTTGGCACCTTTGCGGTCTCGATCGCCTCTCCACCGCGGACACCTCCCCCCCCCTCATGTATCTGCCCTTCCGTTTTACACACATATACACACCATTTCCGAGTGCTGGCGCCGCTCTGTCGCCTCTGCAAGATGTGTGACGTGAACTGATGCAGAGGAGGCATGTGTGTGTATGTACGTGTATGTGTGTATGTATGTGTGTATGTGTGTGCGTATGTGTACGTATGGCTTCGAGAGGTACGCGGCGGACGTCGTCTCGACGTCTTTTCTACATTTTCAAGCGTCTCTTCGATCTTCTTTTTTTTTTTTTCTATGATGTCACCCTCCCCTCCTCTGACCTACTCGCTCGCCGGCGCACACGTTCCTGGTGTCCGTGCTGTCTTCCCTGTCCTCTCCTCTCGCGTGTCGGCGCGTAGCTGTGTACATTTGCGTGTAAGTGTATTTGTGTCCGAGTGAGTGTACAAGTCAATGGAATAGCGTCTTATGTGATGACACATGTCCGAGCCTTCGCTGTTTTTTTTTTTTTCTTGTGTTTTCTTCTTTGGTGTTTGTGTGTGCTGCTGCTGCTGCTGCGTTGCTTGTTGACGTCTCTGTCTTTGTGGAAACACCGTGGCCACACACACACACACACACACACAGACACACACCTCTTCTTCTGTGATGGAAGTGATTGGCAGCGAGAGACGTAACGTGGGAATGTCGAGAGAGACGAGCTGCTGAGAAGGAAAGGGGCAGCGCGGACGTGTGTTCCTGACGGGAGAGCACTGGGCGAGGCGAGGGAGGCCTCTCCCTCCCTCTTGTTCTCTTGAGATGGCGCGCGGTGTGTGTGTGTGTGTGTGTGTGTGTGTGTGTATGTAGGGGGGGGGGTAGAGAAGGTGCCTCGTCCTCCTCGTTCTGCTTCTCTCTCCCTTTCTCTCTCCCCCGCCAATCATGATCACGGAAGCGCCGACACACCGCGCGTCGCTCTGCCAGCACAACATCCTTACTCTTACCAACTCTCTCTCTCTCTGATGCTCCGTCACCTCCTTATCAACACACACAAACACACACACACATGTGTACGTGCTCGGGTGGTTGTGCGCATCGGCGTGCGTCACGCTCTGTGCACCACCACGGCGGCAGTGCTGTCTCGGTCTCCTCGTACCAGTCGGCATGCCTCCGAAGCGTCCGACGGGGCGGCCGGCGGGTGCTCCGCCCACTCGCACCGCTCTGCGGACGCAGGAGCTGATGCTCTTCAGCGGCCCCGTCTCGACCGCCGCAGCTGCACTGCCGGTCACGCGTTCACCGTCGACGAGCAAGCGCACCGCGTCGACACACGTGACCAGTGGTGCCCGCCACACCACACAGTCTCGCAGTACGTCACAGCGGCGCCACGCGCCGGCGTCGGACCGCGCTCCGCCGGAGTACGAGGCCCTGCCGGAGCACTTCCGCGCCGCCGTGTGCGTCTCGCCTGCCAACGTCTCTGTGCCCGCTGTCATCGGCGCCGCCGGCGTACGTGTGCCGTCGCCGCCGCCCCCACGGCGTCCGTCCCCGCCGCCGCACGGCACCATCGCTGCCGGCGCCGGTGCCCCGCCTGTCGCCTCCGGCGCCGGCAGCCGCGTCATACGTTTGCTGCGGGACGCCCGTGCCTCGGTGCGGGACCCGATCCGACCGGAGACGCCGATGGACGAACTCGCAGCGCCGTCGTCGCTCTCGCTGGCTGGGATGCCGGCGAGGTCGGGGCCGGCCCGCCCCCTCGCCTCCTCCTCCTCCGCCGCCTCGCCCCTCGCGCGTCGTCCCGGTGGGCTGGAGAGCCGTGCGCAGCGTCGGCTGCCCGCGGGCGGCCGCCTCGCCCCCATGACGACGCCGGTGCCCGCGTCATCCTCTGCCTCTTTGGGTGCGACGACGACCACCACCGGCGCTGCGCCACACAGCTCCGAGATCGCGTCCTCACACGTGCGCTCGTCGCCGCCACTAGCGCCGCGGGACGCCGTCGAGCAGCAGCGGCAGCCCGGGCGCGCTGGCGCTGCTGCGCCACACCACCTCGGGCTCACCTCGAGCGAGTTCGCGCAGTCGTACCCCGCCGCGCAGCTCGCCGGTGAGTCCGGCATTGCACAGGCGGTGGATCTGCTCCTCCAGCTGAAGCAGTGGCTGGTGGCGACGCTGCACAACACCTCCGCCCCACCCGCGCTCGACGCGGCGGCCGTGGCGTGCCTTCAGACCACACTCCTGCACTTCTGTGAGTACTGGCCCACCGGCACCGCCCTGCAGCGCGCTCTCGATCACTGCTCTGCTCCCCGGGCGGCGAGTGGGGCGGGGCCGAGCGACAGCGACGACAGCGCTGCCAACGCCGGCAGCTCGGCAAGCTCGTCGGGGGCACCGAGCGTGACCACCATACCGCTGCTCTACGCGCAAGGTGCGCTGTTAGCTGCCTCCGTCCTGCTGCAGTGCTTCCCCGCCACGTCGCTGCTGGCGGAGCCCATCTCCTTCAGCGCCACGGCGCACACGTTGCACACCCTCGCGGAGGCCGGCCTCGCAGAGTGGGTCGCCCAGGAGTCCGCTACACTGGAGGTGCTCGTGGAGCTCCTTCGGTTGTTGGATGGCGACGCCGTCGCGGCGCCGGCGCAGCCGCGGCAGTGGATGCACTGGATACTTGGCACCGTGGCGCTCTGCTGCGAGGACGCGGCCGCCGCGGACGCGAGAGCCGGCGACCAGAGCACGTCGCAGCGTCAGCGGCACGTGGACAGCGGGCGGCCCGCCTCCCGTGATGGCGCGTTGCGGCTGCGCAGCGGCGGCGGCGACGAGGCAGACATGATCCGTGGCGGCGGTCTGGCAGATGACGAGGCGGAGGACCGGATGCACAGCACGCAGCGCTGGCTGCCCGCGTCACGGCGAACATCTGCCTCGGTGCAGTTGGACGCTTCCTTGCCGCGCCGTCGCTCGGGTGGGAGCAGCGCGGCCGCCGCGGACTCGATCGCGGTGGGCTCCCCGTTGAACTTCGCGCGGGCCTCGGACACGTTTGCGGCGGCGGCGTCGCCGACCGTCGACGGCCTCTGCTGCGGTGCTGACGGGCTGGAAGGCCTCACAGCACATCTCGTGCGTCTTGGCTTCCTTCCCTTGCTTCACCAGATCACCAGACACGCCGTGGCGCAGTGCGCGCTGTCGCGCATCGACGGTGTGGACGCGGCGGCGGCGGACTCGGCGGCGCGCCTGTTGCCGGCAGCGGGGACGCTGTATCGGTGCTTTGCACAGAGCCACGGTCAGGAGCTGCATCGCCTGGGTGGCGTGCGGGTCCTCGCGGATGTGCTGAGCACGTGTGCGAAGGACGCGGCCACAGTTGAGGCAGCGGCGCGGGCCCTGGTGAAGCTCACGTATGTGGACAGCTGTCTGCAGGAGATGCAGGCGAGCACCGACGTCATCGCGGCTGCCACGCACGCGCTGCGTTGCCAGCTGTCCCGCGCACACACAGCAGGTGTGCCGGACAACTCGATAGAGCTTCTTGTGTGCCGCCTGTGCGGCGTGATGGCCCGCGTGGCTGAGGGCAGCGTGACGCAGCAGGACTATCTCGTATCCCCCGCTGTCGCGCAGCTCCTGACGGCGCTCGCGGACCGCTACATCGCCGTGCCTGGTCTGGACGACGTGGCATCAGAGCAAATAGAAGTGCACGGGCGGCTGCCGCCGGCCCCGGTGCTGCAGGCAGTGGTGTGGGTGCTCGGGATCGCGTCCATGTCCCCGCAGTGCCCGCTGCAGCTCGTGCGGTCCACCGCACCGCAGCTGGTCCGTCTGCTGACCGTCCTACGCGCGACACCGAACATGCACCTCACTGCCGTCTACGTGCTCATGTGCCTCAGCAACGTGTCCTTCTTCTTCGGCGCGTGCGAGGCGGTGGAGCGGGAACCAGGCGGTGCCTCCGACTGGCTGGCGTCCCTCTACACCGCTCTCGGGCTGCAGCTGGCGCACTACCTCTTCGAGGACAACGTCGAGGCCACGGTGGAGGCGACCCGCGTCCTCGGCAACCTCAGCTACACCAACGCCGGCCGTGACTGGATGGAGGCGAACAAGTGCGACGAGGTCGTGGTGCTCTTCCTGGGACACGAGGATCTGCGCATCGTGTACAACTGCTGCGGTGTACTGCTGAACCTGACCGCGGCGTCGCCGTGCCGTGTCGTGCAGGAGGCGGAGCTGCTGCAGCTGATGCTCTCCTACACGTCACGCTACACCGGAGAGGAGAAGGTCAAGGCTGCCGCTGCGCTCGACGAGGCGCGGCGACGGCAGCAGCAGCAGCAGCAACGGCAGCAGCTCGACGCCGTGGTGGAGGCAGAGCTGGCGGCGGCGACGGTAGATACCGAGAGCGACGGCGGCAGCAGCAGCAGCGGCAGCGGCGCCGCGCAGATTGCAGATGTGGTGGAGAAGCTGTTGCTCAACATCCATAGCCTGCTGGCCCTGCCCCCTCCCAGCATGCACAGCGAGGGAGACAGGGGTGGGGCAGAGACTAGTCGGTCGTAGTCTGGGGCCGGAGCGCGCGTCGTGGAAGGGAGGTCGGCAGACGAGGGAGTCCACGACACGGCAGCGTGTCCAGCGCACATGTGCGTCTGTGTGTGTCTCCCTCTCTCTCTTTGTGTGTGTGATTCCGCCTCTTCCTCTCTGTCTGTCGCTCTTCCCTGCCACGGTTGAGTGCGTGTGTGTGTGTGTGCTCATCTCTCGCAGGGTCGATGTACATAGCCAAGCGCTGGAGCTGCGCGGCACTGCGAGACACGGAGAAGGGGGGGAGGGAGGAGGAGGGGATGGAGTGTCCTCCTGCGTCTCTCTCTGTGTGTGTGTGTAGTGCGGCGTGCAGCGTAAACGTGACGGCGCTGGTGAGTTGGGATATCTCCCCTTCTCCTACTTAGACACACACACACACACATTACAAATATGTGCTCCCGCGCACGTGCGCTATGCTCCTCCTTGGCGCACGGTGGGACGTTCCACGACGCTGATGGGCAAGAGACACATCCGTAGAGTAGCGGCAGGTGTTGGCAGGGGCGACCATCGTCGACACGCACGCACGCACGCACGCGCTCTCCTTCTCTTGCTCTCTCTCTCTCTCACGTCTCTCTCTGATCTCCCGTGGAGTCTATCACTTTCTCACGACGTGTTCTTCATTGTCATGCTGACACGCACTCCTTCGCACACTTGCGCCTCCTCTTCCTCGTCCTCTGCGTCCTCTGCGTCCTCTGCGTCTGCTGCCGTCTGCTGCCGCCGCAGTACCGCCACCGTCGCCGCCGAGGTGCGCAACATCGACCGCCTTTCAACACCACACGCCTGCTGGGAGTCGCACGACGTCCACCACCGCGTCTTCTCCATCCCGCCAACACCGCCCCATCGCCTGACCGCGCTTTGCGGCGAGTGGCTGAAGGGGCCGAAGACGAGAGAGAGAGAGTTGTGGCGACACAAGGGGCAGATGAGCACCTCACCGCAGACTGGAGCTGCTGCTCCACCGACACCGTCGCCACCATCGCCGTCACCGCCCTCCTCGCCGCCTGCGCCATCGAGTCCACTGGGCACGCTTCCGGCGTGCTGCACCGATGCGTTCAAGGAGCACTACAGACGTGGAGAGGTGCCACGGTTTGGCTTCTACGACCCCGTCTACCTCCGACACACGCACGACGCCACGCCGACGTCCGCCGCGGCGCTGCGCAACCCAACAAACGCTAGCTTCTTCCCCCCGTTCTCATCCCTCGTGCGCGACTACTCGACGCACGGGGCAACGTCTGCCTCCGCCTCCCTCGCCGCTCACACACCCGCGGTGGAGGACGACGTCGAGCGCGCCGCCGCCACCCCCGATCGCGCGCGTCCGCTGCGCAGCTGGGAGCACCTGACGAGCGCGGAGGACATGTGGAGTGGGCCGCCGCTGACCACTAAGATACCACCAGCCTCTGACTACGAGCGCTCCTTGCTGGGCAGCTCACCCTAGACAGCTGTGTGTGGCACTGTTACGTGTCTGTGTATGTCTGTGTATGTGTGTGTGTGTGTGTCATCCACGGAGGCTCGGCGTGCATTGTTGCGGGACGTGGTAGACACCGTCGAAGAGACGCGCGGTTCGAGTCATCGACAACCTCGCCGTCGCACGTGAAGCGGCAGTGCAGGTGTTGCATCACAACTACCACGACCCTCACCCACTCGCACACCCACACGCACCCATACACACGAAGACACAAGCAGAGAGAGAGAGAGAGGGGGGACAGGTACGCACGTGAGCGTACAGCAGGTATGTGTTGTCTCCACTGCTCCTCTTCTCGCATATCTCTCCTTTTTTTTTTTTCCTTCAGCGGGCACACACGTTGGCGTCGGCGCGGCAGGAGATGAGTCGTGGCGTGACGTGAGAGAGTCGCCCCCCGCCACGCCTGCCTCTCGCCTCCCTGAGTGTGCATCTTCGAACGGGTGCGCATCCACACGTCCCCTCCTCTTCTTTCTGCCGCTGTGACGCTGCACGACGTCCGCCTGACTCTCTTCTCTCCCAGTCGCTCTACCACTCTCTCCTTCCTCCCTGCTTCACACACACACACACACACACCAACACGGCTGCAGTCGGACGGACTCCGCGTGTCCGTCGTCACTGTCGCCTCCCCAACTCGGCGCGCACGACTTCTCTTCCTCTTCTCCCCGCCACTCAGGCTCAGCAGAACACACACACACACACACACACAAAACCAAACGTATAGACTGCCACGAACGTAGTGTGCACACCATCACATCGGGTGCGGGATGACAGACTACGAGCAGCAGCACGGCAAGGTGAACATCACGTTGCCGCGCTCCTCTGCCTACGTGCGTGATGCGCACGGCCGCCCCGTCCCCCCCAGCGCAGGCGCCACGGACGGTGCGCTTGTGGCTGTGGCGCCAGCGTCCGCTGCGGGCAGCTCTCGTGCCGCTGTGACGGCGCCGCCCGCGACTCCGGCGCTGCGCTCCTACGGGGAGTGGTACGTGCCACCCGCGACTGGTGCCGCCGCCAGCACAGCGGCGGTGCATGCGGTGCCGACGGTCGAGTTCTTCAAGCAGGCGAGCCGCGCCGCAGGGCGGAAGGAGGAGGAGTATCTGTGGGCCCTCATGCAGGACGTCTACACAGACGCGGAGCAGTCCGACCAGTACCACCCCGACGCCATCGGCATCGAGTCCGTGCAGCCGCACCGCCGCTGGTTCATCTCGCAATACGCCCATCTGCAGGCCTTACTGCAGCGCCAACCGGTGCTGCGCCGGGCCACCGTCATCCTCCGCTGGCTGGAGAGCACGTACCGCGACAGCTCACGACAGGAGCCTCGGCTGCGCGGGGAGGAGGAGCTAGTGCTGCGCCAGTTGATCCTGACGTACGTGCGCGGCGGCGAGTTGCAGCGCGCCATCAACGCAGCGGTCACCTACGGAAGCTGCGTGCACAGCTGCGTCCTCGGCGCGGCGCAGCTGCAGACGGTGCGGGAGCCGTGGTTCACGCAAACCGCCGTTGTGCCTCTCTTCGGGGAGTACGCGCACGGCGAGCTGGACCAGGCGTGGTGCGGCAATGAGTACCGCCTGGACAACCTCTCGCAGCTCTACGAGGAGTCCCTCGCATACCGCGGCGCCGCCGCCGCCGCCGCCGCCGTGACATCGACGCCGAGCTCCGTCAGCGACTTTGATGCCGTGATCGGCGCGGCGCTGTGCGGCAACCTCGCGGTGCTGGAGAGCGCCTTCCGCGTGAGCGGGGGCTGGAGGGACATGGTGTGGTGCTACCTGCGCTGCGCGTTGGTCGTGGCCTTCACGAAGCAGCTCATGGTCGCCACGGGCGGCACCGGCGGCGACGAGGCTGGGCGGCCGGCAGCCGGTGGCGTCGATGCCGGCTACGCCGTCTTCATCGAGGAGATGACCGGCGGCGGCGACAACTGGGCCGCGAGCTTTGCAGCTAAGCTGATGCAGGGCCTCGCGACACGCCTGCAGTCGGACTTCATCGCGTGCGCACCACTGGAGGAGCAGCTGCAGATGCGCTTCATTTTGCAAACCATGACGTGCATGGACGGCACCAGCTCTCTCCTGTCGATCGCCCCGTCCGCGACGCCGGCCTCGCTGGCGCTGACGGCTGCTGCTGCTTCGCCCGATCTGATGGAGTGGTTCGACATCGTCCCGGAGGAGGGCAACAGCGAGGCGGCGCGGCTCATCACACATGTGCTGCTCGCGCAGGATGTCGCCTACGGCGAGACGCTGAGCCCGCACTCGGTGCAGGTGCGGGCCGGCACGGCGCTCTCGACGGCGTTGGCGCGGTACGCCGTCTTCCTCGCGTTGCTCCCTCGTTATGCCTTCGACGACGGCCTCCGCACCGTCACCGCCATGACGCTGCGCCTGCGCGACCCGCGGCACCGCGCCAGCGTCTACGCCGCCTTCATCATGGCGGCCCGCGAGTACGAGCTGGAGCGGCAGGTCCTCCCCCGCAGCGAGCTGGAGGAGCAGGAGGCGCGTCTGGTGCGACAGTTCGTCACTGCCGACGGCGACGCCAGCGTGCACGTGGAGGTGCAGCAGCTGCTCTACCAGAGGGTGGCGTCGACGGCGCTGCTGACGCACAACAAACTGGCCGAGAAGGTCATGTGGGAGGCGATGCACGCAGACTCGTTGGAGGACTACCTCGCCGTGCTCAGACGCGGTCTCTCCGCGTGCTGCAGCTTCTGGCTCGCACAGCCGGCGCCAGAGGCGGAGGCGATCGCGGACGTGAGCAGTATCCTGACGCGCCGCGTGTTGGTGGAGATTCAGCGGTGGGCCGGTGTGGGCGACGGCGCAGAGGTGGAGAGCGTACCAGCCTCCGCGGTCGCGGCGTGGTCCGATGCGTTGACGCTGACGAGCCCCGTGACGGAGCTCGAGCGCAGCGAGGCGACGTTCTGGTACCGCCTGAGTGAGTCTCGCGGCGTGGCGAAGGAACACGCGGCCATCACCGCGCAGCTGGACGCGGCGAGGCGCACGTCTACGTTTGCCGGCGCCGCCGCCTCGTCGAGCCGCACGCTCATCTACCAACTCACGCAGGACGAGGCGGCGCTGTTTCGAAGCCTCGTGGAGCAGTGCCAGAGCGCCGTCCGCCACGGCGGCGCCGTCGTGCACCGCGACCGGCAGTGCCTGAGCGCTGTCGTGGCGGTGGTGCAGCAACTCACCGAGGCGGTCGCACTCTCCATGCGCACCGGTGTGGTGGAGTCGGATGTGGAGGCGGAGGGGCCTGCACCGCGTGATGAGCTGCAGCGGATGCAGCACGTGTACGCTCTTGTCGAGGAGCTTCACGCCGCGGGGTACCTGGAGCCCGCGCTGCTGCCCCCGCAGTGCGCCAGTGCCCTGTACACGCAGATCCGTGCGATGCGGGTGTCGTATGGGCAGCGGGTGCACAAGCGCCACGTGATGGCGGCTCTGCGACAGCGGGCCGGCGGCGCCGCCGTTGTCCTGTGACGGCATCACCCGTCCGCTGCGTAGGACACGCCTCTCACACAGGGACAAGTCGGGAGTAGCGGTTGCACACATGTGTCTCAGTGTGAGTCCCTGTGTGGTTGTGTTTGTGTGTGTGTGTGTCTCTAGATTAAACCGTCCCTTGAGGTACCTGGGTGCACCTCGTGGGAGAGAGCGCGATCGGCGTGTGCTGCCGTATGTGCACGTGCACTTCTGCCTCTCTCAGCGTGTGTGTGCGTGTGTGTGTGTGTGTATATGTGTGGATTAAGGTGCTGCTGCGGAGCACTGCCCTCGTCGCTCCACCGTCCCCATGGTTCTCCGTCATCCACGCTTTACGGACGACTGCGTCCCCCACAAGGCGAGGAGAAGCGCATCACCGCCTGTCAACAACGACATCCATTCACGAGCCCTTCACACACACACTCACACTCACACACGAGAGTGTGTGGTGTTCACTGAGGAGCCCTCTTCTTCATCTTTTTGACGTGAGCGAGGGTCTCGGTGCATCGCGTGATTCTACAGTTGGGGCACCGAGCACGTAACGCAGGTGGTGGCAACAGTGTAAAGCGGGGAACGACAGGCGCGGCGGGATGCAACGGCAGATCTGCGTAGCCGCGCCTCACCACCGTGTACGCGTCCGTGATGATGAGCACTGCCGCCGTGATGTGGCTGCCACCGTCTCATCCACTTCTTGTCCCCTCCTCTCACACACACTCCTTTCGCACCGGCAACGACGGTGTGTCGTCGAGGAGAGAGAGAGGGAGGGACGGAGGGAGGCGCTGAGGACCGTCATACACGACTGTGGCACTTCGCCGGCGTCGCCGCACACACAGAGAGTGGTGGGTGGGGTGGAGTGGGGAGGGCAGCGAACGGCATCGAATGTACGCGCTTGCTCCTGCTGCCACGATCACCATCCACGTGGCCGCCACTTCTTCTCTTCTCCCCTCCTGCACACACACACACAGTCACTCTCTCCCCATCTCCGTTCATCCCCTTTCTCTTCCAGCTGCGGACCAGCTGGGCACCAACCTCCAAAGCTACTGAAAGGGGGGACTCTGTACACCTCCATCATGTCTACTCCTCCACTCATCACGTCGGCAAGCGCAGCCGCATCGGAGCCGCCGTCCCACGTGCTCAGCGCCGCGACCATCGAGCAGTTCCAAGAGACGTTCTCCTTCGTGCGACACGAGCGCGAGGATGTGCGCAAGATGGCGATTCACGGTATCGCAGAGCACAGCAAAGACAATCGTGATCTGTGGATGTTCCTCGCCTCGGCTCAGTACGGCCCGGGCTGCATCGACTCCATTCTTCAGTATCTGCACGCCGGCGGCAAGGCGGTGCTGGGCGACATCTTGACCATCCTTGTGAACTGCTCGGCGGAGGGCAGCTGCGCGGAGATGCTGGTGCAGCGCAAGGTGGTGCGCAAGGCGATGCGGCTCCTGGATGGGATGGAGCGGAGTGACCAGCCGGAGTCCTACACACGCAGCGTGCAGGAGCTGACGCTGATGCTGCTGAGCAACCTCACGGCGAGTCACGTGACCGCCATCGACGACCTCCTTCAGAAGGAGGACGAGGACATGCGCGGCTTTTACCTGGGGAAGCTGCAGGTGTACTACGAGCTCTTCGAGAGCGGCATGGCGGAGGAGAGGGCCGCCGCCGCGGCCGCTGAGGACGTAGCGGAGGGAGGATCGGCCCCGCCGGCGAGGGCGGCGCACCGCGACCTGAATCGATGGATCCTGCACATTCTGTTGAACCTCACCCGCACCCTCGACGGCCAGGAGCTGCTGCTCGAGGACGACGAGTGGCGCGGCACGCTGAACGCGTCGCTCGCATCACCGAACCCGCGCCACCGCTACCTCGCCGCCCAGTGCTACCGGAACTGCGGCTGCTCCCCCAAGCCCCTCTACCATCTGCTCTTGAAGAGTGACGCGCTCGTGACGGCGCTGGACCGCCTCCAGTGCAAGGAGCCGATCGAGGAGGTCCAGCAGGCCCTGGCGGAGTTCGTGGCCAGCATGCTGGAGTCGGAGGACGGCATTGCGCGACTGGAGGGCGTCAACGCAAAGCGCGCACTCACCGGCGCTGTCGACGTCTCCACAGCAGCGCACGCCGCGAGGGCCGCGGCGGCCTCCAGCCGTGTGGAGGTGGTGGAGGAGGACGGGGTCGCCACAGTCGCGGCGACGCCGGCCGTGACGCTCGGCCCCGGCGTGTGCGACTTTCTGCGGCGGAGTGTGCTGCCCTACCTGGACGACATCATCGACGCCTACATAGCACCCGGGAGCGACGAGCTGGATTAGCTCGTCACGTCGCACACACACACACACACACACGTTACTCCCCCCCTCTGAGTCTTCCCGGTGAAGGATACGTATGCGTGTGTCTCTCTCTGTGTCCGTGTGTGTGATCTACTGTCTATGTCTGTCTGTGTGTGTCCGGCTCGAGTAATTCCTTTCCATCCCTAACCAGAGAAGTTAAACTGTGCATCGAGGTCTCTCTCTCTCCCTCTTTCGTGTGCAGAACGGACAAACAAACAGTAAAGATGCGCAAGCACAAACAGAGCACGCGGTCGCTCACCCACAGGCAGGAGAGGGAGGCAGAGGCGCTGCTCCCCTCCCTCACTTCCCTCCCTCTTCTGCCTGACCACGGCGAGAGGCGCAAAGGCGAGGAGGGGCGCATGTGATCAGCTCGTCTCGAGTTGTCCTTGGATCCAGAGGAGACGGAGAGAAAGAAAGACGCGTGTGTGTGTGTGTGTGATGGGAGGGGCGCGGTGTTGGTCTCGTGTGTGTTTTTTTTTTTGTCGTTGGGAAGACGGCGGAGGTCTTCACGTGCCCTCCCCCCCTCTCCCTCTCTCTCTCTCAGCTCCTTCCTGTGCTGTGCCATGACGATGAACTACAAATGTCCCATCTCTCCGCCACGCCTGTTGTGCTCTACACTGCTCTCTCTCTCATCCTCGCCTCGCGTCTTCGATTTCATTTTTTTTTTTTTTATATACGTCGCACATTGTCCCCTCCACTGCTGACCGCTCCGCGTGTGTGCGTGTTACTGTTTGTGGGCCTCTGCCTTGACATCGTCGGTGTTTCTCTCGCGACACACGCACTGACGCTCGTGCCCGCGTGCAGCTCGCTTGTCGCACCTCCATTCTACTGTGGTGTCTTCCTTTGTAGCCTCCCCTCGCTAGGTACTTCGGCTCGTAGTGCACCTCCCCCCCCCTCTCCTCCTCTCCTTCACTCACCTCTCTCTACTTTCCTCTTCACCAGCGCCTCACCTGCCTCATCATGTTCCGCCGTCTTGCACTCCGGAGTGTTGCCAGCGGCCGCGTCGCGCTTCCGGGTGCGCGTACATACTTCTACGCGAACTGCGGCGAGACGGGCATCAGCGGCTCCACGATGCAGTCTCTGCTGAAGGTCACCATCGCCTGCACGATCGTGCAGGCCTATGCGATTCGCCATTACGTCTTCCTCGGCATGACGACCAAGAACCAGTACGTGGACGACTCCACCGATCTCTGGGAGGACGATGGGACGGAGATGGAGGGCGAGGAGGCCGTGGCGAACCTCCGCATCCAGCACGAGCGCATCATGCCGTTCATGAACGACATCAAGGACAAGCTGGACGCGCAGGCGTAGGTAAACGACGCGGTGCCGTGACACGCGTTCTCCGGTGCACACCTGTCGCGGATGTCGATCCGCGTGGCTCATGTGTGTGTGTGTGTGTAGGTGTGTGTGTGAGAGGGAGAGGTGGGTGGTGGGCGTGGGGTGAAGAGTGTGCACGGTGATGGCGCAGCCAGTCTGACTGTGCGCAGATTCTGTGTTCTCTCCTCTCTCCTCTCTCTCTCACCACCCAATACGCGCATCTCTCGGCGATGCAGCGTGGGTGTACAGCAGCAGGACAGGCACTAGAGTCTTCCGCAACTGCATGTTTTGCTCGTTCTTTTTTTTTTTTGTTTCTTACTTCGCCGCGTCTTCTCTTCCTAGTTAGGGTACCTTAGCTGTGTTTTTACTTTGTTTGTTGTTCTGGGATGTGTCAGTCTGTGTGTGTGTGTGTGTTTAGGAGCGTGTTAGGTGAGGCGTGTAAACGCGTGTGTGTGTGTGTGTGTGTGTATGTGAGTATGTCCTGGCGTGTTCATGTCTCCGTCTCGCGTAGCAATGGCATTTGGTTTCTCCACTCCCCCAAATGTCCTCGTTCTCTCTCTCAGTTCCTTTTTTTTTTGTTTTCTACTCGTTTGCTGTTGGTGCTGAGGTGTGTCCACCGTCGCTCGCACTTCTCCGCCGTCTCCCCCCTGATTCCGCTCTGCGCTCATTGTGTACCGTCTCTCTCTCTCTCTGTCTCGCACCTCCTCATCGAGTGCAGTGAAGCGCTCGCTCGGGGCGGACCTCTGCTTCTCGATGTGCGTGTGCACGAGTGTAAATGGACGTGCATGTGTGTATGTGTGTGTGTGTGTGTAGATGCTGTTGAACTCATCGACGACGACGGCGCCCATGTGGCGGTAGCGGCGAGGAGAAGCTCGTGTGAGGTGCACTCACTCACTCTCCTCCGTGGACACACGGGTTGGATAGGTCACACATGTGAGCTCTTCTGCGTTGCTGGGTGCACCTGCGCAGAGATAGTGCAGCGCGGAGTACACGTCAAAGTACTTACGAACACGCAACAACAACAACAACAAACCAAAAAAAAAAAAAAAAAGGAAGAGCGCCAAACAACAACGCCGTGATCCAGAGACGGCGGAAGGGGAGGGCGATGCTGCACACCTCGCTGGGGGTTGTGGGGCAGACGAGGTGCGCCCGATGAACCCCCACAGTCCGTGACGCTCTCACACACACACAGAGGAGAGGAGAGGAGAGAAGGACTGTGTGTGTCCTTTCCCTCTCACTCCACTCCAGAGGTCACCGCTGTGTCGACGGTAGCGGTGGGTGGCGTCAAGCAAAGCACGGTGTCAACGTCGATGTCTCTCTCCATCTCCGTGGCTGAGACAAACAACACCAACATAAGAAGAACACCAGTGCTGTCATCGCACTGTCACCCCTCCTCCACTTTCTTCTCCGCCTCCTCCACCCATCTTTCCCCATCGATCCCCACCTTGTCTTCTCACCGCATCGGCCGCCTCCACTGCCACTGCTGACGCCGTCAACACCACCAGCAGTTCAGCAAACAAGCAAACACATAGAGAGTTCTTGTCCGTGACGAATCCAATCCTGCTGCTCGGACGCGACTCGACGTGTTGGTTCTCCCTCGCTCGCCTCTTCTGTTACTCCCCTTCCATCTCCGCTATCGCGCGTTTGTGTTGCTTCTTCATCGGCGCACGACTGCACTCGCCTCCGTCTCTCCTCCTTATCATCGACAGTCCACACTGTGTGCACTCGGGCTATCTTCTTTTTTTTTTGGTTTAATACGAGGACAGACACTCAGTCGAGGTGAAGAACGAGGAGCAGAGGTGAGAGAGGGTGAGGGAGGAGGAAGTGGACCTCGTCGTTCATGCGTGCGTCGTGCAAGTGACGCCTGAGTGTCTCTCTCTGTGTGTGTGCGTGTGTGCGTGTGTGTTGGGCAGTCTGTGCCGCTACCCAGCACCTCCGCTGCTCTCCTATCGTGCGGCTTGACCACGGTCACCATCTCCCATCTCCCTTCCTGTCTCCTTCATCCGCGTGCCGGCGTTGGCACCAGTGCTCGCCTCCTGTTCTCCGTGCAGAAGCCGCTGCTGACCGCGTGCGGTTGTTCTATTGCGAGCGCTTCACCTCACTTCCCTCCCTCCGCCAGCCTCCCCAGCACACAGACCTCCCCAGCCAAATCAAGAAGTGCAGAGCAGAGGGGAGGTCGAGCACACCGCCTACACATACACCAAGTCTGGCCCTGCCGCTTCTTGCCCAGTTGCAAATCCGCTGCTGACGCAGACGCGTAACTAAACCTCCACATCCACCACCACCGCGCACGAGGACACGCGTGCGGAGGAGGTGGAGGGAGAGAGGGACTGGACAAGCACTCGTAGCTGGTGAGTCTCTCCTTTTGTGTGCGTGTGTGTGTGTGTGTGTGTACGGGTGTCTTCTTTTTTTTTTTTTTCCGTTTCTCGCTTTTTTTTTTTATTTGGCGTCTTCTGATCTCCCTGTTGTGTTTCTCGTTGATTGCTTGAGAGAGAGAGAGCGCACTCTATCTGTCCCTCTACCTTTGTGTGTGCAACTGTCTGGACGTGCACGCCCTCCACTCTCTCCCCGCAGCCCTCTTCCTTTCTTTCTCTCTCTCTCATCATCATCTTCGTCTTCTTCAGTCCTCGCCTGCTTCTCTGCAAACCGCACGTGCGAGTGCATTGGAGGTGAGGTGGTGTAGTCTGTGCAACAACAACAAATACGTGCGTGTGTGTTTGTGTGTGTGTGTGTGTGCAGCAGCTCCCCATTTCTCCTTCTCCCGTGGCGCAGCGAGAGTATCCACGGAGGGCGGTCATCGTTGTCATCGTTGCTCTCTGTCTTCTTCCTCCTCTTCGCGGGACATCTCTCATCAGCAGTTTTTTTTTTTTTTTGTATTGTTTTGTATTGTGTGTGTTGAACTGTGCTTCGTTGGCGAGTTGTCGCGCCTCACTTCCTCCTCCTCGTCTTCTTTTTTTTTGTTGTTGTTTCTGTTCCTGCTTGCTCCTCCACGTGGTGTTGGGTGCTCGTGTCGCTTGCTGAGGGCCTCTCTCTCTCCCTCTCCTTCTCTGTCTGTCTCTGTCTCTGTCTTTGTGTGCGTTCAAGTGTGCCTCCCAATCAAGGCACGCGGTCTCTGTGTCTCCATCTGTTCTTCTCTCTTTCTTGTATTGACATCCTTGCTTGCACGGTGGCGTCGTAAGTCGGTGTGTGTGTGTGTGTGTGTGTGTGTGTGTGTGTCTCTGTCTCTCCTCTTCCCTTCCTTTCCTCACATTTTTTTTTTTTTTGTTCTCAGTTGTTGTTTCGTTTCGCATTCACCACCTCCACCTCCACACACAGACAGACACACACAGACATACACAGACATACGCAGGCATCGCGCACGTTCCCGGTTGCTGCTTCGTTACGACTCTCCCTGTGCTGTAGATCGGGGGGGAGGAAGGAGAAGAGGACAACCACCCACACAAACAAACAGGAAGAGAAGAAGGAGCAGAGAGTGTGAGCCAAGGGCTGCCCTCCTTCTCCTTGTTCCTTCCCAACACACACAAACACACACACACGAACGGCGCACGTGTGCGTCCATCATAGTCATGCATCTCCTGGGGGGCCGCTACATCCTTGTGAAGCAGATCGGCAAGGGCGGCTTCGGTGCCGTGGAGGAGTACACGGACGACATCACCAAGGAGAACGTGGCCATCAAGACGATCCCCAGCAGATATGTGAACCAGGAGAGCCGTCGACTCGTGCGAGAGATCGACATCATGTGCTTCCTGCACGAGGCACACCCGCACGTGATCGGCTACTTCAGCATCTTCGCCACGAAGGGTGCGGCCGTGCCCAATCACGGTACCAAGGCCACTGATGACCCGCTCATGAGCGTCGCGCAGACGGCAGAGAACACGGCGTTCGAGCTCAACGTGCTGGGCCACCACTACACCGGTCTCGACGAGGAGGAGCGCCTGCGCCTGCACCACGAGGAGCTCATGGCCTCCGTGGCGAAGCTCAGCAAGACGGATGAGTTCAACGTGCACATCGTCATGCCGCTCATGAAGGGTGATCTTTTCTACTTTGTGCGGCTGCTCTCGTCCTCGTCCAGCGTGCAGCGGCTGGGTGTCACGCACCAGTTCCTGGCCCAGGTGGCCGTTGTCTTCGCTTTCCAGATCTGCTTCGGTCTCGACTACCTGCACCAGTGCGCCATCATCCACCGCGACATGAAGCCGGACAACGTACTCGTGCGCCTCGACATCACAAACCCCTACATGTCCACCGCGCTCATCGCGGACATGGGCCTCGCGCGTGACGCGCAGCACAGCGACACCATTTACATCTGCACCCGCTACTACCGCCCGCCGGAGGTCATCACGAGTGTGTCGGGCGGGTCTACGCGGATCGACATCTGGTCTCTCGGCTGTATCTTCTACGAGATGTGCACCGGGCAGACGCTCTTCACCATGCGGACGGCGCTCAATGAGCGCGGCGAGTGGGACGGCGCCAAGGCGAGTCTGCAGCTCGAGGTGATCCTGAACACCATCGGCACCCCGGCCGCAGAGGACATTGAGCGCTACATGCCAAGTGGAAACGCCAAGCTGTACCTGCAGCGCAGCGCTGCACGCCCCTCGCAGCTGCGGCAGCTGATCGAGCACCACTGGATCCTGCACACGAGCGGGGAGGAAAAGGAGAAGTGGATCGACCTCATCACGCGCTGCGTCGCCTTCTTCCCCGAGCAGCGCCCCACAGCGCAGCAGCTCTGCCAGCATCAGCTCTTCCGCGACTACAACGTGTTCTACGGGTCTAATGTGAAGCAGTACGCGCCGACGCCCTACACGCCGTCGTACCGCGGCTCGTCGGACACCTCGCGGGTGGAGAACAAGGCCGCCATCTTGGCACTCGTGCAGCGCGCGCTGCGCGACACCACACCTCCCGCGAACGAGGAGAGCAGCGAGGAGGAGTCCACCTCGTCTGGCAGTGGAAGTACCGGCAGCGAGGAGAGCAGCGAGGGCGATGACGAGACGTCGGAGGCCACGCACCTCGCCAGCGCGGCCGAGTACGGATCTCTCGCCAGCCGCCGCTCCGCTTCGCTGCCCCGGAACATACGCTCTCCGCGGCAGCCCGGCGCCTCCGATGCGAACGAGGAGTACAGCACAACGGTGGACTCCTTCTACGCCTTCAACTCGAACAGCGGGAGAAGCATGCCGGCCCCTCCAGCAGCCGCCCCGGCGCCACCACCGCCGCCACCGCCACCGCGGCACCAGCCCGCTCAGCCGCATCAGCCGTCGCAGCAGCAGCAGTACAGTCTGCCTCCGCTGGAGAGCAGCACGTCCAAGAACTACGTTCACGCATTCCTCGACGATGACGCCGACGACGGCGACGCCGCCGGTCGCCGGGTCGTGACGGCGCGCGACACCGAGGACGAGGAGCGCCTCGTCGACGGGCAAGCGCACCGGCGTCCCGGCGGCGCCGTGCCGCGGTTCAGCCCGGGTAACATCTTCCGTGGAAGTCCTGCATCCATGCAGTACCGCGCCGGGGCCGGTGCCTCAGCGCCGACCGCCGCGGGTGTGGCGGCGGCGGCGGCGGGGCCGGCGCGGAATGCACACGAGCGGCAGCGCGCACACTCGATGAGCTCCGACGAGAGCGGCCCCATCGTGGAGGACACTCCCCCGCTGGGGCCGAGCACCTCCACCTTCCGCGAGCGCGTCACGCGACGCCGGCAGAGCAACGCGGAGGACGAGAGCGTCTCGAAGCTGAGCTCGCAGCGACCGAGCGCCTTCAACCTGGACGGCATGCGCTACGGACGCAGCAGCACCGCCTCTGCCAATGAGGAGGCGCCGCTCGTGCCGGAGAGCCTCGTGCCGCCCGCCCTGTCCCACGCGATAGAGTCCATGTCCGCCGACGAGGTCACGCGGCTCCTCGCGGCGTACAACATCCCGGTCGATGGAAGCACCTACCGCGCCACGCTGAACCGGGTGCACTCCATGCCGCCGTCAGCGATGGGCGGCGACCCCTACCACCTCGTCTCGCAGTACAACATCGGTGGCATCGGCGCCGGCGGCGCACCCGCCTCCGCCCCGCCACCGCCCCATCACTCTTTCTACGGGACCGGCGCCGCGGGTGGGGCTGCTCACGCGCCTGCCGTGACGCACCCCAACACCGGCGGCGAGGGGGGCACGCGCTCTGCCGCACCGGCGCTACCGCCCGCAACGACCGCCCCAGCCGGCAACGGCGCTGCGGCGGCGGCGGTGGCGATCGGCGCCGCGGACCAGTACGACTACTTCGCAGATACGGACTACGACATCAGTCCGGCGGCAGCGGCGGCAGCAGCGCAGGCGGCGGCAGCGGCAGGGCACGCGGCAGCCCCGCGTCCGCCCACGGACCGGCGTGGCGGCGGTAGTGGCAGCAGGTCTCCTTTCTCGATGTCTTTGGCGGACAGTGTGTCGTCGCGGCGCGCCGTCTCGCAGCTGCCGCTGCCGCCGATTCATCTGCCGATCGCGCCATCGTCTGAGTCGTCGCTTCTTCGCCACGTCCTCGCGGTCCCGTCAACCGCGCCGCACACGCGCACGCACGATCCGCAGCAGAGTGCGTCGGGGTTCCCCTCCATCGTGAGCGCGGAGCTGCGCCAGCGCTACTTGGCGTACCCGCACACACCGCGGAGTATCCAGGCAGCCACGTCGGCGGTGCTGGCGGAGCTTGGCGGCTGCACGCATGACGCAGGGCGCTCGAGCGAGCTACGCGAGCTGCTCAACTACTTCACATCTCTGCAGGCCACCCCCTTTTACGGTGTGTGATGAAGGCGGTGGACGAGGACGTGGCGGCGTCCGACCTCCTCTCCCCCTTCCTCCCTCTTCCGCTCCCGTCGAGCTCACATGCTGTCGAGGTGTGTGTGTGTGTGTGTGTGTGTGTGTGTGTTGCTCTCTCACTCTCTGTGACAGGAAGAAGATGGAGGCGGAGACGCAGATCTGCTGTCTCTCAATATATCTCTCTCTGTGTCTTACACGCCTCTTTTTGTTGGCTTCGACAGTGTTCTTCGTCCCTCAGTCGCTGCATCGCAACTACGTCAAGTGCGTCTGTTCTGTTAGCTTCCGCGTGTGTGCGTGTATGCGTGTGTTTGTGTGTTTGTGTGTGTTTGTCTGTGTTTCTTCTTTTTTTTTTGTTTGTTTTGTCTCCTTCTTCTCTTTATAGCTGTGCGTTGTTAGTTAGCGTGCGAGCTCTCTCTCTCTCGCTCGTGTGCAGTACTCGTGGTGCAGCGCCGTGCGAGAGACGTGCTCTTCTTTTCCCTGTCAGTGCTCCTCTCCCGTGTGTGTGTGTGTGTATTTGTGTGTGTGTGTGTGTGTGTGACTGTGGCTGTGACTTTGACTGACTGTGACTGTGTGTGTGTGACTGTGTGTGTATGTTCGCGCAGTTTCGTGACTTCCTTGGCTGGGATGGCTCCCGGGTGTGGACCCCGAACGGCGGTGTGCCGCAGTGTGTGACACCGGACACAAACAAAGCAAAAAAACAAATAGAGGAAGAACAGAGAGAGGGGAGGAGCGAGGCAGATCTCGTGTGGAGACCACGTGGGTGGTGACCCATCGAAGGCTGTGCGGGTCACTGTGCACGCACCCAACTCCCCTCCTCTCTCTCTCTTTCACCCTTCCCACTTTCTTTTTTGTTGTTGTCGTTGTTGTTTGCGACTCCGTTGACATGTGGTGACACTCGACCCTCCACACACACACGCACACACAACAACAACAACAACAAAAAGGTAATGAGAGAGAGAGAGGCGGAGGCACTTGCGTCTCTGCACACTTGCCGGGTCTCGACTCTACCGTCCTGTTCACTCCATCTCCTCCCTTCCCATCTCTCTACTCTCCACTTTCTCTCTCCACTCTCTCTCTCTCTACCCAACACGCATGCCCCGCGTGTGCGTGTACACTTGTTTTGGATACGTGTGTGTGTGTGTGTGTGTGTGTATAGGCGGGGGGTGAGCTGGCCATTGCTCTTGCTCATCCATCCTCCGCTGTTGACGGCAGCCACGCTGCCCCCGCCTCTCTCTCTCTCTCTGTCTCTCTCTCTCATCCTCCTCCGTCGCTCCTCCGCCGTCCCACCGCGGATGAGCTGTGCGTACGCCGGCGTGCCACGGAGCGAGCGCCTCCTTCCGCTGGAGTCCACCGAAGTGCTGCGCCTGACAGAGTCCTTCACAGTTCACGTTCTGCACCACCACCACGACGACGACGGCGGCGACGGCAACAACTTCAAAAGCGCGAGTGACGGACGCGGTGACGCTGAGGACAGCGTGAGGCTCGACAAGCGCCTGCACGACCACGTCTCCGTCTACTGGGATCAGCAGAAGGCCCATCGCACTTACCAGCAGCGACTCCTGCACGATGTCGGGTCATCGCGCGGCCCCGTCCGCTTCGCAGGATTCCCGTTGCTCAAGGAGACAGCAGCAGCGCCTCCGAAACAACAACAGCAGCAGCAGCCGCAGCAGCCGTCATCACCGGACACCGCCGCGGCCTCGGCGGTGAACACGGTGCCGCCGCCGCTCGCTGGTGTGGTGCCGCCGCCGCGATCCTTGGCGGCATGGAGTTGGATTGCTCTTGTCGCCCCGTATGAGCGGCTCTTGTGTCCGTCGCTGCTCTACAGCGCACTGCTCTCGCCCTCCGTTGGCGACAGCACACCGCTCTGCTATGGTGTCCAGCCGCCATCCCCGGCGTCGCCGACGAGTGTGTCGACTGCAGGCGTGCGGGCCTGCTGGAGCGCGCACACGTGCCACACACTATGGGCGTTGCACACCGTCGCGGCCGAGGCGTCGCTGCCCGTGCAGGAGGTGTACGTGGCGTGTGCAGGCATGATATTGTACCTCGACACGGTGGTGACGGCGGGCCGAGTCTGGTCAGAGCTCGAAGGACTGTGGGGCGGTGATCTGGCGGAGGAGGTGAGCGCGGTGGGCGTGACGCCGGCGGCAGTCCGCGACGGCGACGGCGAGAGCATCGGCCACGCAACGTGCACGCCGCTGAGCTCGCTGAGGGCGTCTCTCTCTCAGCCACCGTCGACGTACGCGGCGCTGCTTCAACACACGCGTGTGCTGATGGAGGCGATCGCGTGCGCAGACTTCCCAAGACCTCTTACGCCGTGGCTGGAGGCAGCGATGGAGCGCGACGAGTGGACGACGACGGCAGCAGCAGCGGCGGCGTCGTCTGGGGCTACTGAGCCACGTGGCAGCGGCGGCGGCAACACGGACGCCGAGCTTGGCGGCTTCTCCGGCTCAGTAGCGGAGCACACCTTGAAGCACGCGGTGGCGGTCTGGCTGGCGCGCCGCGGGGCCACGGTCACGGCTGCGACACCCACCGGCAGCCGTGCTGTCGCCCTTCCGCCGCGCGACCTCTGCGCGTCGCGTGGGTCCAACCCGTCGGCGTCACCGGGCCACCACCGCGCGCCGGGCAGCGCCTCGGTCGGCCTGAGTCGCGCGTCCGCTGCCGGCACCCCCGGGCGGTCGGCCGGCACGACACCTATCGTCTTCGAGGCCTTCGAGCCCCACGACGCACCGCGCGAGCAGCACCCCTTCCTGCTTCCGCCCCTCCCACAGGACCCGGCGCTGCTCGCCTTCGCCGTCGTGTGGCGGCGGACGCTGCGGCGATGCGTGATGGAGCCGGATGTGCTGCGGCAGCGACTGCGTCAAGTCATCCTCGGCTACGTCGGCGAGCGCTGCGATGAGCTTCTTCGCGACAGCGCGCCTCCGGCAACGTGCGCGGGCCCCGCCAGTCCTGCGCTGCCTTCCGTGCTCACCTCCGACCCCACCACCACATCCTTCTGTGTGTGGGGCCCACGGCTCGGCGTGTGGCTCACATCGAGCCGCTCCGGCGGCTGGTGGGGCGGCTTTCGAGGAGAGCTTGTCCGCTGCGTCGCGCCGCCGGTGGTCCCGCCGCTCTCCAGCTCCGGCACCGCCGCCGCGCCGCTGCGCCGTCGGCCGCCGCACTCGTCGTCCGCCACCGCACGCACCCCGGCCACCGGGGCGGCTGCGCCCGCCGAGCCTGTCACGGAGGTGTTCGTGGACGGGGCACTGGAGGTGGACGGCACTCGTGTTTCTCCCACTGCTGCGGCGGCGCTGTACAGTGCGGAGGAGCTGGCAGACCGTCTCTGCCGCCTCGGTGCGGCGGTGCCTCGCTACGCGACGGAGGTGTCCGGGGACCGCCTGCGACCGGCCGACGCGGCGTACGTGCGTGAGGTGCTACAGCGCCACTGCCTGCCCCTGCTGCTCACGTGCCAGCGGCGCGGCATCCAGCAGTGGGGGCTGCGCGCGTGGATGAAGGGCATCACGCTGACTCTGCTGGACAACAGCGGCACCGAGTCGAGGGTGGTGACACCGCCGCGGCTGGCGCAGCTCGGGTTGCAGGAGGCGCGCTCTGCCGGCGGCGGTGACGAGCTCGCGACGGCCGCGGCGCTGCGTCTCGTGATGAGCGGCGGCCTCAGCGAGTCACTCGCCTTCGTCGAGCACGTGCAGAAGCGCGGGGGTCACACTGTGCGGTGGCTGCCGGTGCGGCGGGTGTCGAGCGATCACAGCCCCGTCGGCAACGGCAGTGACGGCAGCAGCGCCGTCGCCTCGGCATCGTCGCACGCACCCGCCGTCGCGGTGGTCGAGGCGCTGCTTCTTCGCCGCGTGGAGGAGAGTGCGCTGTTTCGCATCTTCCAGAGTCACGCCCGCGCGCTGCAGCTGACCGGGTGCGGGGTGCGACGGCTGGCGCTGCCTCCGGCTGCTGGCGCGGTGGGCCGGTCGTACGGCGGCGGCTCTGGTGGCCACCCACGCGTGTCGGCGGCGTCCACGCTCCTCCTCGAGCGGACATGCGGCGTCGTCGTCGAGTGGGACCTGCACGACTGCTACGAAGGCCCGAAGCTGTCGCGGCTGCGTGCGCCGCGGTGCCTCACGTCTCAGCCACGCCGCGGCGGCTCTTCCTCCTCGCTGCCGCTGCCACCCGACCTTGGCGCCGCCGCCGAGCGCGTATCGTTGCGCCACGTGCGCGGCATGCTTCAACACTACCTGCGCTCCATCGACAGCACCGCCGCCGGCGGCGCCGACGTTGCCATCGGCGCGAAGCGCTGGCGGGCAGAGGCCGGCGATGCAGCCGGCAGCAACGTGTGTGCGCCTGCGGAGCCGCTTGTCGCGGACGACGTCTCTGAACTGTGTCAGCAGAGGGACGAGTCGATCCGGGACGCCGTGAGGCCACCGCCACCGCCGCGCACGACGCTGTTCCCCATCGACCGCGCGGTGATCCTGTACGTCTTGCGGCACCACCCGCAGTACCACCAACACGTGGCGGGCTGCGGCGTCAAGGATGTCTACGTCGGCGCCGTCAACACACCAGCCGCCGCCGCCGCCGCACCGACAGCGACAGCGAGTCGGGCGGCGGCGGTGGTGGTGGTGGTGGAGCGGGTGTGTGGGCAGGTGGTGGAGGTGGACGTGGAGGAGTGCTACGACAAGGAACACGAGGGCAAGCCGCTGCACCCTGTCATGATCCTCGCGTGATGCACCCGGCTTTACAGAGGGCGATGCACGACGTTTTGTGAATCTCCACACACACGAAAGACACACACACACACACACACACACACATGCACACATGCACATGTGCGCGCCAGCAAAAAGAAAAAAAAGGAAAAGTAAATCACGACGAGGGACATCCACGTCCGCTGTGCAAGGCGGAGACCCTTCTTCTGTTTACTTGCTGCAGTCAACGTGGCCGCCGGGGTGTGTGTGTGTGTGTACACGCTGATGTGGGGTGAGAAGCGCCTCGGCGCGGACGGCGGTGAAGAGCATACAGCAGCTGTGCATTGCTCGAAAGAGCCAGCACACACACACACAGTTGCACTCACATGTCTCACTGTCTCACCACACTCTCTGACCACCGCATTCACTTGCTGCCACTGCTGTCTCCCACTTTCTCTTGCTTTGCTTTCTCTCGTATTTGGTGCGGCCTTTTGCTGAACTCGGTGCGTACACAACTGCTGAATCATCGTGCACTCCCCTCCTCCATTCTCACCTGCACACACACACACACACACACACACACACAAGCTCACACGCCATCCCCGCTCTCCAGCACTTCGCCTTCTTCTTCAGCCTTCTTCAACAGCCTTCTTTCCTTTCTCCCTCTCTCTCTCTTCCTCCTCCCCTTTGCTCGTGTTTGTGTGCGCGGTTCACCGCAGTCTTTTCTTTTCTGCATTTCATTTTTTTTAATTTCTCATATTTCGATTTGTTGTTGCACCCGCCCTGCCATCGCCGTCTGTCGCACGTCCACCTCCTCCCTTCCACCCCCCCTCATACGTCGGCTGCTGCGATGAGCGAGACAGCAGACCGCCGGGCGGAGCCCCACGACGCTACACGCCGCGTCACGATACCTGTCTTCGGGATGTCGTGCGGCGGGTGTGCTGGCGGGGTGCAGGAGGCGCTGCAGGCGCTGCCTGGAGTGCGCGCCGCCACCGTTGACTTCGCCACGCACTCTGCCGCCGTGGACGTCGACGCCGCAGACGCGGAGGCGGAGTCGCGCGTGATGCAGCAGGTGGTCTCCATGGGCTACACGCTGAAGGCACCCACCGATGCTCCCGCCTCAGACTCACCGTCGCAGGCGCCGCAGTCTCGCAGCACAGCAAGTCTGTCGCGCAGCTCCTCCGCCTCGTCATCTCGCTCCGACTGCTGCTCTGACGCCGTACCCGCAGAGAGCACGATGGAGGCGCCGCCGCGCCGCAGGACGGCTCGCTGGACAGCCGCGACTCTCCCACGCCAGGGCGAGTCCTTCGCCCCGCGCCGCCTTCGCCGGGTGCCGTGCGGCTGCGGCGGCCGCGGGTGCCTCTGCGACTTCGCGCCGGACCCCGACATGCTCACCGAGGGGACGCGTCTGCTCGGCATCTCCACCTCCACCGACCACCTCTCGGAGAGCGCGATCGTGCCGTCGCCCGTCGACGTCGCTGTTGTCACTCGAGGAGTGCGCACCGTGTCCCATCGCACTGTCGCCTCGCCGACGCCGTCACTGCCGCCGAAGACGTCACCTGTGGCAGATGCGACGACGACGCTCCTCATCGAGGGCATGTCGTGCACCTCCTGCGCCGCGCTCATCGAGTCGCGGCTGCGGCACATGACCGGTGTGCTGAGCGCCACAGTGAACTTCTCCACGATGAGCGGGCAGGTCGTGCACCGGACGTCAGTCGCCTCGCTGGAGCAGGTGCTGCGTTGTGTCGCGGACCTCGGCTACACGGTGACGACGCAGAGCACCACGGCCGACGTCGCGGCGTGGCACGAGAACCGCGCGGAGTGCGCCTGCAGCACCAACCTTCAGGCGGTGCCGGTGTACGATGGCTCGACGATGTCCGGCTACGAGCATCACCTGCTCGTGCAGGGCATGTCGTGCGCCTCTTGCGCGGCCCGCATCGAGGACGCGTTGCGGCGGATGCCGTCCGTGCTGAGCTGCGCCGTCTCCTTCACCACCAGCACTGCGGTGGTCACCACCCACACACCCGGCGGCTGTGCTGACGCCTGCAACACCATACAGTCGCTGGGGTACGTGGTGGCCGACACGGCGGAGATGGAGCCCGACACGTCGATCAGCCGCACCCGCGAGGCCCTGGAGCGCACACGCGAGATCTCCGTTCAGTTCCGCAACGTGGTCGGCAGCGCGCTGCTGAGTGTGCCACTCGCGGCGGCGATGCTGCTCATGATGTTCACGGATGTCATGGAGCGTCCGACGCTGGCGCGCGTCCTGGATGGGATACAGTTCACCGCCGCCACGCCGATTGTCCTCTACTTCGGTCGGGGGTTCTTCATCCGTGCGTGGCGCAGCTGGCAGCACGGCGCGTACACGATGGACACACTCGTGGCCATCGGCACCGGCTCCACCTACGTGTACTCCACCATTGTCTACCTGCTCACACTCTTCGTGTACCCGCACTCACACATGATGACGTACTTCGACACGGCGGGCATGCTGACGGCCTTCATGCGCCTCGGACGCTATCTCGAGGCGCGGGCGAAGCGCAGCACGAGTGGGGCGCTCATCGAGCTCATGAGTCTCGTGCCCACGACCGTGATGTGCGTGAAGCCGGACGGCACGGAGGTGCGCGTGAGCGCGACGCAGCTGAAGAAGGGCGCCGTCGTGCGCGTGCTGGCGGGCGACCGCGTGCCCGTCGACGGCACGATCCTGGAGGGCAGCTCCGAGCTGGACGAGCAGATGGTGACGGGTGAGTCGCTGCCGAAGTGGAAGAGCCCTGGCGGTGAGGTGGTGGGCGGCACGCTGAACATCACCGCCTCGCTGCTCATCCGCGCAGACAAGGTGGGCGAGGAGACGATGATCGCGCAGGTGCTGCGCATTGTGCAGGAGGCGCAGAACTCCAAGCCCGCTCTGCAGCGCGCCGCCGACCGCATCGCCATGTACTTTGTGCCCTTCGTGCTTCTCTTCTCGCTGCTGACGCTCGCCGTGTGGCTGCTGCTCGGTGCGACAGGCTCCTACCCGGTGTCCTGGCGCGGGGCGGGTACGAGCTGGCAGGCGTTCGCCTTCAACTTCTTCATCTCCACCGTTGTCGCCGCGTGCCCCTGCGCACTCGGGCTCGCCACACCCACGGCGATCATGGTGGGCACCGGCGTCGGCGCCACGAATGGCGTGCTGGTGAAGAGCGGCACGACGCTGGAGGCTGTGCGACGTGTAGAGTGCGTCGTGCTGGACAAGACAGGCACCATCACGAAGGGTCAGCTCGAGGTGGTGCGCACGCACACGTTCGCCGCGTCGGTGTCGCCCAGCGTCGCCTGCCTGATGGTGGGACTTGTGGAGGCGCAGTCGAACCACCCCGTTGCTAAAGCCGTGAGTGCCAGTCTCCTCGCCGAGTCGGACAGCGGCAGCGACGAGGAGGCGGCGCAGCGCCGCGCCGGGTACGAGGTCTCCTCTGTTGTGACGCACGGCGGGAAGGGAGTGGAGGCGGCCGTCACGGTGGCGGGGAACGCGCATCAGCTTCTGGTCGGTAACGCAGCACTCCTGCGCGAGCGTGGCGTGGTGCTGTCGTCGGAGTTGACGCGCGAGATGGCGGAGGAGAACCGTCGTGGGCTGACGACCGTCATCGCGGCTGTCGACGGCGTGGCGTGCGTGGTGGTCTGCCTCGCTGACGAGCCGAAGCCAGAGGCGCGCGGTGTCGTTGCATACCTTCACAAGTGCGGCGTTCGCGTGATGATGGTGACTGGCGATAACGCCGGAGTGGCAGCTCGCATTGCTGCCGAGGTTGGGATCCGACGCGAGGACGTGCACGCCGAGGCGCTGCCAGCCGCGAAGGCAGATATCGTGAGGGAGCTGCAGATGCGCGGTCGGCACGTGATGTTCGTCGGCGACGGCATCAACGACAGTCCCGCCCTGGCACAGGCGAACGTCGGCGTCGCGCTTGGCGCTGGCACGGAGGTGGCGATCGAGGCCGCGGATGCAGTGCTTGTCCGCAACAGCCTCGTCGATCTGTTGAATCTGCGCTCGCTCTCTGACGTCACAGTGCGGCGCATCTATGGGAACTTTGTGTGGGCCTTCGGCTACAACCTGATGATGCTGCCCGCCGCCAGCGGGCTGCTCTACCCCTTCTTCCACCTTCAGCTCCCCCCCGTCATGGCCGGCGCGGCGATGGTCTTGTCGAGCCTCAGCGTGCTGGCGTCGAGCCTGTCCATCCGCTTCTACCGCCCCCACCGCGTGGGTGACTTTCAGAACGTCTGAAGCCGCAAGTCAGGCACACGTTGCTCTCTCTCCATCTCTCGTGTGTGTTTTTTTTTTTTCGATTCTAGTAGCAACCCACCACTCTCTCTTGTTCTCTCTCTCTCTCTCTCGCTCTGTTCCAGTTGTTGTTGTTGTGACGTCGCCGTGCACGCAGGCACTCCACCATCATCATGCTCGGACACAGACGCAAACAAACACACGCATGCACACACACACACACGCACACACGCGATGCAGTGCAGTGCACTGCAGCGCACAGGTAAGGGGGGATTGTGGGGGGAGGGGAGCAGTCCATGCATAAGACCCACTGCCTCTCCCCCCCCCTGAACACCGTCTCTCAGTCCGTGAGCACCGCTGCCGGTTGTACCGACAACAGAAGAACAAAAAAAAAAAAAAGTCGCAGGCATTTCGCTTTCTCTCTCTGTTTTTCTATCTTTGTGTGTTTGTGTGTGAGTGTGCGTGTTTTTTTTTCTTTTCCGCCTTTTGTTGTTGTTGTGCGCTCTGTCTGTCTTCTGTTTCAAAGTCGAAGGTCATTTGTACTGCATTGACCTTCGCCGTCACCACCACCACCACTACCACTGCCACCGCCCTCCCTCTCACTGCACAAACCTTCCTTCCTCCAGTGTCATGCATGGTCCCCCATGTGGTTGTGTCGACGCGTCTCTGGCGCATTTTTTTTTTCTTCTTGTTTGTTTCCACTCCCTCTTTTTGCTTGTGCGAGCCTCACAAGGAAGAGGGAGGAGGAGGGAGGGGGGGGGTGATGTGTCGTGGATGTGGGTGGGTCAGGGAAGGGCAGAGAGAGGCAACACTGATCATCGCCTTCCTCTCCTTCTCTGGCTCCCTTCGCTCTCTCTCTCTCTCTCTCTTTCGTCTCTCTTGAGGATGCGCGACGGCGCTGTGCCGAGTACGTCTCACGAGCGGCCCACTGACTGACATGCACCTCCTCTCCTCCCCCCCTTGCCTCTCTGTCTCCCCTCTCTCTCTCCTCCCCCTCGTCGGGTGCAGCAGCTCCACTTCACACAGTCGCCGTGTGTGCGTGTGTGCATCTCGGGAGGGGAGAGAGAGACAGGGGGAAAGGAGAGCCGTGAGAGTCGGTAGGGGTGGTGGTGTGTCTGTGTGTGTTAGTGTGTGTGTGTGTAGGAGGGGGTGCTCTCCTCCCCCCCGTGCCGCCTCGCGTGTGTGTACTCGTCGCCCCCCCATCATAGAACAGCAGCCGTACGTCCGTTACTCCTCCCCCTCCTCCGTCGTGCATATACAGATACCTCGAAGCAAACACACACACACACACACACGTAGATGGACAGACATGCCCAAGGAGAGTGCTTCTCTCTCTCTCCCTCCCTCCGCTGAGGAGCGTGCGCGCGGTGCAGCCGCCTGCACCCGAGGAGACTATACCAGGACAAGATCGCGTGGGCCGTCAAGGACATCCGATCCACTCTTGTGCACCCTTTCCGCCGCTGCTTCAACATCATTTCCTTCTCTCTCTCTCCATCCCCCGTCTCTCTCTATCTCTCTCTCTCTGTTTCCATTAGTGGCGAGGGGAGGACAGTGGCACACACCGACACACACACACGCACACACAACAGACACACTCGTCGCCGTAGTTCCTTGCGTGCTACGGCCACGTCTCCCTCCCTCCCTCCCCCCACTCGCACATCATTCTGTCGATGTGTGGGTGAGTGTGGCCGTCGAGCTCTCTCTCTCTCTCTTCCCCATTCTTCTTTGCTCTTCTTTCTCTTTCCACACTGTACGCCGCCCATCATGCGATGGACTGTGGCGCGGCGGCGCCTCTACTACCCCAATCAAGTCTTCATCAGCAAAGACAACCGCCGCGTGCAGCATCAGTGGCTACCACGGCGGCTGCTGCTCGTGCGCCACGGCGAGTCGGCCGCGAATGTGAATCGAGAGGTGTACAGCAACACACCAGATTGGAAGATCCCACTTACGCCGCTCGGCCGGGAGCAGGCGTACGACTGCGGCAAGCGACTGCGCAGCATCATCGCGGAGGAGAAGCTGTACATTTACTACTCCCCCTACGCTCGCACGCGGCAGACGTTGGAGGAGATCCGCCGCAGCTTCGATGAGACGCAGATCCAAGGGGAGCGCGAGGACGAGCGGCTGCGCGAGCAAGAGATGGGTAACTATCAGCCAATGCAGGACATGGACGCCACCTGGGCCGCGCGCAACGCCTTCGGCCGGCTGTACTACCGCTTCCCCTTCGGCGAGAGCGGCGCCGACGTCGGCGACCGCGTCTCCGGCTTCTTCGACTCCCTCCTGCGCGAGCGCATCGGCCTCACGGTGCCGAACATGAACGAGCGCCTCGTCCAAGGCGCGCGCGAAGAGTTGGGCTGCCTCGGCCTCGGCCGCTGGAGCGCAGATGATGTAGGTGCCGCGGTGCGGGGCAGCGACGGCGCGGCCTCCTCGGCAGATCGAGACGGCCCGGCGGCGGCGGCGTCGCCGGGCTCGTCGGCCGCGTCCGCCGCGAGCGCGTGGGAGCCGCTGCGCCACGCCTCGCCCCCGCACCCGCTTCCCGTGTCGGACCTCGGCGAGGCCGAGACACGCGGCGTCCTGCCGCCCAACGACCTCGGCGCCAGCGCTGGGGAGGAGCAGAACGTGCTGATCGTGGCCCACGGCCTCCTCATCCGCCTCTTCATCGGCCGATGGTTCCGCGTGCCGATGGAGGTGTTCGAGACGATGTGCAACCCGCCCAACTGCGCCATCATCGTGCTGGAGCGCGACGACCGCCTCGGTCGACTCGTCATGACGGACATGAGCAAGAGTCTCTTTGGCAGCGATCCGCTCCTGCAGATGATGCGCTTCGACGGCCGCGAGGACACGCACTGGTACCGGGAGCGCTTCCTCGGCATCGTGGACCCCGCCAAAGCTGCGGAGGAGGCCGTGGCCGAGGACGACGATGAGAACCACTACTCGCACTCCAACGCGCACAACATCCGAGTCGGGGCGCCGGCGCCGCCACCGCCGCGACGGTCCAAGCCGCCCGCATCATTCAACACGCAGCCGCCCCCCGCTGGTGGTGCCTCTGACGGCGGCGCGTCAGCGTCGTCTCCATCGCCCGTCCACCCGCATCCTCGCTCCCCTGTCGCGCCGCCCACCAGCGCTTCCGTGGGCATCGATAGCACGCCCAATCGAGAGTACATGAAGGACCACCGCGACATGCCTGGCTCAGACGCCACCGGAGCGACGAGGACGTAGTCCACACACGCGTGCTTTCTGGCTATCTGCTATCACGTACGCGCTTGGAGGCGCGAGGAGGAAGAGAGGGGGGGGAGGGAGGAGATCACACGGCTGCTGCGCCGTGGTGCTTCGCACCTCTCTCTCTATCTCGTTCTCTATCCGCCTCTGTCGTGTGTGCGACGGTGTGGGTCGAGGAGCGCGTCCTTTGATGAGAGCGCGGTCGTCTCGCACCGCATACTCTTCCCCGGCCCTGTCCACTCACGCAGCCACCGACTCCCCCGCCCGCTCGCCTCATCTCTTCTCTCCACGTCAGAAAAGAGAGTACAAAACACAAAGACACATACACACATACACAATTATGCACAGGAATGCGGACACGTACGTATGTGTGTGCGTGTCCGCATCTGCCACACCATCAGCTTTCCCCCCGAGATCACAGCCTTGCAGCAGCGAGGAAGGCCGGCGCAGGAGAGAGGGCAGCAAGGAGGAGGAGAAGGAGAAGAGGCGCTGCGATGGGAGTCTGTGCTGAGCAGCTGCCTGTGCGTCGCCGTCTCCTTCAACCTCTCTGATCTCCAGAAACACAAACACACACACAGACTCACTCTCTCTCTTGTTTTTGTTTTCCTTTCGCATGCGTCACACCTGCAACACTTCCGCTCTCTCTCTCTTCGCTCGTGGCCTTTCTACCATCCTCTCCGCTCCGTCTCTGACCACTCGCGGCTTTCCATACATGGTGCACGTTGCTGTTGCATAGCAGCATCAACGACAGCAGCGCACACACACACACATACACACGTACAAACACACACATAAACACTCATTCGAAACCTGTCTTTCCTGCCTTAGTAGAACATCTCCATCGAAGCCGTGTGCGCTCGTGGGGGACGACTGCCACAGCGACTGTGGCGCTTCGCTGCACCGTCACGCTGCGCCTCCCTGCCTGCTCAAGCTCTCTCTCTCTATTTTTCTCGTCTCCACATACTGGCTGCAACTGCCTCTCTCTCACTCTGCGTGTGTGTGCATTGTTGTTTCTCTTTCCGCGTTGTTGTACGTGTGTGTGTCTGTGTGGCGCTGGATCTGAGAGGAGTGGAACGAGTGGTGGGGTGTGCGGCATGCAATAACTGGAGAGTGGAGGACTACGGGAGCGTGTCAGCAGCAGCCGCAGCAACAGCAGCAGCAGCAGCAGCGTCAAAGTGCAGGTACGGTGACCGCCATAGAGCAAAAAAAGAGACAAGCGGGAGAGACGTAAAGATGTCCACCATGGCGCCACGCACTCTGCTGCGTGCACTCGTGGCCGGTGCGCGCCTTCCTCGCCTGTCAGGCAGCGCGGCAGTGCGGCGACACCGCTGCAGCGGTGCGGCTCAGCCGCGACACGATGAATGGGCGGGGGCGACGACGCTTGCATCCTCCCAGTCGCCGTTCGCGATGGCGCGGCGGTGCACCTCGTCTCACGGGCCGTCGAAGGTCGGCGTGACATCCACGACGGCGCCGCCTGCCGCGTCGCCGCCGTCGGCCTCGGCGAGCTCGCTGACCGCCACGGGAGGAGTAACGGAGGCGCGAGTGGAGGGCGACGCCGCACTGGGCTGGGTCACGCAGCGGAAGGCCAACGGTGAACAGCGCATGTCCATCTCCATCCGCAGCAACTCTCAACGGCAGCTTGCACGGCGAGGTCCCGCGGTGGCGCCGTCGCACAGCTGCTCAACCACCTCCCCACCCTCCCTAGATGGAGCGGAGCAGGCAGCCGTCACCACGGCCAGCAGCGCGAGTCCGGCGCTTCACTCGGTCCAGCCCGCAGACGTGGCGCCCCGCGAGGCGGAGGCGGCAGCGGCGGCGTCGTCGTCGCGTGCATCGCCCGTCTCGCGACCCACCACCACTCCGCCGCTCTCCGCGAGCGGCAGCAGCAGTGGCAGCGACGACCTCAGTCAGAGCAGTCGGAGTGTCGGGAGCACCGGGGGTGGTCCGCCACCCACCACCACCACGCCCCTGTCGAGCGCCAGCACGGAGAGCCATCACATGAGGTCTGTATCAGCGCGTCTCCAAGGATTCGCGGCGTCGGGTGCGGCCGGCTCCCCGACAGCGCCGGGCACCACCCCCACACGCGGTGGCGGCGGAGGCGGCGGCAGCAGCAGCAGCAACGCGCCGTCCTTGCTCTACTCGGTCTCGCGCTTCACCGAGCCGGTGAAGCGCATCGTTCTCATTCGTAACGGGCGCAGCGAGGCTAACGAGGACGTCGGCGCATACGTGCACACGCCGGACTGGCGCATCCCACTTGTGGAGGAGGGCAAGCGCGAGGCGATCGCGGCGGGGCGGGCGCTGAGCGAGTTGATAGGCGATGAACCGGTGTACTTCTACTACTCGCCGTACATACGCTCCCGACAGTCCCTGCGGTATGTGTTGCAGGGCATCGACGAGGCCAGGCTGAGCGGGCAGTCGCACGCGCGGGAGTGGTGGGAAGAGGAGGAGGGCACTGGCGTCGCGTCTCCGAACGCGACACTCGCGGAGGCCTCGGCAGCGACGTCGTCGTCATCATCCACGCGGGCGACGCCGAACCCGCTCGTGCCGGATGCGCAGCGCAGGCTCCACCGGGATCCTTCACTGGTGCTGAACAGCGGGACGAGCAACAACATCATCGGTGTCCGCGAGGATGTGCGGCTGCGCGACGGCGACATCGGCCGCTACACGAGCACCGACGAGCTCATGCACCACCTCGTCGAGCGTGAGCGGTACGGCAAGTTCTTCTACCGCTTCCCCTTCGGCGAGAGCGGCGCGGACGTGTGCGACCGCGTCACGTCCTTCCTCGATGCCTTTCAACGTGAGCGGGTCGAGTTCCCGATGGACACGAACGTCGTCATCATCACCCACGGACTGACCATGCGGATGTTCATCAAGCGGTGGTTCCACCTCACGGTGGAGACGTTTCACAAGATGCGATCCCCACCGTCTGGGTCGCTCTGCACGCTCACTCGCCTGCACCACCGCAGCTGCTTCCGCCTCGACGACAGCTGCGTCGAGTCGATGCACCTGCCGCTCTCGCTGAACGAGTTCAACGGGTACAAGTACCGGAACAAACAGCTGCTCGGCTCCATGAGCTCTGGCGCACCATACATGTGAAGGACGGACGAGGAGGCCACGTGAGGGGGCACCCGCACTGGTGCAGGCACGTTATATGTCCGCGTGTGTTCTCTCTCTCTCTCACCTATCCAAAGCTCTATCTTTCGCACGAATTTACAAACACAAACACACAAACACGCACAGAGGGTTGCGGCTGCATGAACGCACAGCGAAGAGTTCAGCAACACTCATGTCTCGTCGTTGGCCATCTGTGACTTTCCTTCGCCTCGTTCTTCTCGCCGTATGTGTGTATGTGTGTGTGTGTATGTGTGTGGTCAGCCTGTACAGCAAACTGCAGCCTGTCTTGTCCTTCTCTTTCATGGTGAAGTGGCCCTCATACTGCGTGAGTGGGCTCGTCTCACGTGCTTGTTAGCGTGACGAGAGCACATCCAGGGTTTATTTCTCTGGCAGGCGCACACGCACCGACACAGACGCACACGCACACACACACGCGAACAGGCGAAGGCAGAGCCGCAAACTTGGAGACCCTCGAATGTGAATGAGAACAGTCTTCGTGGAGGGCCGCATCATCGCAGTCTACGATGTGCAGCGTCCTTGGTCGTTGGGGTGATGGAGGGAGAGGTGTCTGCGTTCATGCACACGTCAGCTTCAGCACCGGGGGGGGGGGAGTGGGGAGGGAAGGAGGGAAGGGGGTGATCGAGGGAGATGTGGCTGCACGTGGAGACAGTCGATGCACACAACACCACACCGCACTGCCACTGCGCTGACTCGCCGCCGTTTGGCTGCTCTCCTCCTTCCCGCACTTTGCTAACCGCTAAGCGTCATCGCTGCGCTGCCCTCTGTCTTTCTGGCGGTGCTGCACGTGTGCATGCACATCCACCCTCACCTCGACGCCGATGTGCGAGACACACCACCACCACCACTTCCCCCCCTTCTCCGTCTCTCCTTCCTCCCACCTTTCTCTCTCTCTGCACCGGTTTGCTTGTGTTTATGTCAACACGGTGTGGACGCGGTGTACACGAGTGCTTCTACTCTTTCTCTCTGTCTCCATCGAGCGTGCACGCCCCCCCCCCCTCTTCAGCTCACGACGTCCTCATCCTCCTCCCCGTCACCTCTCCTCTCTGCACGTCAACCGTGACGTGGTGGGCCTTCACATCTTCGGCGCAGAGAAGAGAATGCGTTGTATCGTGTGCAGCGCAGAGAAGGCGAATTATCGCTGCCGCACGTGCCGCTCCGCCTACTGCTCATCGCAGTGCTACAAGCACCATCGCGTGACACGTGCAGAGGCGGAGGCTGCAACAGCCGCCGAAGCTGGCAGCGACACAGCCCCTGCTGCTGCATCCGTGGTGGCGGCATCGTCACTGGCGCACCTCTGCGAGGTGGTCGTCGCAGCGCAGCGACCGCAGAAGGAGATGGAAGAGAAGCGGCAGCGCATCGAGGCCGAGGCGGATGTGTTCTCTGACGTCTCCCGCGCCAAGGCGACCACCGCGTCGCCATCGTCCTCCGCCACAGCGGCCACCACCACCACCACCACCGCCACCGACGATCCAGCCTCCACAGCCGCAGACGCGTCCTCGAGTAATGCACCGTCTGCCACCACCGAGGTGCGACGGCAGTCTTCTGTGCTGCAGGAGGAGTACGCGGGCGATGCCGACGCCGTTTACATTCTTCAAGAGAAGCACCTTGGCGCCTTGGCGAATCACCCGCGCGTGCGACGTGCGCTGCGCAGTCCTGCGCTGCAGAAGCTTATCAAGACCATCGATGGCAGTCGCTCCCGCTTGGATGCGCTGGACGCCGCGCAGTACAACAACGCCGACTTCAAGGACTTCTGCGATGATGTGATGCGCGTCATCGCAGAGGTGGAGGGGCGGTGAGGCGCTGGTTCTTGTTGCCGCTCTCTCCCTCTCCCTCATCGCATCCGTGCATCGTCCTTCCTCTGCCGCGGGTATGTGAAGGCGGTTGCATGTGTGCGTGTGTGTGTGCGTGTGTGTGTGTGTGTGTGTGTGTGTGTGTGTGTGTGTGTGTACACTGTGGTAACAACGACGACGCCGCCTCCCCTCTCCTTCACCTCCTCCCTCCCGTGTGTCTCTCCCTCTCTTTCTCTCTCGGGGTGAGAGTGGTGGCTGGCTGCAGGGTGCGCAGTCAGTCACGTACGTGTAAGCAGTTCGTCGATCCCACCACGGGAGGAGGGAGGGAAGGGCCCTACGCCGTGAGGCGTACTGTTGTCTTCCTATCCCCTCCTGCGAATCCTTGCGTTCGCAGCGAGTGCGATGTTGCCGTGCTGACGGCGCTGTAAACAGAGAGAGAGAGGTGGTGGTGGTGGTCCCCTCACGCCTTTCTCTCTGGGAACTCTCTCGAGTGCCGCAACGCGCGCGTGCATGCATTCGCCCTCTCTCTCATCCTCTCTTCTCTCCTCTCCTCCTCTCCAACTGATGTCTTTGCTGCCACCCCCCTTCCCTCCCAACACACACACACACACACAAACACACATGTTGGTCTCCCGTGCAACTTACTTCTCTCGCCCCGCCGCCCCTCGCTCGTCACGTGTGTCATCACCACCGCCACGACAGCTCTGTCTCTCTCTCTCTCTGCCGCTCTCCTCATTTGTCCCTCTCGCACTGCGTTGATATCAGTGCGAGTTGTCCCTCTCCTTCCGTCCGCCCCCTCTGCATCTTCCTTCTGTCCCCCCCCGGCCAAAGTACCTCCTTCATCTTCTCACAGACACACACACACACACACACACACGCACACACGCAGCGCCGCGCGTTCTTCTTTTTCTTTCCGGTGCCCCCCCGCTCTCTCTCTCCTTCTTAGGTAGCTCTCGGAGTTGCAATACGCGCACTCGTACACCCTCCCCCTGCTCCCCCCAACACACACACACACACACAGACACACACACACACAGATACACTGGCTGTTCCACCTCTACCTCTCACGCCGTGCACCTTCGCACGTGTGTAGTGACGAGACGTCATCAACGTTTCTATTTCTCATTTACTTCTTTCCTTTTTTAAAACTCTGTTTCCTCAACCGCCATCCTCGTCGTTACACAGGCACGCATACACACACACACACAGAGGTACACATACGCCCGTTGTAGAGGCGGTGTGTGCGCAGCCAGCGTCAGCGAGGGCGTGTTGAGCAGCGGCGTGAGGGCGGCGAGGCCGACACGCTCCGCATCGAGATACGCTGCCCCACCCCCCCACTCTTCTTCCCACCTGGCGTCCTTGCATTGTTCGCTTCCACGTCCGCCTGGGCTCTACTCCAGGCTGTCACCACCCCTTCTTTGGCTGTCTGCTCGCTTCGCTCTGGTGAAGTGCATCCATACCAGTCTGACGCAACGCAGGACACACGCAATCGCGGCGCCGCAGCATCCACCCCCCCTTCTAGAAGTATTCATCCGGTAAGGTGCTTCACGCCCTACACCGACTCGCTCACGTTATCTTCCCCAACACAGTTTCTGTTCTGTCGTGTGTGCAGCGGTGCACGCTCGCGCGTCGTGGCTGTGGTGCAACACAAGACACTGATCAAGTTGGACATCGGAACGGGTTAACACCCCCAAAAGCGGTGCACGCACAGGAGCACTTTTTTTTTTTTTTTTTAAGTGTAGCGGACACACACACACACAGACAAACACAGCAGTATCATCATCATCATCAAAAAAAAAGAGAAAGCGAGAAACAAGGCTCCTGCAGCGCTGTCACATATTTCACCTCCCCCCGCCACCTACACTCCTCCTCACGGACTCACAACGTGGGTGTACTCTCCATCGAGGCTGGTGAAGACGGGGCACGCGCGCAGTGACGTACCGCCGACGCGGTGACACCGCACTCGCAAGCACGATTAGATTGGTGTTTCTCGTGTGCGCTCGCTCCAACTTTTTTTTTTTTCCTTTTTCTTCGATTGCTTCTCCTCTCCGCCTTTTTTTTTTTAGCTGTTGTTGTGTTCGGTGTTGTTGTTGCGTGCTCCCGCATTCTGATCTTGTCCGAGGGCATCACTTCGAGCCTCTCCCCCCCCCTCTCTCCCTCCCCGATCCTCTTCTCCCTCTACCCATCGCTTCACGGACACACCGGCGCAGTTCTGCTCTCGGTGCATCATCTTTTCCCCTCCACCTCCACCTCCACGTCTTCCCCCTCCCTCTCTCTCTACCTCTTTCTTTTTCTCTTGCCCCGCCACTCCACGCACACACACACACACTTTTTTTTTTTTTTAAATTGTATTTCTGACTGTCTTGTGTCCGTGTGAGTGTGCGTGTGTGTTTTTGTTGTTTTGTTTCTTTTTCTTCGTCTCTCGTCCTTGTTTGTGCCTGGCTCTTGTGCTCTTGTCAGTGTTTTTTTTTTTTTTATTGTTGTTGTTGTTGTTGTGTGTATTTGTGTGTGTGTTGTGTTCGTATCTTTCCTCCTCTTTTCCTTTTTTTTTTCTTGTCTTTATCTAGTCTGTCAGCATCGGTGTGCGCTGCATACTGGACTAGCGCGCGCATCTTCACTTCGTCGTCCCGCCCACTTTTTTTTTTTTACTTCCGTTTCTGTTTTCTCTTTGTGGCTTCCGAGCGCGCTCTTGTGCGTCTTGCCCAGTGGTAGGGTGCACGACGCGGCTGCCGCACCTACTTCCTCTCTCACGGACACAAGCACACACACACGCAAACACGCAAACACGCGTGAGGAACGCGAGAAGGAGTGCAAATAAAAAAAAAAAAAAACAGCAACAACAACAACAAAGGCGTCGCCTCGTTCCAGGAGGGTGTACGCCGGCACACTCTCTGTTTTGTGTTGTCTTCCCCCCTCTTCCCTCTCCACACACACACTCAAGGACGCACCTTCTCTCTCTTTCTCTGCGTTCCTTCTTTTTTTTTTTTTTTGTGTGTGTGTGTGATCTTACCTGTCACCTCTCGTCGTGGTTCTCTTCTTGACTGTAGTCGTCGTCCCCCCCCTTCTGCGTATCTTGTCTTGTGCTGTATCTCACACTGCCTTTCTTGTTTTTTTTTCTCTTTTATCTCTGCACCTGTCTCCGTGCGCTTGTGCGTGTGTGAGTTTGTGTGCGTGTGTGCGTCTGTGTAAGTGTCTCTCTCTCTCTTTCACTCTCTGTACCTGTGCGTGAGGTGGTTGTTCTGAAGTTCGACGTCCTCCACCTCCACAGCCTCGCTTTTTTTTTTTTTGTAATATCAGTGTGAAAAGAAAGAAGCGCAAAGGACGTCAGCAGTACGTTGATCTCCGCCCCTCCACTCCCTTTCCCTCTCCCCCTCCCCCTCCCCTCGCTGCATCTGCTCACGCCGCTCACGTACTTCCATCTTTTTTCCCTTTCCCACGTCTTCTTCGTTGTTTCTTTTTTTTTTTTTTGAATTCAGTTTTTTTTTTTTTTTCTTTCACTCTCTCGCCTCCCTTCCTTCGCGGCTGCTTTTTACTCCTGTCGTAGACTTCATCTTCTTCTTGTCGCACAACGGAGTGCTACACTGGCTGACTGGCCGCGTTAGAGTTTCTCGTGGTCCGGAGCGCTGCGCAGCGTCACAGTGCGTGCTTGTGTGTGTGTGCGTGTGTTTGTGTGTGTGTTTGTTTGCCGTACTCCACACAGCTGAGGTGCTCTCATACCTCCTTTTCAACAGAAGTCTCTCTCTCTCTCTCGACGCACCTTCACACTGGCACCGAGAGACGCTTCCACGAGTGCAGTGCTTTGGGTGGAGGCGCACAGCACTGCTGATCCACGTGTGAGAAGAGCGAAGGAAGAGGGAAGGAAGCAGACACTTTCTGTGTTTCTTTCTTTTTTTGTTTTTTTTTCTGTTAGAGTGCGCCGTGTTCACCTGTTCTTTTTTTTTTTTTTCCCTCTCCCACAACGTTTTATTGTTCATCTTTGCTGCCGCTCTTGCGAGTTTTTTTTTTTCGTTTTATTGCTGTCCAGCCGGCGCATCTGCGCGCCATTCTCGAAGAGTGTCTCTGTTTACGCGTGTCTCCACCTCCTTCTCCTCCCCTCCACTCTACCACCTCCACCTCCTCTTTCCCTTTCTCTCCCTCCGCGCCTGAGCCGTCTCCTCGTCGGGTAGCAGATCATCCGTGCGTTGTGTCGCTGGCATCTTCTGCGATTGCAGGAGCACTCTCTCTTCCTCCTCCATCGTCTGAAGGGAGAAGCGGGGCGGGGCGGGGACGGTATCTCTTGTTTACTTGTCCTGTTGTTGTTGTTGTTTGGTGGCGGTGTGCTGGGCCAGTATCTGCACGCGCTGCGTGCCATTCCTCTCGAGCTTGTGCTGTTGCCGTCCTGGGTGACACGGCGCTCAAGGTACGCGTGTGGTTGTGAGTTTTTTTTTTTTTTTTTTGTGGCCTTCCGGGTGTACCTCAAACCTTGCGACATCGATGCTATTCCGTGATCCTCATGACATCGGCAACGGCGCCGGCGCCGTCGGCTCGAGTGTGGCGCATCTGCCCAGCGACGACGATGAAACGTGCTCGACAAGCGGGCGAAGCTACACGAGCGCTGAATCGGTAGCGGCGCAGGGCTTTGAACATCGCATGGCGCAGCTGGGCAGCTCCAGCCACTTTGTATCCGACATGGGCGGCCCCTCGGATGCCTTTGGTAGGACGGACTCCGGCTCCGGCGGCGGCGGCGGTGGCGGCGGCTCGCACGCCTACCTCACACCAGGATATCAGCTGTTCTCCAAGGCAGGCAGCGGGTACGCCGCTGGCGACGACGACGACGACATCAGCGGCTCGCAGCAGAGCCTCTCGCAGGTCATACCGCAGTCTGTCAACCGCGACGGTGGCGCGCTGGGCCGCGGGCGGCAGAACGGCGCCACTGGAGGCGGTGGAGGTGTGCTACCCGCGACTTTTGCAGACGACGAGGATGACGAGGATGGCGACTACCTCGCCACGCTGCTCAGCAACATTGAGAGGCATGCGGCACGGCTCGACACGCAGTTCCACCGCTACCCGCCCTCGGAGACTATCAAGCAGCAGATGGCGCTGACGGCGCCGGCGACCGATGCGAAGCCGAAGGCTCAGCTCGCCTCGGCACCGCACGGCAACGACGGCGGTGAGCTGCCCGGCAGCGGCAGCCCCGAGTCTCCCACGTCGCCGGCGCAGGCGCAAGCGTCTGGGTCGCCGACCGCCTCGTCGCCCACCTCGGCTGCTGCCCCGGCGGCTTCACACAGCCAGGGGACGAAGCTGTTCCTGGGCGGCCTGCGCTACGAGGTCATTCAGAGTGGGCGGCACATGGTGAGTTGGGTGTTCCAGGTCGCGTGTGGTGTGCGGCTGAGCCCGTCCAGCATTCTCATTCACCGCAAAACGAAGAACGGGCGCTCGAATGTGGCGCCGACGGGGTGCGCGTCGGTGTTCGTTGCGAATGATGCCGACGTGCAGACGCTCCTCGACGTGAACCAGAGAATCTATTGCGCCGAGGAGGGCGTCTACGTCTCTCCGTCGCCCGATGTCATGAAGGAGCTGATCGCGTCGAAGGACATCGTCGACGTCACCGGCGGCCGCGTGCGTGGGCCAACACACCCGGTCGTGATCGAGCGCGCCTACAGCGTCAGCCACCACCATGGCCACCGCGAGGGCGGCGGCGGCGGTGGCGGTGGCGGCGGTGGGACGCGAGGGCATGGCGGCGGCGCTGCTGGCGGAGGAGGGGCCGCTGCTGCCGCTGCAACAGGCGGCGGTGGAGGCGGAGGCGGCGGCGGAGGCGGCGGCGCACACCGCCACGCCCGCACGCCGTCGTCCGCCAGCACGGAGAGCAACATGTCGGGCCACATGCGAGGCGCGATGCCGCCGCCGTACGGCAGTGCGCCTCCGCCGCAGTACGGCGCCGCCCCCGGCCTTCCGATGCTGGGGATGCCTGGCGCACCGCCACCGCCCTCCTACGGGCCATCGAGCATGGCCAGCTCGCTGGGGGTGCCCGGCAGCTGCTGCAGTGGCGGTGGTGTGGCGATGGCTGGCAGTCTGCCCACCGGTGGCAGCAGCACCAGCCTCTACCCCTCCAGTGCTGCCCTGACCGGCCACTCCTCGCCGTCCTCGCAGCCGATCCTGGGAGACGCGCAGGCGCTCAGCCCCGCGTCCGCCGCCAAGCTCCTCAACCCACAACGCGTGACCTTCCACGCCTACCTGCGCAACGACGCGGCGTCGCAGCAGAGCTCCAGCGCGACATCACCGCCTGGCACGTCGGCCGGTGCCGCCGGGCCGCACACCGCACTCTTCGTCGCCGCGCTGCCCAGCACGGCAACGCTCGACTACGTCTCGTGGCTCTTCTCCCTCATGTCCATCACGCTTCTGCCCGCGCACATCCACATCATCGGCGGCTCCAGCAGCGGCGCACCCGCCATGGGCGACACGACCGGCGGCGCCGCCACGAACTCGTCGGACAGCTGCGCCACCGTGAGCCTCGGCGAGACGGACGTGTCCATCGCCCTCAACTACCACCACCGCGTGCTCTGCACGGCTCGCGGGGCGTGGGTCGGGCACTCCGCCCAGGACATCGCCGCGCTGCGGGCCAGTGACGCGTCACTGCACGACTACCCCGTCCTTCACGTGGATCGGCGCATGTCAGCGCAGGCGATCTCTGGCGGTAGTGGCGGTGGTGGTGGTGGCGGCGTCCATGCTGCCCCCGCCTACGGGCAGGGCGGCGCCGGCGGTCTCGCGCCGTACCCGCCGCCGCCCGGAGCCTACGGACCCCCGGTGTTCGGCGGCATGCCGATGATGGCGCCGGCCGGGGGCATGAGCGGCGTGTCTGGTGCGATGCCGTTCACCATGCCGTGGGGCTACAACATGCCCCCCACCGGGTCCACTGCCTCCGCCGACTGCATGCATCCCGGGATGATGAGTGGCGGCAGCAGTGGTGGTGGCGCACCGCCGCCGCCGCCACCCATGCCGATGCCGCAGCCGGGCATGTCCGCCATGCCGCCTCCGTTCCCGTTTGCGCAGACGGTGACGATAGGCGACCGCGTGTACCAACTCCCGCCCGGTGCGACACTGCAGTTCGTGCCTGTCATCACCCCCGCCGTGGGCTCGGGCTCAGGCACCGGCGCCACCAGCGGCGAGGCGGAGGGCGGCACCGGCGGCGCGAGCCGAGGCCGCCGGCGCAACGGGCCCCACAACCCCAGCAACGCGTCTGCCACGGAGGCAGCGCCGGCGGCAGCGAAGCACGGCACCGGTGCCCCCTCCCTCTGATGCCGATCGGCAGTTGAGCACGCGACCGTCCCTGAACCACCGTGAGTCGCAGTAGGAGTGCGGCGGTCTCGCCACCCTCCTCCGCTTTCCTTCTTCCCCCCTCCTCCGCAACGCTGTGAACGTGTGTGTGTGTGCGTGTGCGTGTGTGTGTGTGTCTTGTCGAGTGGCACGGCCGCATGTCGGTAGTGCCCTCCTTCCCCCCCCGTCTCGTCTCTCTCAGTTCCATCTCCTCCACCCTCATCTTTCACATCTCGTGCGTCAGCTGTGCGTGGCAGCTCTTTCTTCTTTTTTTCTTTTTGTTTTGAAGTCTTCAGACTCGCTAGCGCACTTCTGTACCCATTTGTGTCTATGCGTGTCTCTCTCTGTGTGCGTGTGCGTGTGTGCGTGTGTGCGTGTGTGCGTGTGTGCGTGTGTGCGTGTGTGCGTGTGTGCGTGTGTGCGTGTGCGTGTGTGTGTGCGTGTGTGTGTGTGTGCGTGTGTGCGTGTTGTTTCAGCTTTGCCCTCTCGTTGCTTCACTGGGCCGAAGGGGTTGCAAGAGAGTCGATCGCGCAGGGCTGAGATTGTTGACGTGTTTGCTCCCTTGAAAGCGCCTCTCCCACTCCTGTTTCTCTCTAGCTGTGCGTGCATCTGTCTGTGTGTCAGCGGTTTTTTTTTTTTTGTTTTCGCACGCGCGCGCGCGTGTGTGTGTATGTGTGTGTATTTGCTTGCGAGACCCTGTTGCGTTGCGTCTCTTGCTCACCTTCTCTCTACCTGTGTGTGTGTGTGTGTGTGCGAGTCATTCTGGGACCTCTTCTCTTCCACCTTCTCCGTCTCCCTCACTCTGTTGCGTGTTTGTCTGTGGTCGCTCAGACGGCGCGCTCTCACCATTTTATTGTGTTTGCATGTGAGGCGGCGCTGCTGCAGCGTGGCGCTCCTGTTGCTTCTGCGCTTGTGCGTTGCTCGTGCATGTCTGAGACTTCTGTCGTGCTCCACCGCCTACGACGTCGCTGTAGGGGTTGTTCCTCTCACCAGTGCCGTTGCTTGCGCCTCTGCATGAGTGCTGATATGTGTCTATTTCATGTGTGTGTGTGTGTGTGTGTGTGTGTGTGTGTGTGGGCCGTGTGCGTCGCTCCCTTCGTTGCTGCCCCTGCTGCTGAGTAGGGCGGAGGGGAGGGTGGGCCAGACCACACGCACGGCGTCCTCGGGCATGACGGCAGAGAGAGAGAGAGAGAGAGGAGTGGGGAGAGGGAGGGGGGGAGGGATAGTGTGTGGGAGAGGATCGGGTGAGGCACCACTTTTGACGAGCAGAGGTGAAGAGGCGAGTCGGTGTGTGTGTTTGTGTGTGTGCGTGTGCGTGCGTGTGGAAGAGTGAGGCGGCGCATGATGCTCGATTGTGTGCGCCTGTACACGTTGCGGACCGGCAGCGACGCACCGCGCACAGGTAACCGTCGTTTGCAGACTCGTTGGCACTGCAGCGCCTCCTTCACACACATCTCCCTCCTCGTCTGGTTGTGGATGAGCCCCATAGTCACCGCTGTCGTTGTCCTGAACAGCACCGTAGACCCTCTTCTCTCCCTCCCCTCCCTCCCTCTCCTCTCTCTCCTTCCTTCCTCAACATCTTTGTGGAAGATGTGTGTCGTCGACACCGCGCGGTGTCATCGTTCCTGTTGTGTTTTTTTCTTTTCTTCTTTGTCCCCTTCGCTCGTTTTCCTTTTGCTCTCGTCTCTGTGCGTTGCCCTGCCGCATCTGGCACTCTGCCGAGGCCCTCTTCCGTGTCAAAGTAATGCAGACCCAGCGTGCGTGCAGGTCGTGAACGCAACAGCTCCTACGCACTCCCCCGATACACACACACACACACACACGCACATTCGTGTGTGTCTGTCTGTCTGTCTCATGAAGGGAGTCGGCGCATCCTCGTCCCGCTCTCCGCCTCCCCCATCGCGTCTCTCTGTTTGATGGCGGACACCTCCCACCACGGTCACGACTGCCCACTTCCTCCTCCTCCGTCCTCCATCTCTCTGTCCTTCCGCCGTCGCAGTTGGCACAACCGCACTCCTCGTGGCGCCGCCGCTGTGTTGCGTGTCTCAGCCGAATCGCGTGAGTGTGCGTGTGTGTGTACCGAGTGCGCAACTGCCGCCAGGCGCGTGTCTCCTCCTCCTCCTCGTCAAGCGCACGATACTGCCTCCTCATTGAACAACAGCATCAACAACAGAAAAGACAGACAAACACCAACATACACGCACACACACACGCACACACGCACACACACACACACGCACACAAAAAAAAAAGAAGAGAGATAGAGAGTCGTTTGTGCGCGCGCTTTTATTCGCGCTTCTCCCCCTTCTTACCCCCCCCCTCTCTCTCAACGCTACCGCACGCCCCTCCCGGCGTGGGGTGTAGAAAGCGATGAGCATTGAGGTGCATGTGCGCCTCCGCCCTTCGGTGGACAATGTCGTGTGGTCGAGTGCAGAGACGGTGCTGTACAGCACTGCCAACCCCAACACACGGTACATCTACAACAAGGTCCACCCGAGCAACAGCAGCAACGAGGGCGTGTTCCACGCGATGGAGGCGATCGTCCACGCCGCGTTTGACGGCAAGAACGTGACCGTCATGGCCTACGGACAGACCGGCAGCGGCAAGACACACAGCATGATCGGTGTCGACCACGACGCCGGGATGGTGCCGCGGGCGGCGAGACTGCTGCTCGAGCTGAAGCGCACCACCCCGGGCACGCGCATTCAGGCCTTTTACACGGAGATCTACAACGAATCGGTAAAGGATCTGCTGGAGCCGCAGCGGGGTGAGCTCGCCCTGCACGACGCACCCGAGGGCGGCGTCGCCTTTGAGAAGCGGATGATCGACGTGGAGACGTACGGCGACTTCATTCAGCTGCAGGCGGCGGCGGAGCGGAACCGCAAGTACGGCGTCACCAACCTCAACGAACACAGCAGTCGCTCGCACGTGATCCTCACGTTTGAGATCCAGCGACACAACCGCGTCGGCAAGAGCGTCCTCAACATGGTCGACCTCGCCGGCTCCGAGTCCGCGTCGCGCGCCAACACCGACGGCCTGTCCCTCCGCGAGGGCGGCTTCATCAATCGCAGCCTGCTCACCCTCGGCAACGTCGTTGACGCGATCGTGGAGAAGCGGCCGTACGTGCCGTACCGCGACGCCAAGCTGACGCGCCTGCTGCGCACCTGTCTCGGCGGCTCCGGCATCACCCTCATTCTGTGCTGCGTGAACCCCTCGCGCGAGAACTTCGAGCAAACCGTTGCGACGCTCCGCTTCACGCAGCGTGCGATGAAGATCAAGAATGACCCCGTCGTCGTCCTCAACATGCCACCCCTCTTCACCCATCAGTACAGCGACGGGGCCCGCCAGCTCATCGAAGGCCTGCAGGAGTCCGCGGAGGCGGAGTACCAGCGCGGCCTGCGGGACAGCTTCCTCTACTGCACCAGCACTGTCGGCTCCGTCGTCAGCGACTACCAGTCGCAGGTGTCGGACTGCCTTCACGCGATGGCGAACGCGCAGCGCCTGCTCGTCGCACACGACCACGCCATGGCCATCGACCACATCGGGCGGCTCTACAATCAGCAGAACGACGTGGTGCGGCAGTGGCGTAGCAACCAGGAGCTGGCAGAGAACGAGCGCAAGCGGCAGCGCGACGCGGCGTGCGAGATAGACGCTCGCAAGGCCATGCTGTCGAAGCTGGAGGAGGAGCTGAACACCAAGGTCGCCTCGCTTGACACAACCTTGGCGGGGTGGGAGTATCAGCTGCACGAGGCGCGACAGCGGCAGCGGAGCGAGATGGATGTGCTGCTGCAGTCCGAGTTAGCACGGCGGGCACGCATTCACTATGAGTGGGTCGTCTGCTTCGAGCGCATCGCCTCGCGCAGCGTGCCGTGCATTGAAGGCGGGCTGGCCGCGCTGTACGCGACGCTGATCGAGGAAGACAGCCCGGCAGACCCCAACCACCGCCTTCTGCTTCCGGCACTCGTGTCGTCGCCCGAGTGCGACGACGCGGTGCTCACGCAGCGTACGCGGGAGTTGCGTACTGCCCTGCTTCAGGCACGGGACGAAGTGGCGGACCTAGAGACGGCGCACGGCATGGTGAAGGACGACATCGAGGAGGCGAAGCGTCAGCAGCGCGAGAGCAAGCGTGGCACCACGGCCTCTGTGTCGCCGCAGCCGCGGCCCAACCTGTCTGATCTGGCGGAGGAGGATCTCGTGGAGTACTACCGCGGCGTCCCGGACAGCGAGGTGGAGGACCGCATCCACCGCCTCGAGCGGGAGGAGCGGGCGTTGATGGCGCAGGCGCGCCGCGGCGTGCGACGAGAGAGTCTCCGGCGCGTCCGCGAGAGTCTCCGCGCGTCGCGCGACAGTCGCGGCGGCGGCAGTGGCGGTGGTAGTAGCAGCCGCTCCCCGCAGAGTGGTGCGAGTGGTGTCACCATCACGCGTTGCACGGTGGCTGACGACGGACGCACGGGCGGACGTCCGACCGAGGCGAGCGCGCCGGCAGACGCGCGGGGACAGCGCGGCTCCGCCAGCTACGCGGATGGGGTGAGGAATGCGCTCTCGATCTTGGATGGGCTGAAGGCGCAGCTGCAGCGCCGAGGCGGCAACAATCATGCCTCGCCCACGGCGTCGTCGGCGATCCGCCAGCAGCACGCGCCGCCGCAGCGGCAGCAAGAGACGGTGCGTGGCCGCAGCCAGCGTAGTGTGAGCAGCAGCAGTGAGACGCGGCGGCGGCAAGCGCGCGGCGCAGCCGACGGCACCGTTGTGTACCACGACCCGGGGGAGGAGGCGGAGGGCGAGGGGGGAGAGGAGCGCCTCCCACGAGCGGCACCACGCGCTGCTGCACAGCGCCGCCCGCACGCCAGCAGCGGCGGTGGCGGTGCGAGGGACACTGAGAACATCTCTCTGGCGGAGCTCTACCACGCGTCGGTGGGAAAGGAGAACCGGCGCCGGTCCAAGCTGCCCGCGACGGACTGTGCACGTCCGGTGCACGGGTACGCTGCCGTTGCGGCGGACGATGTGGCCTTTGACGTGGATGGGGAGGCGGAGGACGAGAGGCGAGCGCCGCCGCACCACCTGGCCTCGTCCACGCCAGTCGGCATAGCAGCGCGGCGCAAGCTGGAGCGGCAGACGTCTCGCCCGGCGGTCGAGCGGGCACTGTACGCGCTCAACTCCAACTCGCACTCCCCGTCCCCGTCGCTGGAGCGCCGTAGCCGATCGCGGCGCGGGCAGTGAGAGCTCGCCGGGCCAACGCACCTCGATCTCGCTCTCGCTCTCACTCTCGCCCTCCCCCGTCTGCTCGGTGTGACGAGGGATGTTTGTAAATGTGTGTGTGTCCGGCTGAGTGTGTGGCTGTATGTGTGAGTGGGGATCACGGGAAGGACTGCCCCCCCCCCTCCGCCGCCGTCACCACCGCGTGGTTCATACACACACAGTTCGATTCTTCTCATTGCGTTGTTGTTGTTCTTGTGGATTGCGGTCCTGCGCGTGTGTACATGTGTGGGGTGATAGATGTCTTCCTAGACGCCTTTTGTTTCCTTCATTTTTTTTTGTTTTTCTCTCTCTCTCTGTCTCGGGTGTATGTGCGTGTCCCGCTCTTCTTCGTACGTGGCCGGATGAGACGACCACCTGTTCCCCTCCTCTCCCCCCTTCTCCTTCCCCTCATCTCGCTCCTCCTCCGCGCGCGCGTGTATGTGTGTGTGTGTGTGTGTGTCAACTACCAATTGCATCAGCGAAGGGGTGGTGGCGGAGGAGGCACGGGAGAAGGAAGGAAAGAGAAAGCGAGAGTGACAGTCGTCACCAACTCAGACGTGCCGGGTGTCAGACCAGAAAGACAGCGTCGTCAGGCGGAGCGCCGCCCCCACCACACTCATCGGTGTCGCCGCTTGCGCGCAGGATCGACGCAGAGGGCGGCGGAGGGCAGAGGGGGCTGGTGTGCCTCCCTCCCTTCATTCCTCCTCCTCCCCTCCTCGACCGTGCGTATGGCGCACCACCGAACACGCCGCCTTCTCTCCTCTCCGCCGCCTTCGTCTCTGACTTGACACAGCGAAGGGAGGGAGGGACTCAATGAACTCGACATGCCGTCCAACAGAAGTCGCATCGCGTCTTCTCCGCTGGTGTTTTTTTTTTTTTTTTCGCGTGGTGTCCACCACTGCGCACGGCACCGTGTGGGTATCTACCTGTGTTGGTGCTTGTATGGGCGAGTGCGTGTCACCCGTCGCGTGATCGAGTCGTGTGCATGTGCCACGTTGCAGAAGCTCTCCCCTGTCAACCTTCCTTTCCACCGTCCTGTCTATCTCTCTCTGTTTTTGCTTACGTACACCTTCGGTGCCGTTGATCATCTGCATCTCACACACATGTACACACACACACACACATGTACACACATACACACACACACACACACACACATACACTGTTTCGCTATCATCTGCGGCGCAGATGCATGTTTGGTCTTCTCCCCCTTCTGTAGACACACACAAACACACACACGAGCTGCTCACCCTCTTCTCTTCTTTGCCCTCTCCCTCCCCCTCCCTCGTTCACATCGCCGTCTGTCAGCGGTGACACGTGAGAGGACCACGTCGTGCCGGAAGCACGCGAACCTCGCGACGGCGGTGTAGCACCGCGCGCGCCTCACCAGGACGCGACACCGCCACCACAGTGTGCAACACCCCCCCTGTTCCTGCGTTTTACGGCTCTTGTTACCGTGCTCTCTCTCTCTTGACTTTGGTGTCTTTCTTGAAGTGGGGGCCTCTTGTGGTACATACATACATACACACACGCAAACACACAAACACGTTGTTGCTGAGCTGTACCGCGCCGGTGCACTTCTTCTTCTAGTGTGTGCGTGTGTGTGTGGAGGTGACCTGGTTGGTGGTGGGTGCGTGTGTGTGTGTGGCTGCGCAATTCGCCTCTGCCGTGTCGCTCACTACTGCTGCTGCTGCTACTACCCCTCCTACCACTACTAAGACTACTACCACTACTACTACTGCACTTTTTTTTTTCTTTGTTTTCTTTTCTTGGTTGCCTTCTGCGCCATCGCGTGTGTGTAACGTTTGATCCGTGGCGGCCACCAGCGCACACTCACACACAAGAACCTCTCCCACCTTCCCCACTTCGACGTTACTTGTACGTGGGTGCATTCATACACGTGGCGTTCAGTCCACAGAACGTGTCGGCAACTCCGCCAGGGGCGATCAGCGACACGCTCACGGACGCGCCATTGCCCCCCCCACTCCCACTCCTCCTCCTCTTTCTTCGTGTCCTCCCCCTCCCTCCCCCCCGCCTCACCTCTGCTCTCCGCTGTTGAGTTGGTAGTCAGCGTGTGGTCTCCGCACGTGCTACCCAGTGTGGCCGACACGAGAAGGAGACGCTCTCAGTGCATACTCCTCCCTTCTCTTCCTGTCCTGACAGTATCTTCTACAACGACGGTGGTGGCGCTGCTGCTGCTGCTGCTGCTGCTGCTGCTGCTGCTGCTGCTGCTGCTGCTGCTGCTGCTGCTGCTGCTGCTGCTGCTGCTGCTGCTGCTGCTGCTGCTGCTGCTGCTGCTGCTGCTGCTGCTGCTGCCAGCGACGCGACCAAGAGCAACCACGAAAAGTTGAAAAAAAAAAAAAACGAAAGAGAAAGAGAGAGAGTGCTGACTGCAGAAGAGGGAAAGACAAACAAAGAGAAAATAGGTCTTGCTTCGTGGTGCTGTGAGCGCGCTGTGGAGTTGAGGCGCAACAGCGCGTACCAGTGTGTGTGTGTGTGTGTGTGTGTGTGTGTGTGTCTTGTCTTGCTGTCTTCCACTGTACGTTTGATTTTTCTCCTTCTCTCCACCTCCCTTGTCTCGTATCTCCCTCCCCTCCGCCCCCCCCCAACTTCTTCTCCTACTGACGACCAAAGCGCTGCGCTTGTTGTGGTGTAGCTGCTGCAGGCGTCACGTGACGTTGTGAGTGTTCTCTTTGCTTGACCCAGACCTGCGTGTGTGTCTGTCTGTGTGTGCGTGTGTGTGTGTTTGTTTTTCCTCCACCAAGGCGTTCGACTAGAGAAGCGGGTAAAGGAGACGCTGCACTGGAGCACACACATACTCAAAGAGAGAGAGAGAGCGAGAGAGCGAGAGAGAGAGGGGAGGAGGACGCGGACCACTGCAGGCGGACACAGCGGGTCTCTGTCTCTCTCTGTACCCGGAGCGCGTTGTCGACGCCATTCCTTGTCCGAGCGACGGCCCACATCGCTCCTACCGCCTCCCCTTCGTTCACCTTCCCACACGCATCAGCGGCTTGCAAAAAGAGAGAAAAAGAAAAGAGTTGTCTTCCTCTCTCTCCCTCGGTTGTCTGCGCCCGTGTATCTTGTGCTCTTCTCGTCCGTTCCACACAGAGAGAGAGCTGAGGGATGCCGCCCAAGGCGCACACGTATGAGGTGGCGACCACCGTCGAGGCGCTCAACGCCAGCTTCTCCTTCGGCCCCGACTGTCACATCGACCGCGTTCTGCCCGATGCGTCGCGGGAGCTGGTGAAGCAGGTGGACTGGGCTGCCTCGCGTGTGTCGGCGGTGGATGGCCGACCCGTCGCGGATAGCCCGGAGCTCAAGGCGGTGCTGCTCGCTGCCGTCATGCGCTATCACAACCCACCACTGGCGGCGAAGGAGGCGGCCGTGTCGCAGCCCCCGAGCGCGCTCTTCCCCGACACCGCGATCGTCGTCACCTTCGAGCGCACGGACGAGCACGCGTCCAAGGTCGCGATCGAGGGCAGCGTCGTGAGCAACGGGGCGGTGAGCAAGGTGGAGGCGCCGACCTCCGCCGCGGTGCAGGAGCTGCTCAGCGAGATCGCACCGCCGTCCAGCGCCGACCCACCACCAGTCATGGCGAGCATCGACGCGGAGCTGCGCGGCTCCTTCAGGCGCAGCATGATCGGACACCCTGGCGCCTCTATGGCTGCCTTCCGCAGAGAGTCCGCCGGCTCCGCCGCGCCCCACACCGGCGCGGCTGCGAGCCGCCGCACCACTCTCTCTATCACCCCAGCCGGCGCGGCGCCGACCCCGGCGCAGCGGCGGCTCTCCTCGCTGCCGCGCTCACCACGGCAGCGGCGCAGCCACAGCAAGAGCAGCAGCTCCTCGTCCGACTTGGACGACAGCGAGGCCGCCTCGGAGGCGTCTTCTAGCGACTTCGACACTGTGCGCATCTGCCAACTGAAGGGCACCCCGTCCTCCGAGCCGCCGCCGTCGGTGGCCACGCCGGCGGCGACGACGACAGCGGCAGCGGCAACGACGACGGCGGCCGCGGTGGCGGCGCTGGCCGCTGCTGCTGCCCAGGCCGGCGCCGAGTCGCCGACGCCGGGTCTGCTAGAGTTCGAGAAGATGAAGCTGTCCATGCGCGGGGACGAGATGCTGCGCCACCTGCCACCTGGCGTCGGTGGTGCCCACGGCGGCGGCGCCCCCAGCGACGTGGCGGAGATGACGGTCAAGGGCCGACTCCGCCGCGCGCTGGACCGCGTCGAGGCGGGGTACTGCGTCATCTGCGTGACGCAGGATGTGAACCCCATCGCTGAGATCGAACTGCTCGCGCTGGCGGCGAAGCGGCGCGTCGTCGCCTTCGACCTGAGTGTGAAGCTGCGACTGCGGCCCAAGCCGGAGGCGCTCGCCGCCCAGTTCGCTGAGGCGATGCGCAGCGGCGCGTGGTTCGTCATGGTCAACGCCCACAAGTCCATCAGCACCTGCCTTGTCTTCGAGGCCCTCCTGCAGGACGCCCACGAGCACAACCTGGAGGGGTTCGACCCATCGGCGCGCATCATCATCGGCCTCGAGTCGCACCCGCACTTCCCCCAGGGACTCGTGCACCACTCCGTCGTCATCAAGCTCGTCTCCAACTTCCAGGGCTCCTCGTTCCTCTCCGACTCCATGGCGGCGTCGATCTCGCGCGCCCGCCTCGTCACGGCGGACGCGCTCACGCAGTCGCAGATCGGCGGGCGCCCCGGGCGTGCTTCGCTGACGTCCGCTGTGGCGACGGCCACGGTGCAGAAGCCCGGCAAGAAGCAGGTGCGCATCAGCGCTGCTGTCGATATCGTCGACATCGCGCCGCGCGAGATTGTGAAGGCGCCGAAGCGCGACTGCCCCATTGATGTGAGTGGCAGCGTGGCGCTCTTCAAGACCTTCAGCGGAGTGAGCGGCGACAAGTTCCTGTGCGTGCGGTCCGCAGGGGAGGAGGGCCGCTTCGCCGTCGGCTCCTCGTGCGGCAACGTCTACTTCCTCGACTCGCTCGGCAACTCCCTCCTGCAGGCCCACGCGCACAACGCCTCCATCTGGGACGTGAGCTTCAACGACAAGTTCCACTTCGCCACCGGCTGCGAGGATGGCACCTCCGCCGCCTGGAAGCTAGGCGCCTCGCTCGGTGGCGGCTCCACCGACGATGCGGTGCTGGTGCCGACGGCGGCGACGTCTCTCGGCTCGGATGTGTACTGCGTCTGCTACCTCAAGAACATGAACCCGTCCCCGCTGCTCATCGGTGGCCTGCACAACAGCCTTGTGATACGTGAGGCAGGCAGCGACGCCGTGCACCTCGTGCCCATCCCCTCCAACGCCCAGGTGGTGGACTGCCTGCCGAACTCCGCCACGGCGCTCGTTGGCGGCGGCGACGGCTCTGTGTGTGTCGTGGACGTCACCACGACGAAGCCGCTCGGCACCTTGGTGGACCACACACGCAAGCTGCCCGCCCTCGCCGTCCGCGATGACAACCAGTTCTTCACCGGCTCCTTCGACAGCAGCATCCTCTCGTGGGACCTGCGCGTCCCTGGTGGGGTGACGTCGTCTGTGCAGGGCGGCGCGGCGACAGCTACGTCGGAGTTGGCGGCGCACACGATGCACACGCTGAAGCTGAAGAACTACGTGACCGGGTTGGACGTGGACGACGTGCACCTGGCCGCCAGCGTCGGCGAGAACCTGTACCTGTGGGACGTGCGGAAGCTCCACACCGTCTTGGGTGGCTACCCGCAAGGCTGGAAGGGTCTCTCGCGTGGTGTGAAGGTGCAGAGCATGGCGCACCTCGTCGTGACGGCATCGCCGGATGGTTTCGTGCGGTTCTGGAGCTTCGTCTAGTGTGTGTGTGTGTGTGTGTGTGTGTATGTGTGTGTGCGTGTGTGTGTGTGTGTGTGTGTGTGTGCGTTGCCGCGTCGTGGCCGGGAAGACCGGGTACGCGGTTCCTCTCTCGTCTTCCAAAGTGTCGTCTTCCAAAGTGTCGTCTCCTTGTGCGTGTATGTGTGTGTGAGTTTTTTTTTTTTTTTTTGCTCTATTCGATGTGTATGTGTGTGGGAGTGTGTGTATGTGCTTGGTCTGATGTGTGGTTGTGTGATTTAGGTATGCACGTTTTTTTTTTTTTTTTATTATGTTGCTGGTCGTGCGGGTCTGCTCTTGCGTTCTCTTGGCTCTTCTTCGCTCGTACTCCCTTGAATCGCGGCCGCGCCTCTGGCGGTTGCCCTTCGCCTCCTCTCCCCTCCCCTCCCCTCCTTGCGCTTCGATCGCTGCGTGGGTACGTGCACGCAGTTTTTTTCTTTGTTTGTGCTCCCTCACGAGCTGGTTCGTCACCCTTTGTGTGTGTGTGTGTGTGTGTGTGAAGGAGCGATGTGGCTGTGTGATGAGTGGGGGCGAGGAGAGGAGAGGGGGGGGGGAACATGCGCTGCCGAGTGTGTTGGAGGTGTCTGCAGGACAGGCGAGCACGAAGGCGAAGAAGAAGGTTGAATAGAACTGATGTTCAGCGCTTACAGGAGGCCCTGTGCTGTGCAGGAGGCACACAAGATACGCGACAGCAATGATAACACGAGCAAAAGTGATGCGTACTTTTTTTTTTTTTTTACATCTGCGGCGACGGAGAGCAGGAGTCTTTCGATGTATGATGTTGGGTGGGCGTGTCGACGCGTCTGGGTGAGTAACACCACTCCTCCTCCTCTCTTCCCCTTCCAGCATACCACAGTGTATGTGTCTCTCTCTGTGTTTGTGTGCATGCTTATCGTTGTGTGTGTCAGTGTGTGCGTGTGTGTCTTTGGTTCTGCCGCCAGTCGTGTGGGGGTGCAGAGGACTGTGGTGCGTGCTGCGATGTGACAGCGAGAACGGGACGGAAGGGGTGGGGGTGGGGAAGAGGAAGGAGCGTCGCGTCGCTGAACCGACGAGGACAGTCTATCCCCACCACCAACCTGTGATGACTCGGGCCACACACGCACACACACACATACACACACACACATACAAATACGTGTGAGCATATGTACGCACGCAGGGGTACGCCATCATGTCTCCTTTTTGGGCAAAAAAAAAAAAAAGCGATAGTGTCCGTCAACGAAACAACGATTCACGACATCAAACACAACAACAACAACAGCCACAACAAAAAAGAGGACCGCCCGTGCGTCGAGTCGAGTGTTCACCGCGTTGGCAGGCAAGAGATGCACGCAGCGCCGGTTGCGCTTCTCATCGCGAATCATCTCCTCCCCTCCTCGACTGATCTGACGGCGATGAGGCAGGGAGGGAGAGCGAACAATATGACCTGCAAAGGAAAGTGGCGCCGTGTGTCTCGAGGCGGTGAAGGTGTTGTGTATGTATGTATGTGTGTGTCTGTGTGTGTGATCTGCAGATGCTGTGTTGCTTGTGAGGAAAGAAGGGGGGGGGGGGCAAGGCATCTTCTGCGTGCCTCTCCCTCCTTTTTTTTTTTTTGAAAATTCCTCAGTCACTCGCTCGCTCTTCTTCCTTTCTCCTTTTCTACTGTAGCAGTGCGTGCACCGTCCCCTGCAAAAAAAAAAAAAAAAACACTCACACACATACACAAATACACACACTCACACATACACACAGACAGATTTGAACTTAGACCCATAGATGCACCTTCTCCCACAACTGTAGACGTATCTGCATTCAAAAGTTGTAGAGAAGACACATAGACACCTCGACATTGTCGTGCACCGCTCCTGCTCCTCCTCGCCCGTGTCGGTGGCGTGTCTGTCTCCGCCGCCGTGACATCAACTCTCGCGTGTGCTGAGTTCTACAACCTCGTCGCGGAACGGCGGTGAGTGGCGGGGCGTGACGGAAAGGGGCAGGCCACTCCAAGCCAGCCACCCAGGCCGTCAGATAGTGAGAGTCTGTGTTTGTGTGGTCGAGCGACAAGCAGTGGTGGACTCGCTTGGTGAACTCCTACAAAAAAAACACACACACTCACTCACTCTCTCTCTCTTTCTCGCTCCGGTGCTTTGCAGCACACCACTGCGGCGGTGGATGGGGTTTACTGTGTCGAGTCGCTCCTTCTGACGCGATGCAGTCGCCATGTGCGGCGGTGGGTGATCTGCATCGGAGCACATCACCCCCTCGCGAGGATGTGCGTGCGTCCGCCACGTGGCGTGCTGCCTTCCAGGACATTGCGTGTCGCTGCGAGGCTGCGCAGAGGGCGGTGGCGCGCACTGAGGCGGCGGTGCGTGACGACCTGGTGCCGCGCCTCGAGCGGCTCCACCAACTGAGCGACGAGTGCGAGGCAGCGCTGGCAGACATGGCCGGTGGCGTCCGACTTACGGTGTCCCTCTCCGACTGTGGTGCGACGTGTGAGCGCGCCACCGACATCACCGGCACAAGAGAGGCAGACGCTCTCTCGGGCCTGCAACTGAGCCGGCAGCGCCGCCCCATCTCTTCTCTAGCCCGCGCGGCGCCACACAGCGGCACGCTCCCACAGCGTGGTGGCGCTGCTTCTCCCTCGCCGCCAGCCGCCGAAGATGGTGTGGCACAGCTGGAGGCGGAGCTGGCGGCCCTCATCCAGCACGTGGAGCGGCGGCAGCGGGCAGCAGTGCGCCAGACACAGCAACACGCGATGCAGGTGCAGAGGCTTCAGTGCGGCATCGACGCTGTCGAGCGCCACACGGCTGAGCTGCAGAGGCTACTTCGCGCGTTGCGGCTGGAGCGCCACGAGCTATGCGAGCTGCTGCAACAGCCTGCAGAAGCCGTGCAACCAAAGCGGCGATGGAGGAGCGACGAGGAGAGCAGCTCAACAGCAGCAGCAGCGCCGCCGTCGCCGCCGCTGTCGTCGCCATCTCCGCGGCGCGTTGACGGCACCGCCGACTCTCTGGAGATCTCGGTGCAGGCGCTGGAGCTGCTGCTGGAGCAGGAGCGCGCGGTGCGAGATGCACAGGTGCAGTCGATCCTCCATTCCTTCGCACGGCTGGAGGCGGTGCAGGTCGCGCGTGTGCAGGGTCCGCATCAGCGGCCGCCACGATCGTCGACACTCACATGCGCTAGTGGACAGACACGCGCAGATGTCTCGCGAGGAGGTGGTGGTGGTGGGGATGGTACGAGCACTAGGGGTGGTGGTGAGCTGCACAGACGTCGCGCCGTGTCATCAGCGGGTGCGGCGGCGCTGCGAGATCGTCTTTGTCGGTTCTTCTCCGTCTACGACCCGCGCATGATTGACGCCGCGGAGGAGGTGGTTAGACGGTTTTGCGGGCCGCCGGAGGAGCTGTTCGCTGTGCTGGAGCTGCGGTACGATGCGTACGGTTACTTCTCCTTCCACTGAAGGCACTGCTGCTGATGCCGTCGCCGCTGTTGGCGTTTTTTTTTTTTTTTTTTTCGGTTCAACGAGCTCCTGTCGCTGCCTCGCTTGACCGTCACGCGTTAGCCGTCGTTGAGGAGCCTGCGCCTACACCCACACACACCCACCCCTCCACCGGCCTCTACGTCCCCCCCCCTCCTCGTCCTCCTCCTCCTCCATGCAGCGCTTCATCGTGGCCGGTGGCGCGCCTTCCACACGTTATCTTTCACGGTGTCTTTTACCCTCCAATCTCTGCCAAACACACACACACCCACTCACACACGCGCGCGTATGCAAGCTTCATCTCTTGCTTTGTGGCGCTCTTGTTTCCCTCCCTCCCCTCCCTCCCCTCCCTCACCCCGCTGGCCCTTGCACGAAGTGGGGGAGAACGATGGGTCGTGTCACCGCCGCTGCCGCCGCAGCGCTGCAGCCTCGCGTCATCGTCTTCGACCTCGATGGCACTCTGTGGGACCCTGAGATGTACCAACTCTGGGGCGGCGGGTCTCCGTTCAAGCCCCACGACTCCGACTCTGACATCATGATCGACAGGGCGGGCACCGAGGTGCACCTCATCGGCGAATCACGAGAGATTCTGCAGACCCTGTCGACAGACGCACGGTGGGCCAGCACGTATCTCGCCATCTCCTCCACCTGCGATGAGCCGAGCTGGGCGGAGGAGCTGCTGGGGAAGTTCACCTTCACGGATGCAGCTGGCAAGTCTGTGCCGATGGCGTCGCTGTTCGGCGACCGCATTGAGATTTACAAGGCGAACAAGGCGAAGCAGCACGAGACGATTCTGAAGAAGGTGAACCGCGTCGACTCGAGTGTGACGGACTACGGACAGATGCTCTTCTTCGACAACCAAACGAACAACACTCGGAGTGTCACGAGGCTCGGTGTGCCGTCCTGCTACTGCTCCAGTGGGATGACGCAGGGCACGTTCGAGCGGGGACTGGAGATGTGGCGTCGTGCCCAGCGATAGTGAAGGTGGTGACCGTCCCCTCCCGGCCCCACTTGTCAGCTCTGCCTCTCTCTTTCTCTCTCTGTCTCAGTGTCGGTGATGGCGAGCGAGGTGGTGATGGTGGTGGTTGTGGTGATGAGAGGGAAGGAAGAGGCTCACTGGATGTGGTGCAATGACGTGGAGCGCCGCTTTACTCAAGCAACAGGACCGCGATTCATGGAGGACACAGGTGTGGAGGTGAGGAGGATGGCGGCGGAAGGGGAGGTGGTGTACCTGTCACGCATGAGTTGAGCACGGCTCTGTCTGTGGAGGATGTGTTTGGCCGCCGGCGCTGCTGGGCCTGCATCGCTTCCTCTTCCCCTTCTCTCATCGAACCCGCTTCACTAACGCCAGTGCGACGGTGATGCTGTGTGTGTGTCTTTTTTTTTTTTATGGATGGCGTGGTACTGCTTGCTGCGTGTATCTGCAGCACACACAGACATACACACAAACAGCGGCGCTGTGAGTGGCAGCACGGGCTCGCATGTAAATGTCGCTCCCGTGTCGTCTTGCGCCGCTGTGTCGCTCTTCCCTGCTGCTTCCTCTGCTCTCGCGCTCCCTGCCGTCCTCGTGGGGCCTCGTCGGCGACGGCGACGGCAGAGATGGCTTCGCTGTGCGGTGCAGCTCTCACGCACACTCACCCTCCCACGTACACTGCAGGCACACTCTGTGATATATCCATTGATGCCCTCTCCATCGCTCCAACGTTGTGGTTTGTCCTTGACAGTACATACACACATACATACACGCATATTGCCTGTTGCAGGTACACAGATTCTTGCCTGTGTGTCCAGCTCAAAAACAAAGGCGACGGCGTATCACTCGTGTGCGGTGCTAAAGCTCGGTTGTCCCACTTGTTTGTCCTCGACACACACACACACACATATACACACAATAGGCGCCGTTGTCCTCCGCGAGCGGTGGTGGTGGTGCAGGCGCCATGAGCGGCGATGACAGCGTTGTTCCACGCGTCATCGTCTTCGACCTCGATGGCACTCTGTGGGACCCTGAGATGTACCAACTCTGGGGCGGCGGGTCTCCGTTCAAGCCGCACAAGAAGAATCCGAGTGTGATGATCGACAGGGCGGGCACCGAGGTGCACCTCATCGGCGAATCACGAGAGGTTCTGCAGACCCTGTCGACAGACGCACGGTGGGCCAGCACGTATCTCGCCATCTCCTCCACCTGCGATGAGCCGAGCTGGGCGGAGGAGCTGCTGGGGAAGTTCACCTTCACGGATGCAGCTGGCAAGTCTGTGCCGATGGCGTCGCTGTTCGGCGACCGCATTGAGATTTACAAGGCGAACAAGGCGAAGCAGCACGAGACGATTCTGAAGAAGGTGAACCGCGTCGACGCGAGTGTGACAGACTACGGACAGATGCTCTTCTTCGACAACCAAACAGACAACGTCCGCTACGTGTCTGCCGTTGGTGTGCCGTCCTGCTACTGCTCCAGTGGGATGACGAAGGGCACGTTCGAGCGGGGACTGGAGATGTGGCGTCGTGCCCAGTCATCCAAGATGTGATGCGCTTCACATCACCTCCCCCCCCCTCTTCCTCCTCCCTTGCTTTTTTTTTTTGTTTGTGTTTGTCGTGTGATGTGTTGAGCAACCCGACTCTCCTCCCGCTCCATGCTTTTCTCTCTTGGGTGCGTGGTGGGTGAGTGGGTGGAGCTGCGGAGACCCTCGGCCGGTGTGTGCTCGCCTCAGCGAACCTGTTCAGAGTCCTCGACGATGTCACCTCCCCCACACCCTCGTTCACATCGGCTCCTCTCTCCATCACTGCGTACACCGTGTGTGTGTCTGTGTGTGTGTTCGCGGTTTACAACTCAAGGCTCACTCGTGGCGACGCCTACACACACGTTCACAGACGATTCCCCCTCCTCACCTCCCCGGCACTCGCTGCCTCAGTGATGCACAGGTGGTATTGATGTCTGCTGCTTGCCTGGCAGCGTGCGCGCCGCCGCACATCATCCACGGTGCCCTCCCATCTCTCTCTCTCGTTTACCCCCAACACCTCTTCTTTTCTATTGTGCTGCTTGGATGCACGGCACTCACCGCACCGCTGTTTACACGCACGCACACGCACGCACCACACACACCACACACACACACGCACGCGGGGTTTCGTCTCGCCCTTCGTTTATCATCGCCGCCGCGGTGCTCTGCTGCCGCAAGCGTGCGACGGTGCGGCCCGACCACCGCATCTTACGCTCTTCTCTGCTTCTCCTTTCTTCTTTTTTTTGTTTTGTGTTTCGTGTTTTATCTGGTATCTGGTGTGTGTGTTGTTGTGTGGAAGACAAACGTGACGGGGGCTCCTCCCTTCTTCGCAACACACAATCTCACACGCACGCACACTCGGCAGTCGCCTTCTTCGTCCACAGCATGGGCGCCTTTGCCCTTTGTGTGGAGAGCGCGACGCGCGACATCCACTCGTTGCTGGCGCTGCACCGCGTCCATCCGCAGGTGCGAACGGATATCCAGCGCATCCTCGGCAGCCTCTTGCGCAAGAGCTACGAGAACATGACCGTGTCGCTCTCGAAGGACCTCGTCGAGTCTCCAGAGCAAGTCTGCAGGGCCCTAATGGACAACATCGTCGAGGATGCCTTCAAGACAGCCCTGCCGGCGTCAGACATGCGCGCCATGGAGCGCCGCTGTGTTGCGCTCGAGCAGGAGAACGCGGAGCTGAAGCTCGAAGTCGTGGAGGCCGATGATCGTGTGGCAGACGTGCAGGAGGTGCTCTCCGATCTCAAGAAGGCACACGACTACATGCTGCACACCTACTTCCGCGAGGTGCTCATGCTGCGGTGCCGCATCGATGATCTGCAGCGGCAGTCTCGCGCACGGCGTGCCTACTCCGTCACCGCCACACCGCTGCTGAGCGGCGGCGCCGGCGGCGGCAGTGCATCCTACTTTCCGACAATGGAGTCTCAGCTGCAGCAGTTCCGCTTCAACACGAGTGTCGCAGCGGGCCAGGTGGATGCGGGGGGTGCGCCATCGGCAGCGGCGTCGGCGCGCAACACGCCACCACCACCACCACCGCAGGTCGCGCCAGCCGAAGAGGAGTCGGACGCCGACGGTGACCTCACCCGCCGCCGTCTCTCCTCCACGCACATCAGCCCGCGCGAGATGGTGTCTGACGCGGATGTCCCGGCGCAGTCAACAACGACTGTGTTCACCACCGCGGGAGACGCCGCCGCAGACATAGCACCGGCAGAGGCCGCGGCGGCGGACGCGGATGAGACGACCCGCGCACCGAGCCCGATACGCAAGGACCGCAATGTGCGCATCCGGTCTCCGGGGGCAGGACTCTCTCGCTCACCGGTGGTACCCAAGGCACCGCGCAGCATGACGGTGCAGACCACCACCACGGTGGAGGTGATGAATGTCGCGGAGCCGGACAGCGTCGACGCCATCTTCGACTACGAGGAGTACGTCCGTATTCTCAACGGGGAGGGCGGCGCGTGGGTGCGCCGCTTCGCAGACGCGATGGGCGACCCGGTGCAAAGTGGTGCCGGCAGCTCGCGACGTCGCAGCCGCTCCGTCCGCTTGCGCACGCGCGCGAGGTCGGAGGTGTACCTCGTCGACGGCGGCGACAGCACAACAGCCCCGCCTCCCATACGGAGGACTCTGCGGCGGCGGCGGCGTTGGAGCAGGAGCATGCGAGGGCGAGTGGGTTCCGCTGGCTGCTTCATCTCGCGCTCGAACCCATCCAGCACAAGTTCCATGTGCAGCTGGAGCAACTGCGGCAGGCGGTGCGTGCGATGCAGCGGGAGCACGTCTCCCAGATACACGCGATCGAACGCGCCCTCCTGAATGTGCAGAGCCGCAACGACGCGCTGCTCGACTTCCTCAACACCTTTGTGCTTGAGACGCAGCACACCTTGTCGGTGCTGGCGCGTGATGCGCAGGCGCAGAACATGATGGAGCTTCTCTCCAGCGGCGCGCTGCCGGTGGCGGCGGCGGAGGAGGTGACCAGCTTCTTCTCTGCTGCCGCGTCGACCGCGTCACCACGCGGGCGGCTCTCCCCCGCCACACCGACGGCCTCGCCGCTGTTTGCCTCCGACGGTGCAGCCGACTTCGCGACGGCGCAGGAGGCGTCCACGCCACACACGCTCCGCAAGAAGGAGTGGAGGCTGAAGCCTGGTGCGGTGATCGAGGCGCAGGAGCAGGCGGCGTCCATGTCCGCGATGGAGCAGCGGCTCGGTAAGGCGAACCCGGCGAAGGCGATGCGCAGCATGCCGCGCGCCCCCGTGACCGCCGCCGAGGCCGCCCACTACTATCGCGCGGACCTCGGCCTGCCCTACTGGACCTCGCACCCCGTCACGGCAAAGGCGCAGCGGACCTTCGGAGAGCTGCAGCAGGTCGCCGCGACGATCCGCGCGACTCGGGTGAAGCAGCTCTTCGCGGCCGAGGAGGGCGTCGGTGGTGGTGGCGGTGGTGAGCGGCGGGTGCGGTGGGAGAGCCAGCGCAGCGTCGCATCGTCGGGGAGCCGGCACGAGGACAGCGATCACCACGGCCGCACCTCGCCGCCTCCGTTGTGGAAGGATGGCAGCAACACATCCTTCTACTACTTTCGTGATGGCAGTATCGGCAGCACGGGCGGCGCTGCCTCGGGCGTCGGCGTCGGCGTCGGCGTCGGCGCCACGGAGGCGGAGGGCGCGTCTGGGTCGGCGGTGCCGCGCCATCGCCTGCGGGAGGGCTGGCGCACGGCGACCGTGAGCGGCGCCGACGGGAGGATCGCCGGGGACCTTCTGCGCGAGCTGACCGGACTGCGCATGCGCCGTGCGTGCGACCAGAAGCGGCTGAAGCGGGTGGTGGCGTCGATGCCGCAGCAGTACCGCAAGGACGTCGCCGCAGCCATCGCGGAGAAGGCCGAGGGAGGCAAAGGCAAGGGCAAGAAGAAGAAGAAGGGCGAGGCGGCCGGTGACGCCGGCGACGCCGCAGCCGAGGCGCCTCAGCTCTACTTCACCACTGTGGAGGAGGTGCTCCGCGCGCGTGCGATGCGGGAGCTGCGCGCGCGGACGCAGCAGCGGCTGGGGCAGACCTCGCTTCGCATCGCGGAGCTGCAGCGACTGCTTCAGTTGCACTTCGAGGAGTTTGAGCTGGACTCCTCCGAGGACTCGGTGGTGGGCGAGACGACGCGGCGGGTCGCGGCGGAGGAGGCGCGAGGGCTGTACCGCATCAGCGGCATCCTCAAGCCCACGGGGCAGCTGTGGAGCTCGCCCTACCTCAACGACGCGGCCCTCGACGCGAGCGGTGCACAGCAGCAGCAGCAGCAGCAGCGGCGGGCTCGAAACGGCGGCGGTGCCAGTCGCCCTGTCGGCTACGTTCGTGGGGATGTGACGTACCTCCCTATCGGGATGACCGGCGCACACGACGCGGACGGCAACCCCGTCGGCGGTGCCGGCGCCTGTGTTGTGCTCGACGGCTCCACACTCTCGGCCGCGCCCTTCGCCAAGTCGGCGTCGGCGGGGAGCGGCGGTGCGGAGGGCGGAGAGCGCGCCGCCACGTCGGACAGCGTGACGCCGTACATGGCCGTGATGGACTACTGCCGTGGTGTGCAGATGGGCCGCCCTCTGGGCCGGCGCGGCGGGCCGGTGTACCTGTTCCAAGACGTAGACAGCGGGCACTACTTCGTGGGTGACCAGGACGGCCGCGACGTGCTGGCGGCCGATGAGGCCGACGTGGTGGCCGACGGTCCGGCGAGCGCCGCCCGCGCCGGGCCGGACGCGCGGCGGACGCTGCTGCCCATGACGCGCATTCTCTTCCCAGCCCCAGCCGAGTCCTCCTCCTCCACGGCATCGTCGGCCGCCCCGACGTGCGACCCATCCCTCGCCGCATCGATGGCGCTGGCGGACGTGGCGACGGCGCCGCTGCAGCCGGTGTACCTCGTGCCGATGGCCATTCCCCTCTCGCACGAGGCAGCGGCGGTGCGTGAGGGGTGGCAGGCGTGTCACCGACACGGGCACACGCGCAGCGATCCAATCTACTACACAACCATGGCGCCGCTTCCACTCTCCACGTCGTACCACCACGTGGTGCCGCAGGCGGCGGAGGTGGACGTCCTCTCTGCCGTCGGCGCGGAGACGATGGCCGTCGGCAATCGCTACCTCCGCAGTCCCCCGCGCGTGTTCCAGCCCGTCAGCGATGCAGCGGCCATGGTGCGCATCCGCGCGCTGTCGCTGCAGCAGCGACAGGCCACCATCGTCGATGGGGCCCAGGAGAGCGGTGGCGGTGGCGGACCGCCTTCGGAGGGGACGTGTGAGCCGGGCGACGGCCTCTTGTGCGCCAGCTCCACCTCCACCTCGCCCGGCGTGACGGCGAGCCCGGCCGCTACAGCGGCGGCCGCGGTGCCGTCGTCTGCTGGCGTGCTCTCCGGCTACACTCTCTCCGCCGCTGAGGCGCCACCGCTGAGCGTGGGGCCGCCGCTGGACGTCGTCGCGTGGCATGACGGTGGCCGAGGCGCCGCTGGAGCGGGCGCTGCTGCCGCCCTGCCCATCCACCCGCCCCCCTCCTCCGTCGCGAGCTCAGCACTGGCGGCGAGCGTGCACGATGGCGCCGCGTCTCTCGCCAAGGCAGCCCTCGCCTCGTCTGCCGTGGGTGGCGGAGTCGCAGCCCTGACCGCCGCAGCTGGAGCTGGAGCTGGAGCTGGTGCTGGTGCTGCTGGTGCTGCTGCGGCTGCTGCTGCGCCGATGCCTCCCGTTCCCACGTCGGTCCCCGCAGCGCCGCTCACGGCGGCTCTCGTTGTGGCGAAGGAGCTGCGCAACGCACGGCTGGCCGAGGAGGCGGCGCGCGCCGCGCACGCCAGGACGCAGCGGCAGGATTCGCTGCGCAGCCGCACGCTCGCCCACACGGTACCAAGCCACATCAAAGACAACGATGTCGTGCGCGGCCCACCGCATCGTCTTGCTCCCCTCGGCGCCGGCACCAGCCACCACGGCAGTGAGGCGCTGTCGATGCTGCCGCTGCCCACGAACTCAACACGGCTGCAGCAGCAGTTGCGTCCGGAGAGGTATGCGTTGGCGCCGCCGCCGCCGTCGTCGCGGTGGCGCGAGTTGAACGGCGGTGCGGCCGGAGCTTGGGATCTCAGCACCGGCACCGGCACAGGTGGTGGTGGTGGCGGTGGCAGTGGCGGCACCGCGTAGTTGAGGTCGTCTCTCTCGCTCTCTCTCCTCTGTCGAGGTGTCCTCTCGGCGCCGCCTCTTCGAAAGAGTGGCGAGTGTGTGTGCCGTTGTCGCATTCATCTTTCTTTTTTTTTTTTTTTTAGATTTTCCCAGAGAGACGTGCTCTGCTGATGTACAATAACTCTATCTCCGCATTTTCCCACCTGTAAGCGTCTGTGTGTGCGTGTATGTGTGCGTGTCTGTGTGTGACTGCCTTGAGGAAAAGGGGGAGGGGAAGCGAGCTATCGGATGCGCACCAACAGATGTACTGCTGCGTGCTTGCTTGGCTTTCAGCTCTGCCCTCGACGACGCCAGCCAGCCGTGCCTCGACGACAGCACCGAGCCGCGCCACAGATGTCTTCACTGGGATTCGCATGTCATGATACTTCCACCTTCTTTTTTTTGTTTGTTTCGTGTGTCGTTTCACCGCGGTGGCTCAGTGATCTCTCTGCACGTGAGAGTGTATGTGTATGCCTCCCCCCTCCATCCTTTCCTCTCTCTCCCTCCCCCGTACTCGAGCACTGTTGTCACGCATGTGCAATGGAACCAACAACTGATCCTCGCCCATGTCGTCTCGACCCCCTCTCCTCCTCTCTCCTCCTCCCTCCTCCTCCTCCACGCCCGCGCTGTCCCGTTGCCTCTCTTTTGCGTCTTCTCTCTCTCTCTTCCTCTCACAACGGGAGATGGACGCGGTGGGAAGGCGCAGGTGGTGGTGGTGGTGCTGGTGGTTGGGGGGAGAGAAAGAGACATCAAGTCCGTTCTGGGGGAACAGTGCTGCCGTCGCGACGTCACCCCACATTCTTCATCGCTTCAACGCTTCTCTCACCCTCTCCCTGTCTCTCTCGCTCTCTCGCTGTCGATGTCGCTGTCACTCTTCTTTGCATGTCTGACATGTATGGGGCACCTCTTCTGTCCTGATGGCACGTGTGCACACACGCGTTTCTTGCGACCTCAACGCAACCCACCCCATACACACACGCACACACATACACACACACACACACAACATCACGTCTCCACACATCCACACATACACGTACCCCCCTTCACGTCAGTGGGGAGCAGTGGCAAGGTGCGCCTCACCTCATCGTTCTTCTTCTTTTCTCTCTTTTGTTTTGTTTCATCCCCCCACCTTCACATCACGTGCACCGGCGGCCGCTCGTAGTCACGCCATCAGTGAGAGGACGCCGCTGGGGCACCAACTGACGAAGGCACAGGGGAGTGCATCAGGAGGACGGAGCGAGAGAGTCGGGAGGGCGACACCGTTACACCGCGTCTCTCTCTCTTGCTTTTGCTCTTGCTCTCTCCGTGAGGGGAGTGTGTGTGTGGGGTGCGTGTGTGGACGAGCCACCCCCGCCTGAGCTCCTCTCTTGTCTTCCGTTGCTTGCTTTTCCATTCTTTCCTCTCTTCTCCACTGCATACACACGCGTACACACACATACACACATACACACACACACACACACGTGTGGGGACCCCAGTCGCAGGGGAAGGGCCAGAGAGATACGACTCGTGCACTGTATTCACATCTCACGTTTCTCTCTTTCTCTCTCTCTCTCTGTTTCTGTGTGTCCTCTCCTCACCCACCGTCGTCACCGCAGCTGCTGTGTACCACCCACCCAACACCTCCCCTGACCCTCACCCCCCCCGCTTCAGCTTGTACGCCTTCTTCACCACCGATAGAGTATTTTCGTGTTCTGATTTTTTTTTTTTTTTTGTGTTGTGTGTGTATGTTTGTGTTTCTCTCTCACTCTCTCACCTCTTGTTCGTCTCTCTCTCTCCCTCTCTCACTTTGTCGTGCTTCTCTTTGTTCCATTCTCCGATTTGATTTTTTTTTTTTTTAGTCCTCTACCTTCACGACAACCTTCTTCAGCTTCTCCTACTACCTCCTTCCTCTTCTCCCTCCCTTCCTCCCCCTCCTTCATCCGCCGCCTCAGTCGTGACCTCGCGTGTGCGTGTCCTCTCTGGTCTGACATCTCTCCTACCCCTCGCCCCCTCTTCCCAGGATTTCTACCGCTTCGAAACGTGACACACACACACACACACTCACATAGAGCTGCACAGTTAGTGTGTTGTGCGCTTCCGTCACCGTCGCTTGCTGAGTCTGTGGAGGCTGGACCCTCCGTGTGTCAGCAGCGCACATCCTTCTCCTTCTCCGCCGCCTCCCTCAACACTTCATTTTCGAGCTTCTCAGCTCTTGCGTTCTAAAAGAGCATCCAGTGCTGTATCTTGGCTGTGCTTCCCCTGTTGTTGTTGTTGTTTGTGTGTGTGTGTGTGCTTGTGTGTTCTTCGCCTTCTCTGTGTGTGTCTCCGTGTGTGTATGTGTGTGTGTTCTCCACGATCTTTCCGTTTTCACACCCCCTCATTTACCGGAGACGGTATCGCTGCCTTCTTTCCATCGTCTCCCGCCGTACACCTCACTTGAACGAGTTGCCGTTGTCGTTGCCGCATGCATCTGGTCCCTGCCGTCTCGTGCACAAACCGCGTGTGTGTGTGTGTGTTTTCCTCGTTCTCCGTTCGCTTCCCTTCGCCGATCTGTTTACACGGCACCGTCTAGTTGTTGCTCCTTCGTGTTTCCCACACTGACGCGCGTGTGTGTGTCTGTTTTTTTTTTTTTTGTTGTTGTTGTCGTGTTGCTGCTGCTGTTGCTGCCGTATCTCCTTCTTCACCCCTCACACACACACACACACACACACCTTCTGTCTCTCTCTGCATTCGCTCCGTCTCTCCTCCCACCCCCGCCTGTCTCCTCAACGCAGTGTGTGTGTCTCTCCGTGTGTTTGTGTGTTTGTGTGTCGCCTGTTTCTGCGCCCTCTCTTGCTGCGCTTCTTCTTCTTCTTGTATCATCCTCCTCTTCCCCCTATCTCCCTCCTTTTCACTTCACCCCCCTCCACCGTCTCTCCACGACCTCAGCGCTGCACGGTGCGCTATATAGACAGCCACGCGTCGGGGAAGTCATGTTCCTGTCCGACAACAGCGCTGCGGCGTCACCGCGGCCGCCGTTCCACAGCGTGCCAGCCACCTACACCACACTCGACGAGGACGATGGCGGGGCGGTGTTCGCTGGCGTCGTCGACGCGTACCTGACGCCTCACGACGGCGCCAATGCCCGCTACGTCGGCGTTGCGGATGAACAGACGTTCTCGGCCCTCCACGCCGGCACGCCGACCGGCTACGCGCCGTTGCAGCACGCAGGCAATGCGACCTCGCCCGTCGTGGGCCCACGCGATGTGTCGAGTACGCCGATGGCGTACTCCTTCGCCGCATCCTCCGCGGCTGGCGCATCGGTGCCCTTCTCGCAGCAGCTCACACCGGTGCGGCGGTCCACGCTCGGGTGCCCGATGGGCAACGCCCACCACCGTCACCACAGCACCTCCTACGGCCATGAGCGCTATCAACGCGTTCTCACGAACGCGCTGCTCTCGGGCCCCGACACGGGGCGTCCTTCCAGTGTGCTGTCCTTCCCGATGCGCACGCCGACGCGATCCGTGCGAGTGAGCCGCCGTCCCACGCCAGACGTGAGCTGCACCGAGGGGCTCGAGTACCGCGCCGCAGCCTCCCCGTACCGCGCCTACAGCTGTGTGACCCATCCGCCAGGTGCTGACACTGATCTCGCCGATGCACTGGGGGTGGCCCGGCTCCTCGACGGCGCCGCGAAGGGCTCGGGCTGCCTCTGGTCGCCGGCTGCAACACACACGCCGCGTCACCACGCACAGGCGGACGAGACGTGCTCTGCGGCGGCAGCCCCGCTTGCCTACTTCCAGCGCGCGCCCCCCGTGTGGGTGCCGTCGTCGTCGCAGCTGACCGCGACGGCGCCACGACTTCCTCTGATGTACGACAGGGATGATTCAGGTAGCGAAAGGGATGACGCGTGCGGGGCGGTGGTGCTCGGCGACGCCGCCGCCATAGAGGTCGACGCCACCGCCAGCTCGTTCGGCGCAGTGTGGGCCGCTACACGGCCATGCGGCGCTGGCGCTGTCGTGGAGGACGGCGCGCTGACACCCACGTTGGGCCCGCATACACCGGTGGTGGTGCGCGGGGGCACGGGGCTCGCTGAGACGTTCACGAACGCGACCTTCTTCACCTCGCCCTGCTCACCCTATGCTACGGCGGCGGTCGAGGAGGCAGGCCGCCGCGGTGGTGCTGCTACGCCGCTGTGCTTACCCAGCAGCACTGCGCACCACGTCACCCTCGGCACCGCGACGACACCACCACCACCGCCGCCGTTGTCGCCGCCCCTGCCACCGGCACAGTCGCATCAACTGCTCGCGCCATTCCCGTCGGTGCCTGCGCGCTGCGCGGATGACACGTCGTCCTCCGCGTCCTGCTGCTGCTGCTGCGCCACGCCGCCGAGGTCGCCGGCGCTGAGGTCTCCGCTGCCCGCACGCGCGACCCCGACGGTGTCGGGGCTGCTGGGCAGTGCCGCCGCCGCGCCATGGCCCGGCGCGGCTCGCACGGGTGCCATACACTCGGCTGCCCTCCTGTCCTTCGGCCCAGCGCGTCAGCTGGCGACGCCGCAGTGCCTGCAGACGCCGGTGCGGCACGGCGACGCCTCCGTCCGCAGCACGTCCGCCGCCACCATCGCCGGACTGTCGACCAGCGCCTCGGCTGGCGCGTTCATGTCGTCCCCGTCGGCGCGTCGCCACGCCGCCTCACCATGCTTGACGACGCCCGTCACGCCGCCTCTCTCGGCGCATCACCACCGCAGCGCCGGTGCCTCGCTGCACATGCAGAGTCGCCAGCGCCCGTGCTGTGACCGTGAGACGTTCCAGCTCACCCGCGCCCTCACGGCCGCCGCCGTCTCCACAGACACGCGACACCGTCCGCTGCACTGGGGCTGCTTCGGCATCCTCGTCGCGCAGTTGACGGAGGTGTGGTGTGTTGGCAAGACGCACCCGTTCCGCTTGTTCCCGCCGGAGCGGGAGCTGCCCCCGTGTCCGCCGCGTGACGCGGCGCTCGAGGTGACGGCGGTGTCTACGACCGATCAGCTGTCGCTGAGGCGGTGGGAGTCGGCGGCGGTGTCCACCTCTTCGTCCCTGCCCACCGACGTGGCCTACGTCGCCGTCGGGACCAGCGCCGGGGACGTCTTTGTGCAGGGATACAGCCGGTGCCCGCCGACGACGCCTGACGCCACGCCCGTCCTGCTCGACGCGGAGGAGCCGCACACGCTGAGCACGCACACGGTGCGGCTCGAGCGACACGGCGTTCTTCGCCACGCCGATCGCGTGGGCCGCGGCGACTGCGCCGAAGGTGGCGACGCGCACCACGCGACGTTGCCAAGGCCGGAGCCCGCCGTGGTGGACAAGACGGTCTCCGCCCTCCGCGTTGTGGACCACTGGTTGTACATTGGCGATCAGGGAGGCCGCGTGTCGCGCCACGACCTGCGCCATGCCGGCTTCCTGCGCCGCGTCACCGAGCCCTCCGCAGACGTGCGGCTCTCCGAGCCAAGCACGCAAACTGCTGCAGGTGCTGCTGCTGCTGCCGTACCTTTGGTGGTGCCGCCGACGGGGGTGAGCTCATGTGTGCCGGTGCACCGCTTCGGGCGGCCGCCGCACCTCGCCGGCGCGGTCTCCGCCGCCACGGTGGGGCACTCTCGCCCGCCACACACGCCGCACTTTGCCGTGGATGTTGGCGAGCCCGTGTTCCACGTGGACGTGACGGACGACCACGGCTACCTCGCCGTGGGGACGCAGACGCGCCTGCTGGTCTACCGCACAGCACTGCTGGCGAGTGTGGCGGGTCTGCCGCCGTCTCCCCTGCCCCAGCCGCTGGCCCCCTTCGCCTCGCCGTGTGGCGACGCCGCAGCTCCGATGGTGGTGGTGCGCGATGCCGCACATCCGGTGCAGTGTTTTGCGTGGATGCGCTGCGATTACGACTCCCTCCTCCACGACTCCGGCGAGCGCACCGGCGTTGGCCGGCAGATGCCCCTCTCGGAGGCCGACGACGACGACGGCGAGGATGATCATCTCGTCAGGTCCTCCCCTCTGCCGCTCACGATGGACGACGAGCTTTGTGGTCTCGCCGTGGTGCCGCAGCGCGTCGCCGACGGCTGCTGCGGTGGTGGGGTGGATGGCCGCCACAGGCCGACGCCGAGCCTCGCCTTCGCCGTCGCGTGGAGTCGGTCGGAAGGCATGGACGAGTCGCGGATGGGGACGGACGTTCGCGTCTTCCGTGTGGTGTCGCACACGACCGTGGCCTCGTGCACGCTCGACTACCCCGTCCGCGTGTTGACGGTGCCGCGCGGCACCACGCAGATCATCGTCGCCACCGGCGGCGCTGCAGAGCTAACGCCTCTGTCGCCCGCCACCGCCACCACGAGCGCGCTGCCGCCCCGCCCCGCCTCACGGCCCCCACACAGCCCGTCCACCGCGTTCGCCTCGCGCTCTGCCTCAGCAGCAGCGGCGGCGGCCGCTGCGGTGACGACCTCCCCCATCGTCGGCCACCGCTTGCCGGCGCTCGTGGCGCGACGGCCCTCCACGGCGGTGGCCGCGGCGGAGGCGATGCTGCACCCGCCCCACGCCGCCCGCTACACCAGCCGCAGCACCACCGTTAGGGACGCGCGCCTCGATCTTCAGCGGTCGCCACCACCGCCGCCTCAGCAGCAGCAGCAGCAGCAGCGGTGGCAGCACGCGAGCACCGCGGAGGAGCGGAGCGGCTACATGTTTCTCCTGGACGTGTGCCCCGCCGACGACGGCGCCATGCTGAGTGGCGCCGGTGACGACTACCGAGTGCGCCTGCGGGTGCGAGGTGAGGTGGGAGTCGGTGAGGGGGAGAGTGCGGTGTGCGGCGTCATGAGTCCCGCCCAGGACCACATCTCTGTCCTCGTGCGCCCCACCGAGCCGCACGCGTCGCGTGCCGCACCGGCGGCGGTGCCGCACGATAGACAACACCCAAAGGTGAAGGTGTGGCGGATAGCCACCGCCGCCACCCCAACACCGCCGTGCGCCGCCGCCGCCGCCTCGGCCTCGGCCTTGGCCTCGGTCGGCACCATCTCTCACTCGGAGGTGTTGCCCTACATGGAGTCTCTTCGCTAGACAGAAGCACGCCATGGCACCGGGGAAGGAGGTTCGGCGATCTACTGATGTGTCTCCCCCACCCTCCATGTAGTTGGCGGGGTGGGAAGGGGGAAAAGAAAAGAAGGAAGGATCAGCCTCATCTGCGCTTCGTTTTTCTTCGTTTTTTTTTTCTTTTCATCTCGCTCTCTCTCACAATGTTCATTCTTTCCCACCACCCTGTCTCACTTGTCTTCACTGTGTGTCGCTCGATCGGTCTGCGGCATCGCCCGATGCTCCAGAATGCATGATGTCATCTCCCCTCTCTCTTTTTTTTTGTTGTTGTTGTTTGCATTCCGCGCTCTCTCTCTCTCTCTTTCTCTCTCTTTTATGTCTGATGTGGCGCCACGCTGCGGCAGAAGGGTGCTTCCCCCGCTCGACCCTTCTCTGAGGGTGAGGGGCAGGGCGCCTCCAGGGGTACATGCATGTGCACCAATGCGTGGCTATGTGCGTGTGCATGTTTTTTTTTTTTTTTCGTGTGTGTCTGTTGCGGTGTTCTCTTTTTTTTTTTTTTTTCTTTCCCGCGCCCCATACTCCCACCGCTTCAGCCAGTCTCTCCCCATGTCACTGTCAGTGCCGCTTCCATGTAAAGAGTGTATGTACCGAGTGTGTGCGTGCGTGTGTTTGTGTGTCTGCCACGGTGTCCTGTCCTCGCGCGTCATCACGGCGCGAAGGTGTGGGGCACCTCTCTCTCTCTCTCTGTATGTAATCATCTGTTTGCAGATTTATCTCTCTATCTCTATATGTCTATCGACTTCAGCAGAGTCCTTCACTTCACCTTTGGCCCGCCTCCAGCCAAATCGTTGAGCGTTGGTGCTTCTAGGCGGTCGTCTGCCTGTTGTCCGCTGCATGTGTGTGTGTGGATATGTGTGTGTGTGTGTGTGTGGTCCCTCCTCCCTCCTTTCCTTCACCTCCACACCTGCAAGCAAAACTTCTACTCTCTCCTTTTCTTTTTTTTTTTTCTTTCTGTTGCTTCTCTCTCTCTCTCTGTTGTCCTCCTCTCTCCTTTTTTATTATTATCTCTTACATCTCCCGTAATTCCTCCTCTTTTGCATAGCTCGACGCACGCGCACACGCTCTGTCTGTCGCCTCCCCCGATAGAGCCGGAGGCGGACGCCGCGTCTGCATCTGTCCGTGCTGTGAGAGAGAGATGGAGGGGGCGGGAAGGAGGAGGGGAAGGAGGGGGGAGGGGAGGGGCACGAGCCCTCAGCGGGCGGCAGCGTGCGTGCGTGTATGCATATGTATATGTATATGAGGGGAAGGGGTAGTAGCTGCTCTGCTAGTTGAGTAGACATGGTGGAGGCAGCAAAGGAGTGGCGTTGCCGCACCATGTTGAGTTTTCTTCCTTTTTTTGTTTTGTTTTGTAAATGGTGGGTGTCTATTCCACATTGTCTCTCTCTCTCTCCTCCTCCTTCTTCGATTTCATGAGGTGACTCTCGCTGTGTTTTTTTTTTTTTTTTTACTGTCGTGCTTTCCGTCATGTCAAATCCTCCTCTCCCACCGACTCGAGGTAGAAGCGTCCACTCGAGCACACACACACACACACACACTCACACACTCACTCACCGTCTCTCTCTCTCTGTGTGTGTGTGCTCTTGCAGCCATGGCCTACCCACCTCTTTCCAGCTGCCCACACTGAGAGACACCTCCACCACACGACGCTGCCACGTTTTTTTTTTTTTTTGTACTTTCGTTTTTTTTTTTTTTGCTGGGTGGCGGAGGAGGCGACAGGAGTTGGCGAGGAGGGATGTGGTGAGGGCGGCGACGGTGCTCACCTCCGACTTCGCGTCTCCCTGGCGCACTCCTCCAGTTCTTCACCAGTATGCTGAGGTGGCACTTCCTGCTCTTTCCTCTTCTATGAGCGCGTTTTTTTTTTTTTTTTGTCTCCTCCTCCTTTCTCTCCCTCGCTCTCACTCGTCGTGGGAGACTTCTCTGGAACACATGTGTGTGTGTGTGTGTGTGTGCGTGTGTCGCTTCTCTCTCTCTTTTCCTTCTCGTTCGTGCGGGCCTCGCGAGTCACCTGTGCATCTTTATCGCGTCCACGCACCGCCTCCCCCTCTCGTTGCTCTCCACGTCCACTCTCTCGTGGTGACTGTGCGTCGCTGTAGACATCACTGTCGCCCCACCCCCCTTCGCTCTCCCTCTTCATTCCTCGACGTCGTGCGCCGTCACCTTTCTTCATCTCGCACACGTTGTCACATGTACACAGGGACACATAGACAAGGGCATGGACAGGGACACACCCATGTAGTCACACACTCTTCTCTCCTCTTCCTCTCTCTCTCTCTCTGCACCCTCTGGACACCGTGTGTGTGTGTGTGTATGGTGGCGTGGTGAGAGCGAGGGGAAGAGTGACCTCTCCGCGTCGGCACGGCTGGCGGGCAGGTGTGGGACAGCGGCTGTGACTGTGAACGTGGCTGTGGGTACGGGGGTGGGATGTCCTTGCCGGGTCCACCACCGCTGCAGAGGGTAGCTCTCCCCCCCCCCCCCCCCCCACAAAGTGAGGGTAGTTGCGACCTCTGTTCCACGATTCAGTCATGTTGCACGCAAGAAAAAAAAAAGCACACACACACACAAACAAACACACGCCTACACTCACCCACCACTTCCCCCTATCTCTCTCTCCGTAGTGGTCTTGTGTGCGGAGGATGATGCATCCCCGTGCTTTCTACTTTCTGCCATCGACTCTCTCTCCGCTGTGCTTCTCTCACGCGCCGCGCGATACACCGGCTGGCGCAGTGCTCCGCGAGCATGCATGCCAGCACGCGTCTGTGTGTCTCTCTGTGTGTGTCTCCTCTCATTCTCTCTCACTTCTGCTCTCTCGCCTCATTTCACTGCATCTCTGTCGAATGACTTCGCTTCCATCGCTCCCCTCTGTGCAAAGGCTTTGGTGACTGTAGAGACACACACACACACACACACACACACACAGACACAGACATTTCAAGACGTACAGGCGAGCGTGTGGACACGGCGGTGCATCACGCCTGCGTCTCCGTCACCCTCACACGGCAGCGCTGGTGGCGCTCCTTCCACTTTGGGTCTCCATAAGAGCAGGTGAGGCGGGGGGAGGGAAGGGAGGGGATTTGGCGTTCAAGTGAATGAGCTCGCGCCGTGATGACCCACCGCCGGTGATGGGGACGTCGACGTCGGCGACTCGCCACGCCGCGACGGCGGTGGCCGGTGATCCGGCGGCGCTGACCCAGCCGGCTGCCTTTCCTCGTGTCGTGTCGTACACACGCACCACCGCTTTCCTCCTCCACAACGATCCCACGTCGGCCCCACTCGTGTGCGGTGGCCCGGCGTCCTTGCCTGACCACTTCGCGCGCCTGGCAGATCGCACGAACACCTCGGCGACGGCGACTGGCGCCGGGGGTGCTCGCCGCTCCTGCGTTGCGTCCCCCCCGCACTGGAGGTCGCCACCTGGTGCAGCCTGGAGGAGTGCGCCACCACCGTCGCACCTTCACGGAGCTCATCATGAGCACGTCAGGGACTCCCACGAGGAGGAGAACAGGTTTCGCGGTCCTGCGGTGCCGCGCGACACGCCCCTCGGTCTGTTGGCAGAGTGGGCGAGAGCGGCACCGCCGCCAGCACGGTATCTACACGGGCTGTCGTCCACTGCGCCGCCTGGTGCACACCTGAGAGGCGGGGTCGCTACCGCTGTTGCAGCGGCGACGGCGCCAGTGCGAGAGCGGCGCATGCCCGCCGCCGTGGGCGAGAGCGCAGGCGTGGTATCGTCCTGTGCTCATCTGCCCCCCACACCCGCGTCGCTGTCGGTGAGCTCGAGGCTGCGCGACGGCGCCTCCGCCGCGTCGGCCGCGTCGCTGCACAACTCCACCTCCACGGCCGGTGTGCGAGGTGAGTGGCACGGCAGCGGCCACCACCCACGCACCACCACTGACTCCGTGGGAGTCCTTCACGCATCCTGGCAGTCGGCCGGCATGCCGTGGACGGGCTCGGAGGCAAGCGGCGCGGCACCAACGCGGACGGCCGTCGGAGTGGGGCGGTCACACACGCCTTCATCACTGCTGCGCTGCCAACTCGGTCGTGCTGAACAGGCGACGCAGACGTGGCGGGCGGGCTCGGATGTGGCACTGTCTGACGTTCGACAGCGGGCCGACTCGGCGGGCCGTGAGTCAGCGCACCGCCGCCGCAGCGTGTGTGTGGCGCAGTGCGCCTCACCGTCGTCCCACGCACGTCTGTCGGCGGCGCCACGCGACGCGTCGCCGTCTGTGCCGAACGGAGCGGTGTTGACGTGGGACTCCCCGCGGGGCCGTTCGCACTTGGAGGCGTCGGCGCACCGCCGCGTGCGCGCCATGACGCTGTCCGCTGACGACTTCCTCGTCCACCATCGCTCACTCGTCTCGCCATCATCGGCGGCTCACAAATCAGACGACGGCAACAGCGACGGCGCTGCAGCTCGCGCGGTGTGTTGCCCGGGTAGCACCACGGCCAGGTCACAGGAGGGCTGGCCGCCTGCATCCACCTGCTCCTCAGCCTCGCACGGTCTGCGGCGCGCGAGTGCGGCGTCCACCTCTGGTGTTGTGTCGCCACCGTCGTCGCGCCAGACATCACCGTCCGCAGCATCGGCTCGACTCCGGCACGAGAGCGTGGCGCAAGGGCGACACGACTCTCTCCCGTCCTCCGCTGTCCATCCACAGCGGCTCGACCCGCACCGCGCTGGTCTCCTCCTACGTGAAGAGGCCGCTGCACGCGAGTGGCTCGAGCTGGACGCGAGTGTGCAGCTGCATCGGGTCGCCTGTGCGGAGCGGGCTGCCTGTGAGCAGATGGACTGGATGCGATGTCAAGCTTCCAGCTTGCCACCATCGCTGCCGCAGCGCGGGCCGCTGCTCTCTTCAAGCGTGCCTCCTCCGTCGCGCTCGCGCAGCGCCACTCCAGCAAGCGGTCAGGACGACATCGGTGCGGCAGAGCCACCGCAGCGGCGTCGCCTGTTCTTCTCCCCTTCGCCCGCTCGCTCGCCGCATCACGCCAACAGCGCTGACGCGGCCGCTGTCGACGTGCCCGAGGGCGGCGCGGAGCTCAGGTGGGAGGGCAGGGACTGCACCGGCGCGGACTGGAGCAAGCGTGCGTGTGGTGGTGGTGGTGGTGGTGTCGCCGAGGTGGGTCCGCGCGTGCCGGAGGATGCACCGTGCGCGGTCTTCACGAATGCGCTGCGCACCCGTCTTGAGCGCCTCAGCGAGGAGGAGGAGGATCTTCGCTTTCTGCTGAGCGGTGAGTGTCCGCCGCCGCACGTGTTCCAGCGCTGGGCCGACCGCTACCTCGAGGAACGGCGACTGTCCCCCACGTCGCCACCCGTGACGACGATGGAGTCGCACGGCGGCTCGCCACCGCCGCCACCGCCACCGCCACCGCCACGGCGTTCTCAAGATACCGCCAGACACTCGAGCTCGCGGTCCTTCTCGCCTTCCGTCGCGCCACCGCCTGCGTGTCACGCGGCGCACCCAGACACCGTCGCCGCCACCGTCAGTGGAGTTCCCGGGCCACGGCGAGACGGTGCGGCCTCGCGCACTCTGCCACGAACGTCGGCGCAGACGCGCAGTGTGAGTGAGCCGGTGGAGAGGGTTGACGAGGCTCTTCTCTGGCACGACGGTGCCTCAGCCTCGCGGCAGCGACAGTGGAGTGAGCGCCATCGGGAGCGCGCACTCGAGGACCTCCTCGGCGATGATGCTGCGTCCGCCAGGCTGCACGACCGGGCGAGCGCCGAGGCGACGCTGTCGCAGTCGCGTCTGTCCGGCGGTGTCGGCGACTTCAACGCGACGGGCCGGTTCGCACCTGTTCCGAGCATCTTCCCCCTTGAGGGCGGCACCGCACGGTGCACATCGCCTCCCGCGTCGCGCGTGTCATCGTCGTCCGCGGCTCGGCAACGCCACGCGGACGACACGCCGCCGCACGCTGTCGTCGTGTCGTCGTCGTCGCCGCACGCTGCTGTAGCCTCAGCGCCTCACGCTGTGGCCTGCCCGACGGAGGAGACGTACCTCGCGCCGCTCGGCAGCGAGCGGGATGCGTGGCAGGCGTTGATGGACGACTTCATCGACGGGCTTCTGCTCTTGATGGCGGCGGCGTAGACACACGCGTCACCACCGCCGCTACATCGTCCTCATCGCAGTCTGTACCACCTCTCCATTCCTTCTCCACCTTCGCCCACTTCTCTCTCTTCTTCTTTCTTTCTGTCTGCCTGCGCATCAGGGTGCTCGTGTGTATATGTGTATGTGTATGTGTGTGTGTGTGTGGCCGTGGCGTAGAGTGCTTCCAGTCGGTTGCGCCTCAGTTTCTTTCTGATCTTCCTTTGTGTTGTTTGTGTGGTTGTGTGTCTTTCTCTCTCCCTCCCTTCTCATCTCTCTTTCTCGCACCTAGATCTCTCTCTCTCTCTTCACCTTTGTCTACATCGTAGTCGCTGCCTCGCCACCTTCTGTCTCCACACACACACACACGCACATAAATAGACATACTGGTGAATTCAAATGTCCAGTGCAGTGTCAGAAGATCAACGACGCCGGCGACGTCTTCGTGTGTATGTGTGTGTGTGTACCTTTGCTTTGTCCACGTTCTGCAAACTCAAGCGCCGAGCTCTCATGTGCAGCTGAAGGGAGGCGACTGTCCAAAAAAAAAAAAAAAAAGAAATCAAAAGACGACTGGGCTCCCTGCTGACCCGTTGTGCACATCTTCGCTCTTTATGTTGTGTTCAACATTCATGGATGAGAGCGCATGCTGCTCCAGCAACCGGGAACGAGAGATGTGTGGTGGGGGAGGAAGGGGGAAGAAGAGGACACGCACCACGCGCAGCAAATTGCCTTCCCCCCTCCATCTCTCTTTCTCACTCCCTTTGTCTTTTTTTGCATTCGCATCCCGCGGGAAGTGCACATGACATCACCTCTCTCTCTCGATGACTCTCTCTCCCTCTCTCCACACACACACACACACACACACACACAGACACACACACGCGATACAGCGACTTTGTTCTTCTTTCTTTTGTTTGTCCTTGACAGGCGACCTGGGACGTGGTGTCGGCCCTCTCGTCACCCGTCGCATGGGTCGCGGACTGCGTAGCGGCGGTTGTACTTGTTTGTCGCCGCGCTGTGATGGCGATGTCCTCTCGGCCACCGATGCGGTGCTGCGGAGTGTCGGCACTGGCGTACGCGTCGAGGCGCTGGCCGCTGGCGTGTCGGCACACGAGCGTGAGCGCGCACTGGTGCATGAATGCATCCCGACGTGGTGTCAGTAGAAGGAGCGCCACCGCCGCTGACGAGCTTCTTTCGCAGTGGAGTCGGCGCCGCGGCGGCGCTGACACGACCGCGCCGCGCCTGTCTGGGACAGCGGCAGCGCTGCTTGATGCTGAGCCGTCGCCTTGGACGCCTGCCACCGAGGATGACGAGGCGATGTCGGTGCACGGTGGCAACGCGGTGCGCGCGTCTGGGCAGATATCTAGCGCCGTCACTGCTCCACCAACTGTAGAGGACTTCTTCGCAGAGCTGGACGAGGACGAGGCGGGTGCGTCGGCCGGGGACTGCGTCACTGGCGCGGATGCGGGTCAGGTGATGATGCAGAGCGGCCGTCGCTCGACCGCAGCGGCGGCGGCGAACGTCACCGCAGCCGAGGAGAGGACGTCGCACGTGGTGGAGGCGGCGGGGCCGGATGAGGCGTCGCTGTTGTTGCAGCAACTCTCGGCCGACCTACACAGCAGCTCGTCCAGCGCGGCGGAGGACGGCGAAGAGGGGCAGGACGAGGCCTCGCACGCGTCGGGTGACAGCGGCGCTGATATCACTAGTGCACCGCGAGACGACACCCGCGGTGCGCCGCGCTCGACGGGGCTGGACAGTGACACCCCGGCGGTGGGGGCGGACGACGAGAGTGGAGACGCGGCGGACACGGCGGCGTACCTCGGCGGCGGCGTCGGCGACGACGACGTAGGCGATGACACGAGAGAGGAGGAGGAGGAGTCGATGGAGTCTGTGCTGGAGGAGGAGGCGGATCGCTTGTATCGCGCGGCGCTTGCGAGCGCGGTGGCAGAGCACGACGCTGCGGTGGGCAGCGGGGCTGGACGCGGTGCGCTCGGTGGCTACACCTTCTTCTCAAAGGATGCCGTCGCCGCCGCAGTGGAGTCGATGGCGAGGGGCACACTCAGCGCGACTGACGCAGCGCACTCGTCGGCAGGGACTGTGCAGCGCGACAGCGCAGGCGGTGCTGTTCCTCCCGTGGACGACGTCGATGATCGAGCCACGCGGGATGCCGAGGTGGAGTCGCTGGGCGAGGACATGGCCACGCCGTCCAAGGCCGCCGCCGCACACAAGGTGTGATGGGCTGTGGATCTGGCGTGGAGGAGTACCATCTTTGACCTCTCTCTTCACTCTCTCTCCTCGACGCCGTCGCCTTCATCACAGTGCTGCCTGTGCGCGTGTGTGTGTGTGTGTGTGTCTCTGTCCGCTCCTCTGATGCGGCCGCTCTTTCTCGCGAGGGAAAGCGGAGTGGTGGCGTTCGTCCATAGTCCATGCACCCCCTTCCTCTTGAGTCTGTGCTGACCGCCGAACGACGACAGCTCTGTTTCTCTCTCCCACACACAGACACACACACACACTCAGATCAACAGATACAGACAGACACGCAAGCCGGAGATTGTGTGTAGGCCAGCTGTTTGTGTCGCCAGCGTCCACCACTCTGTCTCCTCTCCCACTCTCATTCTCTCTCTTTCTTTGTCCGTGCATCTCCTTCACCTCGACACTCTGCACCCCCCCCCCCCACACGTACACAAGAAGCTGGACAGGGAGTTGTGACCCCCACTCCACCTACATACAACATACTCGCACATTCGCACACTCGCACACTCGCACACTCGCACACTCGCACACTCGCACACTCGCACACTCGCACACTCGCACACTCGCACACACGCACACTCGCACACACGCACGTGGGGCAGAGAGTGCACGTCTTAGCCGTCCTCCCCCTCCTCTTCCTTCTTTTGCTGTTGTTGCTACGTCGGTTGCTCTTTCGCAAAAAAAAAAAAAAGAAAGACAAAACCGGAGGCAGCAAACAGCTTCTTGGTCTCAGCGTACCGAGTACGCTCTCTCTCTTTTTTTTTTTTTTTCGACTCGTGCATTTCCCTGTCTTCCGTGGTTGTTGTTGTCGACTCACACCGTCACGTGCTCCCCTCATACTCTGCCTCCCTCCCTCCTCCTCTTCCTTCCTCGTCGTCGTCGTCGTCGCTGTCGCTGTCGTCGTGTGCCGGTGCGTGTCACGGGTGTACGTCAACAGCGTGTACGCGTGTGTGCGGTGCTGTGCTCTCGTCGCACCTCACACTGCCTGTGTGGTGCTCCTACTCTCTCTCTCTACCACTTATTACGTGATGCTGCAGCGTGCGCTGGGCTGTCGATCGCCGCTGATGCGCGGCGGTGCGGGCAGCTGCCTCGGTGTTTGCATGTCATCGCACACGGCGGCGATGGCGAAGGGGTCGGCGACGCATGTGCTGCCCTCCGGCGGTGCATTTGTTATTCCCTCCAGACGTGTCTCGACCTGGGCTGGTACGTCGCCATGCTCGTCGCTGTCACTGACGAGGCGGCGCCATGTTCGCCTCGGCGACGGCAGAGGTGTGGTGCTGTCGAGGCGGCCCGCTCACACCTCCGCTGCGGGCTCTGCTCCGACCGGGGCGGCACCACCAGCACCAGCAGCAGCGGCGTCGCCACCACCCGAGGACAGCGCGGCTGCTGCGGCCGCCGATCCACCCGCGACGGCGGCGGCGGTGGCGGCTGGCGAGGCGCCTCCATCGCCTGTCGTGCCAGAGCAGCCGTCGCCGGAGCGTGAGAGCGCGTGGCGTCGCGGCTGGCGCACCTTCAAGAGCGAAGGCAAGGACTTCTCCATCTTCTACTTTCCCTTCTACGCCGGCACCTTTGTCTTCTTCTACAGCGCCTTCGCCACCGGGCTGGTGAGCAAGGAGGCCATCCTCGACTACGTGCTCTCTTGCATGGGTGGGTGGGTGGATGCAGAGAAGCAGAAGGCGCGCATCGCCGCATGGGATGCGTGGGTGAACTTGGGCTTCGCCATCGCCATCAACGAGCTCATCGAGGTGGTGCGCCTCCCAATCGTGTTCTTGATCTACTACGTGACGAAGCCCTACTCGAACATGAGTGCCCGCTGGATGGCCGGGCTCTTCCGCCGCCTGCGCCGCACCAAACCAGCAGACAGCACCAAGTAGACCTGAAAAAAAAAAAAAAGATCTTCTGCCCGGGGACTGTGTGTCTGTGTGTGACACACACACAAACACACACACCCATACCCTCTATTTGTGAAGGCTCGCCAGCCCTCGAGTATTCCTCGAACACACACACACATCTTGGTGTCAACCTCTCCACCACCAACCCTCCTCTCTCTGGGTACACAGGACTACTGGCCAGCGGTGTGCTGGGTGTGCAGTCGCCTGCATGCAACGGGTGCGCCGCGGCAGCCTCGCCCTCCTCTTCTCTGTCTCTGTCTGTCTCTGACTCATCAGTTACTTCGCCATGGTGCTTCACAGAGCGAGGAAGAAGGGACAGGGGCAGAGAGGGAGGGAGAAAGAGAGCGCTGCTGAGCCGCTGTTCAGCAGAGTGTATGCGGCACCTCTACGTATCTCTACTTATGTGTGTGTGTGGATGTCGTCGCCTTCTCTGCTCTCGCTGCACTTTTTTTTTTGTTGTTGTTGACGTCATCTTTCGCTTTCTTTCTCTCTCACGCTCTTCTCGGCGCCTCATCACTGCGCACACACATCACACAAACACATAAGGGTAGCACCCTCTTTGTCTGGCTGCGATCGAGACGGAGCTGCGCACCTGCTCGCCTACCTTCGGCAGTGCGAGTGTCTCTTCCTTCATTTGTTCCTCATCAATCGCACGATCCTCTTGCACTTGCCATGCTCTCGCGCCTCCTCGGCACACACATGTGCCGCAGCGGGCTGACGGCAGCGTCGTGCTGCAGTGCCCGCTCGCCAGCGCTGCGTGTCGCTACTCAGCGCACGAGCAGCCTGTGTGGTGGCGCCACCGCAGCGGCGGCGATGCTCGTACATGCAAAGCGCTACGTGCAGTTCGAGCAGACGGGCGAGACGATGGTGGGGATCAACAAGAAGAAGCGGGCGATGAACAGCCGCTGGGTAACGAAGAGCACGAAGGAGTACATGGGGGAGGCGGACTCGAAGGTGATGAAGGGCAACAGTCTGCTGTTCAGTGCGCGCGACGGCCGGCGCGACGACATGGCGCGGCGGAAGCAGCGCACCCGCGCCGTGGCGGAGGAGACGGACCGCATCTTCGACCTCGAGGTAGACCGCATGCGAGAGGACACCGGCCGGCGGTGGAAGAAGGTCTTCTCCTTCTTGAGGCGACAAGGAAAGGCGTTCACGCTGCTGTACATCGCCGCCTACGTGGTGCCGCTGGCGGCGCTCTACATCGGCTTCGCCACCGGTGTCCTCCCGAAGGATGCGGTGTTTGAGTTTCTCTTCTTCTTCTTGCAGAAGTTCATGGTGCGGGAGCAGTTCTTCGAGCGGGTGGAGGCGTGGGACACGTACACGAACTTTGGATTCGCCTTCGTCGTGAATGAGATGCTCGAGGTCGTGCGCTTCCCGGTGGTGATGTTCTTCTTCTACCAGGCCCGGCCGTTCCTCACCGGTGTCAACCACCGCGTGAAGGCGTCCATCTTCCGCTTCAATGCGGCCGAGTCGTGATCGTCGCCGTCTCTCCAAAACCATCTCCCCCCCGCGCGTTGTCTCTCCCGTCAACACCACCACCCCCGTGCGCGCGCGTGTGTGTTTGTGTGTCTCTCTGTCTGCCTGTCTGTCCGTCTGTCTGTCTGTCGGTGTGACTGCACTCCTGTTCCTCTTCGCCGCGACTTCCTTCACAGCTTTTTTACAGCGCTGTCCCCTTTGAGTGTGTCTGTGCGCATCTGAGTTTGTGTGTGTGTGTGTGTTTTGTGTGTGTGTGTGTTACGTGTTTGTTGGACTTGCTCTCTCTCTCTCTTTCTCTCTTCACAGCACTGTGTCTGTCGACTACGGTTGCAGCCTCTCTCTCTCTCGCCCTCCTCCTCCTTCTTCGGGCACTGTGGCATCCTCGTGTATCCCGAGCCGTTTCTGCTGGGGCACTGCACACCTCAACGAGCCAACATCTCGGCGTACCACACGGTATTGTACCTGCGCTGAGCACCACACACACACACACCTGCACATGCACATTGTATCTTCCATCACCATCGTCTCCACCACAATCCTTTCTTTCTCATGCTTCTCAAACCACCAAAAAAAAAAACCCAAAGTGTTCTCTCCCACAGTGTCCCCCTCAACACAGCTGGAAGGGTGCGTGCTGGGCGGACAAGGTGCGGGACGGCGTTCGCTTCTGCTCCCCCTCAAAAAAAAAAGAAACAGAGCAGTGGTGCCTGCCAGACACACACGCACACACACACACACACATTTACAGAAACACATACACAGAGGGGAGAGGATCGTAGAGACCAAGGCGGCCCGAGCCATCGCTGTGTCAGCGTAGCCGCGCTTCTTCGTGTGCACCGCCTGGAGCATCTGTGTTTTTTTTTTTTCTTTTACCTTCGCCAACAGCAGTGCTCGGTGTTTAGAGCGGCATGTACAGACAGCAGCAGGCGCCGAACGTGCCCGGCGGTCGCGGGTACGCGACGGAGGTGGCGGGGCGGGATCGAGCGAAGTTCTTCCGACGCCCCGTCGAGCCGGACAACACAGTGCTGGACGATGCCCACAACGCGGCTGCTCGTGCCGAGGCGGCCCAGGCCGTCTTTGCCACCAGCTACCCCTCCTTCTCCATGCCGTCCAATGCAGCGGGCTTCGCCGCGTCGGCGCCGCATGGCGGGGCGGCGGTGCGGGCGCGGGGCGGCGGCCAGCGGCCGACCTCGGCGCTCGGCTGGCATCCGCGCCGGTCCAACTCGCCTGGCGGCCTCCTCCGCAAGCGCGGTGCCGCGGCGCGGCGGGCGAGACCCCACCACCTTCCCAGCCTGGAGGGGCGGGGCGGCAGCGGGACTGGCGACGAGGGCGAGCATGGCGGACGAGTCGCGGCGTCGGTGCAGACGATGTACCGCGAGAACGAGGCGCAGACGGACCCGTACTCGCCCGACTACGTCATCCCAGACGGTGCGCCGACGCCGGAGATACTTGGCCTTCAGAGCCTCACGTACCGCAATGGGGGGCTGCCGGCGGGGCGGGAGGGTGTGGAGCTGATCCAGCGACTGCGCCGTCGCCGCGACGTCGAGGCGGCGCTACCGACGGGCACCGATGCCGCCTCCGTCGAGGCGCGGTACACAGTGCTGCACGAGCTGGAGGAGAAGGAGTGGGCGGAGCGGGAGGACTACACCTCGCAGCTCCAGCAGCGGCGCCTCGAGCGCTTGAAGGAGTCGCTGCTGGTGCGTGAGGCGGCACGCGAGGACGCCAACCGCGAGCGGCTCGAGCAGATCAAGTCGCAGTACCTCACGTCGCTCGGCGGCAAGTTGACGTCCCTGGAGAAGCGCCGTGTTGCGCTGAGCAAGCGCGGCATCGACAGGATGGCGCGGTTGCAGGCGGAGGGCGGCGCTGGCGGCCACGATTCTGGGCAGCTGCTCGAGGGCGGCGGCGGTACCACCTCCGCGATGGGCGGCTCGCAGGGGGCAGCGGCGACCTCCGTGAAGGGGGGCCGCACAAAGCCGTCCATCGCGACATACGCGCGCTACGGCACCGACGGCGCACCTCCGCAGATCGCCCAGGGCGGCGCGGCGGGAGGCCCCAGTATGGACGCGCGTCTGCGCGCTGCCCGACAGGCGTTCAACTATGACGTCCGCCCGCAGCTGCTCGCTGACCCGGCCGGCACGGAGGTGGTGGATGCGGAGCGCGGCGCGCGCGTGGACCGGGTCGCGCCGCGGACCTTCGTCGTGCCGGAGAATGAGGCAGTGCAGCGTCTCCCGACACTCTACCAACGCCGCGAGGCGGAGCGGGTGCTGCACTCGCTCGAGTACGCCTACAGCAAGCTGCACCCGTCCGAGGAGTCGGACACGGGCAAGGTTCGCGAGATGAGCGCGCAGCGCGTGCTCGACTTGTACAGAGCCACACCAAAGCTGCAGCGGCCGGAGACGCCGGTGCTGGAGCTGGACGGCGACGACGAGGAGGAGGAGGAGGATGCGTGCATTCTTCTCCAGCGCCTCCTGCGCGGCCGTGCTGTGCAGAACGACTTCTTCGACGGCCGTGAGCGCTGCCGCGGCCTTATCGAGGAACTGCAGGCCGCCTCCACAGCGCAGACGGCGGAGCAGCGTGCCGCGGCGCAGCGGAAGGAGGAGATGCTGGCCGCCGAGCGCGAGGCGGAGGCGCAGCACGTTGTGGGCAGCGCTCTCGGCGCCATCATACACGACACGCTCGGCTTCCTCTCACAGGAGCTGGGGCGGCAGCAGGATATGGCGGCGCTGCGGCGGCTTCAGGAGGAGGCGGAGGCGGTGCGTGCCACCCGCGAGGCTGCCGAGCGCGCCCGCCGCGCGGAGGTGCGTCAGCAGCGCGACCGCAACGAGGTCGCCTATGCGGCCTACATGCGCGCCACCGACACCACGCTCCAGTGCTTCTTGGAGGACGTGACCCTGTCGGCAGTGGCGGAGACGGCGATGGCCGTGGCGGTGGGGGCGGAGAAGGCACGCCAGGCCGAGCGCCCGGCGCCGCAGCACTCGACGACAGAGGCGGAGGCCGAAGACGTTGTGTGCGACATGCTGGATGGCTTTGTCATTCCTGCGATCGTAGATGCCATTGCGCTGCAGGACCGCGAGCTGGAGAAGAAGGCCGTGGCGGGTGCGGCGCTGGATGCCGCACACACCTTGAGCGGCACGGGCGGCCGGCCTCACGCGCCGTAGGAGTGCCGCTGCACCGCCTCCACGGTCCTCCTTCCTGGCTCTCTCCCTGGCTCTCTCTGTGTACTCGTACGCGTGTGTGCGTGTGTGTGTGTGTGTGTATGTGTGTGTGTGTTGTGTGTGTGTGTTGTGTGTGTATGTACATACATGATAGGTATCTCACTCAGTTTGAGTGCGTCTCCGACGTTATCTCTCTCTCTGTCCTTTCCTTTCTCCGCCCTCCTCGTCGTCGCGCTGCATCTTCGAGGGGTGTGCCGACCTGCGGGTGGTTCGGACTGCCACTTCGCCGTGACCCTGACGTCCCTCTCCTTCCCTTCCCTGTCTTGGACATGTATGTGTATGTGTATGTGTGTGATTGTGTGTGCTCGTGAGGTAGGAGGAGGGAGGCGCCTGTGCAGCACAGGTGCACTCGCCGCCCCGTCTACGCCGCTCCCGCCCCTCTCTATCTCTCCTCCTCCTCCTCTCCCTTTCCCATGCACTTTGATGTGTGAGAGCTGAACTGGCAGATCTGTAAAGGGGTGGGCGGGGGGAGCGAGGAAGCGGCGGCATCCGCACCACCGTCACCCTCGTCGCCATCGTTGTCTCTCCATCTCTCTCTATCTCTCATGTGTGTGTGTGTGTGGCGCTGCTGCCCTCCCTTCCTTTCACTCTCACGTCATGCAACTCTCACCGTGGAGACCTTTCAAGACAACACACAAACAAGAAAACACGAAAAAAAAAAGAAAACGAAGTCGAGCAGAGGTGGTGGTGGTGATGAGCAGCAGGTCGGACCTCGTCTTTCTTCTGTGGCCTCCGAGAGCTGCGATATCCCCCACTCGTCGACTTGCGTCTTCGACGGCACCCGCGACCGCCACAGACATCCACGCGTATGCGCCACGCCGCTGCCACACCGGAAGGGGAGGAGGGCGGAGAAGGTGAGTGAGTGAGTGTGTGTGTGTGTGTGTGTGTGGCGTGCCAGTCGTGCTGTGGTGGTCGCCACACTCGTGCGGCTGGGCACAGGCACACCACCGCTACACACAGTCACACCAACTCGTTCTTGTCCCCCGTCTCTCCACTCCCCCTCTCCTCTCCTCTCCTCTCCTCTCCTCTCCTCTCCTCCCCTTTGATTGCCTCCTCACGCACGCGCTGTGCACCTTCAGCAGCGTACCGGCCGGGCAGGGCATTGCCAACCGCGCCGTCACACCGTCCATCACCCCCTCTCCCATCCCCCCTTCCCAACTCTTGCGTTCGTTGTGGCACCGACGCGCCGCGGAATGGCCGAGACGTTTGTGCCTCGACTGCAACTGAACGGGTCGCGACACTCGGCCCCCGGCGCTGATGTGACGGGGACGTGGCTTGACCGTACTGCCGCCCCACACACCGCCCCTGCGTGGCGGGACGTGATGAGCGGCAGAGTCGACCACGAAGCGGCAGCCAATGAGGCGCACACTCGCCACAGATCGTCGTACCTCAGCGCCGGGTCCGACACCGGCGGCAGCGGCAGCAACAACAACAGCGCGTCCATGCTGAATCACACGTCGAACGGGGACTGGATGCGTCACAGCTACACCAGCACTGGTGACGGCGGCGGTGGGGACGCGGCCGGCGGCGGCGCCGCAGCACCACCGTCGCCGACGCCGCGTCTGACCCGGAGCGATGCGCGCGATGGCGGCGACGGCGGGTGGCGGCGCTTCACCGACCTGCACTCCGGCACAGACAGCGGCAGCCGCGGCCCCGCTGCCCCGTCCGCCACGCGTCCTCTCTTCACTGTCTCCTCGTCCAGCGCGTCGCCGCCACACAACAGGAACGTTATCGCCGGCGACACGGGTCGCGTGGCGTGGGGCAGCAGCTCCTCGACTGCAGGCGGGCCCGCGGAGCCGGCGGCACGGCGCTTCTCCAGCGCGAGGTCGAGGGCGCCTGGCGCCAGCGGCGGCGCCGCTCATGATGGTGCGACTCGTTGGGGACATCACACGAGCGGGCCGCCGCCGTCCTCGTCGCACCGCTCCGCCTTCACCACCACTTATGTCAGCACCTCCACCGGGGCAATGCCGTTCTCTCGCCAGGGCCGCCACGGCGGCGGCGGGGGCATCGCCGCCGGGCTCGTTGACAGTCGCTCCCGCGCACGTTCCGACCGCTGGACCGACGCGGAGGAGGAGGAGGAGCCGTGGGGCGCGGCCACGGACAACGAGGACATGGGCAGGCGCGGCTCCACCACGACCACACCCACGACGGAGAGCTGGTCGTCGTCGTCCTCCTCCTCCTCCGCTTCTTCAGAGGAGCGCTACTCGTCGCGGCGGCCGCGGCACCGCAGTCGGAGGCGCCGTTCGCACCACCGACGCCGCGATGAGCGCGAGTCCGACGACGCCTACAACAGCGACAGCGACGAGGCGGCGGATGGGTGGGGCGGGGCGGACTCCTTGTCCTTTGCAAATGCGATGATCAGCGCCATCGATGCGCAGCCGGTCGTCCCGCTGGAGCTCCTGCGCGCCTCGCAGGAGCAGCCGTTCATCTGGAACCGGCACCCGAGCCACGGCATCATCCTCTGCCTTCTCCAGCACCGCGGCATCTACCTCCCACGCTACCGCGAGCTCGTGGACTATCACATGGCGGAGTTGCTCCTCCACTACCTCGACCTCTGCCGCGAGGGCGCCTTCTTCGTCTACTACGCCGCTGGCAAGTGGCCCAAGGAGCGGTTCCTGCGGCTCCGCATGCTGCCGGTGAACCGGCTCGAGGCGGAGACGGAGCTGGTGCCGCACCTCGTCATCACTCTGCATGAGAGCGGCGTGCAGATCCTGGATGCCGTCCCGCTGGACAACCTCGTCGGTGTCACCGTGACGCCGCAGGCCGCGTGCTTCCGGCCCTTCCTGGAGTCACCCAACACCATCATCGGCTGCCGCGAGGGCCGCGGTCATCGCGCACGTCTGCCGGTCGACGGCGCCTTCAGCTTGTGGTTCTACGACGTGGCACGGCACACGTCCCGCAGTGTGGACATCCTGACATGCGATGCGAAGGTGTTTGACATCTGGACGAAGACGTTCCGCGGCCTGGTGAGCGTGAACAGCTCCTCGGTTGTGCAGGTGGCGCTAACGCCGAGCGGGGAGTCCGCAGAGTTAGTGGGGCGGGCGCAGGCGGCCCAGCAGCAAGGCGAGGTCGACCATGGCGAGAGGCGCGGCAAGTGCCGCGGAGCATAGAGTGTGCAGTGCGCACCTCCCCCCCCCTCCCAGCACGTACATCTCTCTCTCTCCCCCCTCCATCTCATTTTTTTTTTTTTTTGGGTGTTGTTGTTGTTGTACTCCGTGCGACGTCCTCTTTTACCTTGTCGCGAACACATGTGCACGAGTGCGCGCGACTGTTCCTTCATTTTAGAGTAGACGGCGTCGCCGTGCTCCTTGCCACGGGTAGACTGTGTCACTGTATGCGAAGAGGGGCACCGGTGTCTGACTCTCGCACCCCCCCCTCTCCCTTCTCCTCTTCCTCATCAGGACGCAGCAAGATGCAGGAGTAGTAGTAGTAGTATTGGTAGTGGTAGTGCTCGTGGTGATGGTGAAGGAAGGAGGGAGCTATCTCTTTGTATGACAGTGCGTCTCCATCACGAGCCCATACATCGTACTCGCTCCCTATCTGTCTCTCTGTCGCCCCGTCCGTTACGTGTGTGCTCTGCGCCTCCACTCCCCCCTTCTTTCCTCTTCTCTCTCTCCTCCTTTCCTCCCTCCCTCCCCCTTGCCGCCGCACCACCACCACCACCACTTGCTACTCTCACTACACCTCGGTGGTGCAGCGACACAGACGACGCGCCGTCACTGACTTGCCAGCACGGCATTGGATCCGAGTCTGCGCGTCAGCACAGCACAACAAGAACAACAACGACACAAAGCAAAGGCGGCACGATGAACACGCGTCGCAAGATGATTCAGGCAAAGCCGGAGAAGCCGTCGACGCGGTGGCACGTGATGCACGAGACGTTCTACCCCATCTTCGATGCAGACAAGCGGCCGCATGTCGAGTACTGGTACAACATGGCCGCCACAGGGGTGCAGCGCGACATCTTCCGCCGCATCTGCAGCGGCATATTTCAACAGAGCCCCGCCACCCCAGACCCGACCTTCGACGCCGACTTCACGGAGACAGTGGAGCTGCAGCAGGTGCACCTCCTGCTGACCAACTACGGCGTCGTCCTCTCCGACACCGAGGGCAAACCGAAGACCCGCGTGTGGCTGCTCCACTGTGGCACGTCGCGACGCGACCGCAACGAGTTCCGATCCGTCTTCACCGGATGCCAGACAACGTACGAGCGTCGCAGTGTCTTTCAGACAGACTACACAGCGCCAGAGTCGGAGAGCTACCCGGCCGACCGCACCCATTATGTGCGCTCGGTGGACTGGACGAGTTTGAAGACGCGGGAGGAGATGCAGGCGCTGGAGGCGGAGCGCCGCGCGCGCGGAGCGGTGACGGTGAGCCAGTTGGGCAAGCGCCCCACCATCATAGCGGAGGAGCAGCGCCGCATCAACGGCGACGGCAGCCTCGTGCAGCGCACGACGAAGCCGAAGAACCAGTTCGACGGCGTCAACTTCTTGTCGTCCCTCGGCTTCGCGGGTGTGCCGTCCGAGGAGGCCGTAGCGGCACTGCGGGCGAAGCAGCTTGCTCACCGGGAGGAGGACTGGTACTACGTGGACAAGGACGGCAGTACCGTGTACAAGGCACGATCCACGCGGAGCTACGCCGCCGCCTCCGCCGCGGCACCCGGTTCCTCGGCGTCGAAGGGCGAGGGCGGCGGCCTCCTCTCCACCGTCACATCCGAGCCGATGACGCGGTGGGTGAACAAGACATGCTATTAGGTGTGGGTGGCATCGGCTACTGTGGTGGTGGTGGTGATGGTGGTGCGGCAGAGCGCGCCTGCAGCGTCGATGTTGACGGCGGAGGAGGGGAAGGAGGGGCAGCAGCAGTGGATGAGGGAGGAGTGATGAGCCGGCTGCTGGGATGTACACTAGTGCTCCTTCACTTTCATTTTTGTTTTTTTTGTTTTGTGTGTTGGAGGCGTTTTGAGCTTCGCTCCACTTGCTGTGGTGAGTGCTAGTGTGTGTGTGTGTGTGTATGGAAGAGGGCGGGTACGCGAAGGACCCGAGCGGTGTGGCTGGTGCATCAGCGCGTGTCTACGGCGCAGAGCTCTCTGCACTCACTCTTTCTCTCTCTTTGCAAGACATGGAAGTTTGCACCGTCCGTTCATGGACGCCGACTCCCTCCTCACACCACCCCGCACTCTGCAGAGTTTCAATGCACACTGGAGCAACACAGTGACAACCAACACACACACACACACACACACACACAGACAGACGCGGAATGGAGGCACATGCACGTTGGGTGAGGCCCTCGACGCTGTGCAGAGGGGAACAAAGAGGGGCGAGCCGGCGCTCGTCAGTTTTTTTTTTTTTTTTTGTCGACGTCCTTTCTTGACATGTTGCGCCAGCGGGACAACTCGCACCGACGCACTGCGAGCGGGAAGGAAAAGAGGGGGCGGAGGACGGTGCGGCCGTCGTGCGTTGCCACGACGCGTCTGTCTGTCTGTCTGTCTGTCTCTGTCTCTCTTTCCACCTCGTCGTTGTCATTGTTGCACTTCGTGAGTGCTTCACGTCTTCTCCACCGCTCGCTGCTTCTCCTTTCAAAACCCCCTCCTCCCCTTCCCTCCGTCCCTCCCTCCTCTTCGGTTCTTCAGCACACACACACACACACACACACACACACAGACTCACACAGTCACGGTGAGGTCGGCGCTGGATGGAGGGCATTATTCAATACCGACTGCTGGGGAACCACCCCGCCGCCTCGGGTCGCTACCTGACGGTCGGCTTCCCTGGGGAGACCACGACCACCGACAAGATCCTGGAGCAGGTGGTGAATGAACACCGCGTCAACACCAGCCGATACAAGCTTGACGTATGCCGACTCGTACCGGCGCGCGATGCTCCAGCGTCGGCACCGCCGCCGCTGCCACCGCCGGACAGCGGCGACGGCACCTTCGCCGGCTCTGGCACATCGGCGGGTGGGCACAACGCTCTTGTCCCCGTCGCCATCCACGGCTCAGATGTGCTGCGGACGTACGACCGCCTCACCATCACCGTCTCCAAGCGCGACATCGCGGACGACGAGGCCGCGCGCAAGGAGAAGGAGCTACTGGAGCGTCAGCGCCGCTTGAAGGAGATGGAGGAGCAGCTGCTCTCCAGGCCTCCGACGACGAGCGGGGCGGGTGTTGGCGGCATCCACGCCGGTGCGTCCGCCTCGCCGCAGCCCCGCTCACGTGCGGCCACGGGAGCGCGGCACGCCTCGTCGGGGGCGTCGCCGGCAGTGGTGGACAACCAGCGCCTGCAGCGCGCGGCAGCGCTCGCCAGCCAGCTCTTCCCCATCATGAAGGGCCAGCGAGGCACCCTCACTGGTCTGCACGATGCCGCCAACACGCACCAGTGCGTGCTGTGCCGCCTGCCGGCCTTCGAGGAGGAGCTGACGGCGTGCTGCCGCTTCAGCGTGTGCCGCAGCTGCTACGCGTCTGCCTCGGAGATGGTCATGGAGGAAGGGCAGTGTCCTGTCTGCGGTGCCCTCTCAGCAGCGCCGCCGACGGCGGGCGGCCACGCGAGCGCGGTGCCGCTGAGCAGCAGCGGCGGTGGTGTGTCCAAGTCAGAGGACACCCCTCTCGCAGCTCATGGCAAGCGCACCCGTGACGCGGACGTGGACAGCCGTGGCGCGTGGAAGCGTGAGGGTGGTGAGTCAAAGGTTCCCTTGCAGCCGGCAGCGGCGGGGTCTGGTGTGGTGGCTGGTGGTGCTAGTGCCGCCGCCTCACGACACCGCGACACCGCAGCGGGTGTGCCGTCTTCATCCGCTGCACTGTCTCTGGATCCAGCCTCCACCGCCTCGGCAGCGCTGTCCGAGGTCGTCTTGCAGACAGAGGAGCGGCTGCGCAGTGACCTGGACCAGGCGCTCTCCATGCTGGACGCCCCCGACCCACTGTCGGCGGCGGCGAAGGCGAAGCGTGTGGTGGGTGCCGAGGTCGTGGCGCTGTCTCGCTGATACGGTGCCTGCTGCTCCGTGTGACGAGTCAGGGGGAGAGGAGGTGGAAAGGGGGAGGAGGTGGCGCCATCGCGCTCACACGTTCGTTCCCCCCTCCTGCGAAGACACGTTGACGAACACACACACACACACACACACATACAGACACACACAGACAGACACTCTTCTAGTGAGCATGTACACGCCATCTTCATCTAAATTGGGTGAGCAGGCCTCCGCGTGTGCTGAACTTGTCTCCGACGCATCCGAAGCACCACCGCCGGGACGCTTCCCCGATTCTCTCTCTCTCTCTCTTCGTGCAACACCTGTCCTCTACACCTCAACCCCACATGCACACACTCTCCCCTTCGTCTCTCTCTCTCTCTCTCTCTGCTTTCTCCCTCTCACGCTGTTGAGGCTGTGGACAACGTCACGTGCCACTCTGTGTCGCACACAGCTATCAACCTCTCTCTCTCTCTCTCGTTGCCCTTATTCACTCCTTGACGTTGATCGCTGTCCCACCACCACCGCCACCACCGTCTTTGACACCACCACATGTCCTCATCCTCAACGCGTGACACGGCGGTAGTGTCGCTCTACCGCTATGACCTCTCGCAGGGTATGGCACGCAGCCTTGGGCCGATGCTGATCGGCCGCCCCCTCGAGGGCATCTGGCACACCGCCATCGTCGTCTACGGGAAGGAGTACTACTTCGATGGCGGCGTCGGCGTCGTCGGGGACCCGCACCCCGGCCGCACCCGCTTCGGCGCGCCGTACCGCGTCGAGGTGCTGGGCCACACCACGCGCCGTGAGGAGGAGTTCTTCGCATGGACGCAGCAGCAGCGCCGCTCCGGCTTCGGCCCGGCAGACTACCGACTCTTCGACAACAACTGCAACAGCTTCTCGGATGCGGCGAGCATGTACCTGCTGGGGCGGCACATCTCGCAAGACGTGCTCGACATGATCCCTACGCTGCTCTCTACCCCAATGGGGCAGATGCTGCGGCCCATGCTGGAGCAGGCCACGTCAGGCGGCGCCGGCATCGGCGGCATCGGCATGGCCGCCCCGCCACCAAGCACCAGCCTCGCCGCACCACCACCACCACCACCACAGCTGCCCGCACCAGCGGCGGGCAGCCGCGACGCGTGTGCGGGACTGCTGAGCCGCCGTCAGGCGCTGACTGAGTCGGACGAGGACGACCTCGTCATGGCGCAGGCGATGCTGGAGAGCAACGAGACCATCGCGGACGGCCATGACAGCCCGGCTGAGGCGTTCGAGAAGACGATCGGCGGCCTTGTCCTGCTGCGCACCGTCATGGAGAACATCTGCACGCACCCACGGGAGGCCAAGTACCGCGCCATCTCCACCGAGAGCAACGCGTACCGTACGAAGCTGAAGGCGCTGGAGACGTACGGGGTGACGGAGGTGCTGCGCATCGCCGGGTTCCGCCGCCGCCCCCACAGCAACGGCAGTGGTGGGGAGCAGTGGTACCTCGCGGACAGCGAGGGCAGTCACGCAGTGCTGCGGCGCGTGGCGGACGTCCTCGAGGCGACGATAGCGAACATCCAAGCGGCCGCAGATGACGCCGCCACGCGGCGCGGTATGGCGTGCGCAGCGGGTGTGCCTGACGAGCAGACCGACAGCCACGCCTCCACCGCGGCGGTGAAGGACGGCGATGCGGCGCCGTGCGGGAGTCGTGTTCTTCGATTTTGCACCGCGCCGTTCCCGGCGGGATGGGAGCCGCTGGAGGTGGGGCGAGAGGGCGGTGTGCCGCTCTTCTCGATCCACTGTCTGCCCAACAGCACCGCCGATGGCCCCTGTTGCTTCGGCAAGTGCCGCCTGTCCCCTGCACACCAGCATGTGCAGGCCCTCTACTGCAGCAGCGACGGCAGAGAGGTCGACATAGACGACAGCTATGAGGTGCTGTGTGTGCTGCGTGGGCAGACGCACGCGCTGGCGTGGGTGCCGGCGGCGCTGGCATCGTCGGCCAACGCAGCGGCGGCACGAGAGCGCGGCGGTGCCGGCTTCATGTTCACCGGCTACGGCCGCTTCGGCGTAGTGCGGGCCGAGCACGGCGGCGGTGTTCACCCAGGCGTGATGGAGCCGTCAGGCCGCTGCGTCGTGCCCTACGGCGGCCGCGCTGTGGTCGTCACGGAGGACGCCGAGGTGCTCTGCGAGGTCGCGAGACTGCCGCCGGCGGTGCTGCAGGCCACACAGGCGCTGCAGCGCGGCGCGGAGCTGGCGGCGCTGCTGCGCGCTGCCAGCGGCCTGCCGATCGCATCGTTTGGGGAGTTGCTGACGGAGTGGAAGCCGCCCGCCTTCTACACGCGGCCGCAGCCGCTGCGCCCGCACACGAGTCTCCCGGTGGCGGCGGCGCTGGGATGGAACAGACCCGGCGAGGGGACCACAGAGGGGGCGGCGGCGGCGGAGCGGCGGAAGCGTCCTCTCTCCAGCGACGACGGCAGTGCCGCGTCGGGCGATGTGTCGGCGGCGCCGTCGATGCCGCGGCTCCTCGTGTGCCACGACATGGCAGGCGGCTACACTCGCGCTGACCGCCGCGTCTTCCTGTGCGGGGGCGGTGAGGCGGCCGCGGGGGGTGCGGCCGCCTCGTCGCGTGCGCGTTTGGAGGCTGTGGAGGGCGCCTACACGGTGGACTACTGGGATCGCGTCGACACCTTCGTGTACTTCTCGCACAAGCGTATCAGCGTCCCGCCGCGGGAGTGGATCGACGTGGGCCACAGACACGGCGTGCCCGTGCTCGCCACCCTCATCACAGAGGGAGACGACGGGGAGGAGGACCTGCGGCTGCTCTTGACGGATGCGAAGCGCATGGCCGCCATCATCGACCGGCTCGTGGATGTGTGCCACGCCTACGGCTTCGACGGCTACCTCATCAACGTGGAGAACTCGCTGCCCAAGAGCCTGGCGAAGCGCCTCGTCGTCTTCTGCACACAACTGCGCAAGCAGCTCGGTCGCCTCACCTCCTCCTCTCCGTCTTCCAGCGCCTCTGCCGCCGCCGCCGTCGCTGCGACCGCCGCTCCTGTCGTCATCTGGTACGACGCGGTGACGATCGGCGGGCAGCTGAGCTACCAGAACGCCGTGAACGCACACAACAAGCCGTTCTTCGACGTCACCGACGGCATCTTCACCAACTACTTCTGGAATCCCATGCACCTCGCCCTCACCAAGACAGCCGCCGGCCCGCGCAGCGCATCCGCGTACGTTGGCGTGGATGTGTTCGGCAGAAACATGTACGGCGGCGGCGGCTACAACACACACGTCGCGGTCGCCGAGGCGGCGCAGGCGCGGCTGTCGGTGGCGCTGTTCGCCCCGGGCTGGTCGTTGGAGGTGGAGAGCGGCGGCACGCGTGACGGCTTTGCCGCGGCGGAGAGTCGACTGTGGTCGCGCATGCAGTCGCGGTTCGCACACCACGCCCCCGTCCTCGCTGCTGCGAAGGACACGCACGACACCGTCAAGGGACGCACGCTCTGCGCCTGGACGACGTTTCGATCTGGGGTCGGCTACGACTTCTACGTCAACGGCCGCCGCATCACCGGTGCTGGCGGCGGCGGCAGCGGCGGAGGGGCCGCCGCGAGGTGCGCCAGCGGCTGGTGCGAGCTCTCCGGGGCGCAGGCCATGCCCCCCTTCCTGTTTGACGAGCCACCGTCTGCTCTCAACGCCGCGAGATCGCCGCCCCTCGCACGCGGTGCCCCCTTCGCGCCGCTGTGCTGTCAGCTGCCGGCGGTGTCACTGAGGGGCGGCATGTACGGCGGCATCGTTCGCAGCGAGTGGCGGTACGACAAGGCGTGGCTCGGTGACCGCCACCTCGCGTGTCTGGTGCCGCCGATGGAGGCGGCCGAGGTGCTGCGGTGGTACGTCCGCGATGCACTGCCGGCTGCCGCCGCCGCCGACCTGTCACTCGAGCTGGTGTTCGACGCCGCGAACGTCTTGGACGGCGGCGCAGAGCTGCAGCGCGGGCTGCGACTGGCACTGTATTCAGCCACGCGCGGCATCTTGCAAGTCTCTGTGTGGGAGAAGACGGCGGTGGCGGCGACGGAGGCCGCGCCGGTGACTGTCGCCGGCGTCAGCGGCCTCGTTGTGTCTGCGTCGCGGTCGGAGGGCGACGACGGAGGCGCGGCTGCAGTGAGTGAGGGCGGCCCCGGCACTGGGCGGTGGGTGCGCGTTCGCTATCAGCTGCGCAACACGTCCTCAGAGACCCTTCACCTCGTGTCCATCGCGGTCGCCAACGGCGATGAGAGCCGGAGGCTGAGCTGCGGCCTCGGCGGCGTCGCTGTCGTGCAGACCCGGTGCGATAGAACGCCAGTGGCCTCCACTGTGTGTGACGGCGTCTTGCACGCAAGCGGTCCGCACCAGTGGACGTCCTTTCAGCTACTCCGCACGCGGAAGGCCTCGGAGCAGGTGCTGGTGCTCAAGGACGCCGAGAGCGTCATGGCAGGCTTGCGAGACGACCACGGCGCTGACGCCTCTGTCCTCGTGTTCGCCAGCCTCGTCGCCGCGGCGGTGGAGGACAGACAGAGGGGTGCCGCGTCGGCTGACACGCCCGCTCGCGAGGACGCACACGTGATGTACGTGGGTCGCTACTCGCTTGACCCTGCGGCCGGCACCACATACGACGGAGCTATTCTCGCGTCGCTGTCGATCCCTGCCGACGTGGTGGTGTCGGCGGTGTGCTGCTACGCCGTTCCAGGCGGAGGCTGAGCGCGTCGGACGCCCTCGCAATGATCACACGCACTGCAGCGGTGCCTGAGCGGTGTGTCGCGCCTGCCTTTGCTGGAGGCCGCCACCGCCGCTGCCACTCCCACTGCTGCTGAGGACAGAGTTGTGGTAGTGTCTCTATTCCTCTCTCGGTGTACATGTGTGTGTGTGTGTGTGTGTGTGTGTGTGTGTGTGTGTGCGTGATGCGTTGGCCAGAGGGTGGTGGAGTCGGCCGCTGTGGCGCTGCTGCCCGCCGTTGAACTGTGCTTGAATGGCGGGTGGGTTTGTGCGTGATCACCGTGCCGCCTATCGCCGTCTCACGAAGTGTCGCGCATTCTTTCAACGTCACGTGAGCGTCTCGACACCGGCGCATCGGAGTCTCTAGACGACGTTCTGCGGTGCTTGCTGCCCTCCTCTCCCCCCCTTTGGGCTCATCCCTCCTCTTCCAACACATCTTCTCCTGCCCTCGTCACCACTATCTCCACTGGTTCTCTCTCTTTCCCTCCTCACACACACACACACACAAACATACATACACATCCACATGCACACACCGTGCTGTGCGACTCATGTACCCCCGGCTGGGACACACCACCACTGTCGCTATTACAGAAGTACATCACACAGACACAGGCAGACACACGGACGCCGAGGTACAGGTCCGCGACTCCCTCCCCCCTCCGTGCACCCGCAGCCGTCGTCGACCTCCTCCTCCTCCTCCCCGTACTCCATTCACTTCTTCTTCTCGTCTCTCTTCTCCACTCCGTACCGTCTCCCCTCCCCTCCCTTCATTCATCTCGCCGTCTCTCCACTCTCGTCTGCACTCGGTGCCTCCACCCCTCCGCTCCATCTCCCACTGCACACAGTGTGTGCGCTCTCACAACTTTTTCCTTTTCTCTTGTTTTTTTTTTTTTTTTTCCACTCCTGTGTGTCAGCTCGACCGCCGTCACGGCGAGATCACCCTGTTCCTCTCCTCCGTTCACACACTACGTCTTCGCAGCTACGTCGCCACCTTTGTGTGTGCGTGTTCGTGTCCACGGCCGCTCACACGGTCCTCCCTCCAGTCCAACCGCAGTGCCCTCTCCGTCGCCGCCATGATGAGTGGACTCCTGGGCTTCCGGGACCAGTCTCCCGCGGCCACCGACCCCACTGAAGATGACGCGTCCTACGACGACTCCGCCTCACAGTCCTCCTACAGCACGAGCAACTCTCGCTCCTCCAGCGGCAGCGTGTACAGCGCGTCCACCTCCGCCACCGACAACGAGGTCTACCAGACCCTGAAGCTCGAGCTCGACGTCGCGCGGGAGAACCTTGAGGAGCTCCACAAGAAGTACGACGACTTGGAGCGCACCTCCAACTACGCCAGAGGACAACTCCAAACAGAAATCGACCACCTTCGCCTGCAACTCGACCGCATCCGAGAGAAACCCGAGACTGCCCACACGGTACCTCTCAAGTCGCAAGACACAACACTCCTCGCTGAGGACTCTGCGCGCTCACTCTCCCTTCAGCACGCCGCTGAGCTGCAGGCCGCGAGGGCTTCCGCAGATGCGCGTGTGCATGAGCTGGAGGCCGCGAAGGCTTCTGCCGATGCGCGCGTGCAGGAGCTGGAGGCCGCTGCTGCGTCGAGCGCCGCTGCCGCCGCCACGCAGGCCGCCGCGCACGCCGCCGAGCTGGAGGCCGCGAAGGCTGCTGCTGATGCGCGCGTGCAGGAGCTGGAGGCCGCTGCTGCGTCGAGTGCCTCTGCTGCCGCCACGCAGGCCGCCGCGCACGCCGCCGAGCTGGAGGCCGCGAAGGCTTCTGCCGATGCGCGCGTGCAGGAGCTGGAGGCCGCTGCTGCGTCGAGTGCCGCTGCTGCCGCCACGCAGGCCGCCGCGCACGCCGCTGAGCTGGAGGCCGCGAAGGCTGCTGCTGATGCGCGTGTGCAGGAGCTGGAGGCCGCTGCTGCGTCGAGTGCCTCTGCTGCCGCCGCGCAGGCCGCCGCGCACGCCGCTGAGCTGGAGGCCGCGAAGGCTGCTGCTGATGCGCGTGTGCAGGAGCTGGAGGCCGCTGCTGCGTCGAGTGCCTCTGCTGCCGCCACGCAGGCCGCCGCGCACGCCGCTGAGCTGGAGGCCGCGAAGGCTGCTGCCGATGCGCGTGTGCAGGAGCTGGAGGCCGCTGCTGCGTCGAGTGCCTCTGCTGCCGCCGCGCAGGCCGCCGCGCACGCCGCTGAGCTGGAGGCCGCGAAGGCTGCTGCCGATGCGCGTGTGCAGGAGCTGGAGGCCGCTGCTGCGTCGAGTGCCGCTGCTGCCGCCACGCAGGCCGCCGCGCACGCCGCTGAGCTGGGGGCCGCGAAGGCTGCTGCTGATGCGCGTGCAGAAGAGCTGGAGAGGTCGGTGTCGTCGGGGGAGAGGAGTGCGTCAAGGGTGCAGGACTTGGAGGCCGCGTTAGATGGGCTAGCAGAGGTGATGGAGAACGTTGGCAAAGACATATCGGAGGACTTCCTGGTAGACAACAAGTCGGGTCGCGTGTGTGATGATCGGGTGGAGGTGGCGCGGAAGATACAAACAGAGCTGATGCAGCGGGAGGTGGAGCGCGCAGGCACGGTGAAGCGGTTGTCAGAGGAGGTGGCGCGCCTCCAGTCGCTGGTGGCCGCGGCGGAGGTCGAGAAGGCGGAGGCTGCGGCGCGGCGCACCGAAGTAGAGATGGAGCTGCAAAGACGTGTGGAGGCGACGGAGCGGACTGGGCTGCTCTCCGGCAGCGATGGCGAGAGAGGCAGAGAGCGACAGCGTCAGACATGGTGCCCATCGTGTGCAGTGATGTAGAGGGGAGGGGGGCGGAGGGTACAGCGTGTGTGTGTGCATAAGTGTGTTGGAATGTCGCCTCTCTCTCTTCGTCTGAACAACAACAGCAAAAAACAGAAGTACAACAGAGCGGTACGTTTTGTCTCGCGCAAGTTCACCCCGGCGCCGAGGATGCGTGACGAGGACACGATGAGCAGATAACACACACACACACACACACACGTAAGTGGACGAGCATAGATGCACCGTCGCAGATGAACAAGTAAATGTTCGACGCTGCTGTGTGAGGTTTTGTTCTTCTTTTCTTCTCCACACGCGCCGTCGTCAGGCTTACCACCACGCCGCGTGTATGTGCGTGTGTGTGTATGTGCGTGTGTGTGTATGTGCGTGTGTGTGTTTGTGTGTGCGGTTCATCACTAGACAAGTCGTTCTCGTGCCGAGAGAGTGCTGGGCACGTGTGCATGAGGCGAGGGGACGGGATGCCGGAAGGGAGAGAAGGAGAGAAGATGAGGTGTGAGTGGGGGGCGGAGGGCACACCTCTCTTCACCCCCTCTCTTCCCCCACTACTCGTGTGCGTCTCCAGTCCGTGGCACTCGAGACACTCCCCCTTCTTCCCTCCCTCTTCTGCCTCTGCAACACAGTAGAAGCAGAGCTGCTCCAGTAGTCTGTGCATGGGCATGAATTGACGGCCTCTGCCTCACCTTCTCTCTTCTTCTCTTCTTTTGGACAAGGCGGTGTACTCCCCTCCACGTCCCCCTCTCGCTCGCTCTCTCTTTCCCTTCCTCCCCTCGCCCTCAGAGCTGGTGGTGCGGCGCTGTGTTGGTGGTGTCGGTGCTGCTGCTGCCTTGCGCTGTTCGAGCGTGTGAACGCAGGTCAACCTGATCTCGCGCCTTACCTTCTACGCGTCCCCGAACGTACGTGGTTGCAGGTACCACAGTGCACACACACATACTATCACATACACACTCGACACATCTTTCATAGCTCTCGACCCCCCCCCCCCTTAGACATCCAACCCGCAAGTTGCAGCGGTGCGGCAGTGGCTGCGCTGCGGCACGTCTGCCGCTTCGGCGCCTCGGCGGGTGCGTGTGGAAGTGGTGTGTGTGTGTGTGTGTGTCATGTGGCAAGCTGCGCCGTTCTTGCGCGGTGGCACCCCGACCACGACGCTGTCGGAGCTCGTCGAGGTACTCAGCAGCGCGAGCCCGTCGTACTCTCGCTGGAGGTGCGTTGCGTGCTATCCGCGCCGGTGGTGTCACGACGCCGTGGCGAACGATCTCACCGCCCCTGTGTTTTTCTTTTTGTTCGGTGCTCGAGAGGAGCGCCGTCTCGTGACGGCGACGGCAGCCGCCGACGGCGCGGGCAGCTCCATCGGCAGTGCGTGGCATCTCCTCTACCGCTCTGTCGTGTCGGACGGCGCCGTGCCTGCAGAGACGTTCGCCAGCGGCGATGGAACTGGCATGAACGATGGCGGTGGCGGCGGCGGTGGCATCGGCGCGCTGCGTGTCCTGCTGCGTGAGGTCCCGGCAGGCTTGCTGCCGTCCAGGGGGCTCGAGTGGTACAGCGTTGCGCGCGGTATCGCCTACGAATGCATGGGCCTCCTGTCGGCCACGGTCTTCACCCGCACGTTGGTGCCTGCTCTCTGCGACGTACTTGGCAAGTGCTGGCGGCCCTTGGCGCACGGCGCCGAGGACGCCGGCGTGGATCGAGCGCCACACACCCCGTCGCACTTTGCAGCACACTACGTGGTAGACGGTGGGTCGGTGGAGGTGGTGCACCTCCTCGTAGAGGGCAGGTGTACCTCGGCGTCGGCTGCAGCGCCGCCCGCCTCACCAGTGCACCTTGCGTTTGTGACTGAGGTCGTGGACGCGGCCGTGCAGTGGATGTGTGCGGGCCAGAAGGTCGCCACGGACGCCTCCGCGCCGTCCATTACAGAGACTGGCTGGCACATCCTCTACCCGCTGATGTCCTCGCTGCGCGCCTGCCTCTACACATCTCTTTTCCTCGCGGACGGCGCTCGCGGGGGTGAGACGGCGCAGCTCCGAATCGCAGACGCCGACGTCCAGGCGCTGTCGGGGCTGGCGCGGCTGCGGGCGGAGCGCGACGCCGGCGCGGCGGAGTGGCGGAGGCAGGTTGGCCAGTACGTCGCCTTTACCCTCCCTGCCGCGCACGGCTGCGTCGGTGCAGCAGACGAGCGGCCCTTCCAGCATGTGTTGTTGCTGCAGCGCCCCATCGTTGCCAAGACGCCGATCGGCGTCGACAACCGCGACACCGGGCCGCTCACCCCGCAGCCGATCGGCGCTGAGCTGCACCTCTTTCAGGATCGCGGGGACATCCACTACACACTGGAGCAGCTGGGCAACCGCGCCAACGTGCGCTTCTGCATGGAGGACGCGCTTCACGATGACGGAGAGCTGCTCGTGCAGCTGACGCCGGTCGAGGGCGTCCCCTTCAGCGATCTCGAAGCGTACTTCACCCTCGTGCCCGCGGCATCGGCGGCGCGTGCGTCCGGGGCTGCAGCGCAGTGCGCCGGCTCGTGCTGTGCCGCGGTGGTGCCGCGGGCTGTCTTCCGTCGGCCCACCGGCCGAGTCAGCAAGGCGAACCCGGTCGCACACGCGCTGCCCGAGGTGGAGGTGATGGCGCCGACGACGGCAATGCTGCACGCCGCCGCTGCAGCGCTTGAGTGTGTTTCGGCTGAGCTGGAGGAGGTGCCGCGCCGCACGGATGCCGGCGCGGCACCGGTGCCGGGCTACACGCTGCGCATGCCTGCGGTGGACTTCAGTGCGCTGCCGGAGCGGAAGTGCGGCTGGTGTGGTCGGCGGCGCGAGGTGCTGCAGCGCTGCGGCGGCTGCAAGGCTGTGTCGTACTGCTCGAAGCGACACCAGGCGCTCGACTGGAAGGAGGGTGTGCACAAGGCGGAGTGCAAGCTGTGGCGCCGCGCGCGGGAGCTGCAGGAGTCTGTAGTGGCGCCGTGGGCGGCCGCCTTTCGGGCTAGGTCTCGCGCAGCAGCGAGAACGGGCCACGGGTGGTCGTGCGCTGCGACGCTGGTGCAGTTCCTGGTGGACGTGAATGCGAGCGGTGCGGTGACACCAGCATCGCCGTCGTCATCCTCGCCAGGCGATGCAGTGGTGAGCGTCCACGTGGCCGGCGACATCGGCGCCGACTGCGTTGACGCGTTCGTGCGCTCCTTCGCCGACGACGCCGACCTGCGCCACGCACTCGCCGCGTGCGCGGAGGGGCGGCAGTACCGCGTGCTTGTGTGCTCCCCCACCCTCGCACCCGAGCAACGCGGTGTCGTCTGGGCAGTGGGCCGCAGCGAGGAGAAGACGCTGTGGCAGACACCGGCCACCGGCGTCCTCGGCGACGCGTGGCACTGCGAAGGGGCCAACGCCGCCTCGACCCATCCAGCCTCGGCGCTGGCGCTTCTTCGCCTGTGCGGTACTCCGTACCACGCGTTGGAGCGGCACCGCGGCAGCGGCGACGCGGAGCATCCGCGGGCCGTGTTGTTCTTCGGTCCTGCGAACGGGGACGGCTGCACGTACCTCACGGCGGCACTCGAGGTGTTTGCGGGCCACGACGTTGGCCTCACACCGCTGCGCCTGGTGGACAGCTCCTACGTTGGCGCCCTCCGCACCCGCGCCGCCCTGGCGGCGCGTGTCGCCAACAGCGAGCTGTGTCCCGCCAACGTCAAGCGTCGTGTAGCGGCGCTCGTCGCCACTGCGTGCAAGGCGGAGGCGCCGGTGGAGGTGTCGAGCAGTGGCGGTGGCGACCCGGCGTCTGCGCGCGACTCCTTTGTGGTGCGCTTCAACGCCGATGGCGCCGCGCCACCCGCGCCTGCTGCGGACGTGGCCTCTACGCGACCTGCATCAGGGCCGACGAGCGCAGCGACAGCGTCTTGTGCAGTGATGCCGGTTTCGAACTGCTTCCTGTGGGATGTCATGCCTGCCGACTGCAGCTGATGGCACGCGACTGGTGCGAGCAAAAAAAAAAAAAAAGGGATCGCTCGGAGTACTACCGCACATAGTTCTCTGAATAGCGGAGGAGACGGAAGAGAAGGCTGCCGTGGCGGTGTGCGTGTGCGTGTGCGTGTGCATGTGAGTGTGTTAGCGCGTGTACGTGGTGCGAAAGGAGTTGTACACGCTGTTGTCCTCGCACGCATCTCTCGCACGGATAGATGCGCTCTGAGAGATGCGCCACAGCTCTCTTCTTCTTTTGTTGTTTTTGTGTGTGTGTGTGGTTCAGCTTCGTGTTCCTCAGACTTGTCTGTCTCCGCTGTCATCTGCGCGCGCGCTGCGTTCGCTCGCGGTCTTCACATACACACGTTTAGACACACACGCACACATGCTGAGCCACCAAACAGTACCACATGTTTGTGTATCCGGTGGTGGAGCGTCAGCAACGCGTGGCGGGGTGGGTGGGGAGGAAGGCTCAGAGGTGCCGACGCGTCTCTGTGTGACTCCGCGCTACCCCACCACTCCTCGTGAGCGCCGCATGATGGAGGCACGCGCGGATGCGGTGGGTTGGTGGTGGTGATGTTATGGGGAGGACGACACAGTGGATGCACGCCAACCCTCTCCTCCAAAGAAAGGGAGAGGGAGTACTCGGGTGGATGCACACCTTCCTTTGTGTACGCGTGTGTGTCTGCGTGTGTGTGTGTGCAGAGGCGCGAGGCAGTGCTGCTCCTCCGCTCCGTGTGTCTCTGCTCGTCCTTTCTCCATACCCCGCCTCTCTCTCTCTCGATGCTTCTCTGGCACATCATCACCACCCTTTGCACCTGCGTCCTCCCCCCACTTCACACACACACACACATATTTACTTATAAATGTACGTCACACGCAGCCACACAGTCGCTTTGTAGACGGCATTCCCACCCCCTCTCTCCCCTCTCTCTCTTCACACTTTGACGGAGGGTGACGTCTCGAAGCAGCAGCGGCGGCGTAGTCTTACTTCCCACTCGTGTTTGTGCTGCGCTGTTCCATCCTTGTGTGTGTGTTTCTTTTTTTTTTTCTTTCGTGTGTGTGTGTGTGCCTCTCGTGACCCTTTGGAGGCGTCTTAGACATCTCGGCTGCCTCTGTTATTTAGAGCCGGCGACCCTCGGCGTCTCTTCACGCGCTGACGGTGCGGTGACGTCTGCTAGTCGCAGTCGGACACCACCGCTCCGTGTGTGGTGCCCGTCCTCCTTCTCCTCCTTCATTCGACCGCATCCACTCTTTATTTGTATCCGCACCTCAGCTCGTCCACCTCCGTGTCCCTCATTTGATTGTGTGTGTGTGTGTGTGTGTCCCCTCCCTTCCTTCTTGCCTCCCTCTCTCCCGCTCCTGTGGCGGCGTCGCTGCCCCAGTGCACCGCGCACTCCGCCACTGTGTAATCCGAGAGGATTGAGTGGGGAGGCGGAAGTGGGGTGGAGGTGGCGCGGACAACAACAACAATAACAGAAACGAAAGAAAAAAAAAAAAAGAGAGGCCGCGACTCGTGCCTGCCTGCCTCTCTGTGTGCCCCCCCTCATGTACAGCTGAGCTGCGGCCAGTGCAGTACTTACTCGCTCTTCTGCTTGCCGTCTCGATTGCGAGCTACGCTCTCGTCCTGCTGGACTGCCCTTGCACTTGGAACAACTCCCCCCCCCTCCCCTCCCTCCTCCCCTCACTTTTGTGTGTGCTCGTTGTTTTCCTTCTTTTTTTTTTTTTTTCGTTTCCGGACACTCCCTCCTCGTGACGTGTGTGTGTTTGTGTATTTGTGTATTTGTGTGTGTGTTTGTTTTTTTTGTGTGTGTGTCTCTCTCTCTCTTTACATCGGTGTGTTTCTTCGCTTGCGGTTGCTGTTGCTGTTTGCGTCAACAACTCTGGTCTCTTCCTCTCGCTCTGGCTCCTTCTCCTTCCTCGGGGTGCGTGTGTTGGTGTGGACGGTTGCCGTCCCCGCGTCTTTCATTTTTTTCTCCTCCTCGTCCTCCTCGTCCCTCATCTCTCTCCCCCTCCCACTGCTCCATCCCACCGCCGTGAGTGAACTGCGTGTCTCTGTCTGTCTGTGCGTCTGCACGAGAGGTCTGCTGCTCCTTGTGGCTCTCTCTCTCTCTCTGTCTGTCTGTCTCCGTGAGTGTGTTGTGTCCGCCGTCTGGTGCCCTCGTGTGTCTCCGCGCGTGCGTGTGTGGCGCACTGGTCTCGTTGCTTCTCATTTTTCTCTTCTCTTCTTCGCTCTCTCTCTCTTTCTCTTCGTGTGTGACCTCAGCCCGCCTCTCGCCCGCGTGTGTCGCTGAGAGGTGGTGCGATCCCCCCCATCGCCATCCAGATCACCTAACACAGTGCAGCGGCCCTGCAACCTCGCTTGCAACCCCCTCCCCCCCTCCTCTTCTCCTCTTCTTCACCCTGAGTGGTGGCGGTGAGACCATGATTGGGAGGGAACGGCAGCTGGATGTGGAGGAGAGCCGCCACCTCGCCACACCTCCCGATACGGAGGGCGGCAGCAGCTACCTCGCAATGCTGTCGCCGCTGAGCGTTACCGCACTCTCCCCATCCTCCGTGCTGCCTCCCATCCGCGCCGCGGCGGCACACAAGGGCAGAAGTGGCGGCGCTGAGCAGGATGATGGACCCTCGACGACCGCGGCGGTGCCGCTGCTGCCGGTGTCGCTCACGGCAGACGAAGCAACCGAGTCGACGGAGCGGCGGCGATCGTCCGTGTCGGTCTTTGCCACCACCCCTCCGTTCTTCCGCTCTGGGGCGGTGCCGTGGTCGGCGTCAGCAGGCGTGGCCGCCTCCGCGGCGCCACTGTCCTCCACCAGAGCATCTGCGGGGACCATGGAGGAGGGAGAGGAGCTGCGCGTTATCTCCCCGACGAGCGGCTTGCCCCCGTCGACGGTCACGATCATCACCACCAGCGCCAGCGCCTCCATAAGCGGCCCTGGGCCGGCGGTGAGTAACGGCGACCTGGGCTCCACCATGAGTCGACCGAGGCGCAAGCTGCGCGGGTCGGAGGTGTCCTTCGCGACGGCGACGGCGACGGCGGCGGCGACGGCCGCGCGGCCGAGCACCACATCCGGCGCCAACTACAGCGCGTCGAGCGGTGGCGGGCAGCTCCGCATTCCTGGTGCGCGGTTCGGGAAGGGAACCGGCGGGGGTGGCAGTCCTCTCCCGGCGGATAGCGTGCGGGCCGGGCCAAGCTATCGCACCGGTAGCAGCATGAACGATGACAGCCGCCTCGATAGCACAGCACCGGCGACCGCCGTTGGCGTCATCGGCGGTGAGGCCTCGTCCTCCTCGGCGCCGCGAAGCACGCGGTACGCGAGCGGCTCGTGGTCGCCCCACTACAGCAGCAGCGGCGTCACGCAGCCCCTCATCCGCCTCGCGCCGAATACCAGGTCGAGCGTGCCCTTCCCCTCGCACCACCGCTTCGCTGCCGGCGTCTCTGCGACCGATGCGACAGCGATCTCCACCGCGGGGCGCCAGCCGGGGCTGCAGTCGAGCAGGGTCTCGGACGGGGCCTGCCGCATCCCGCTGTCGGTGGCGGTGCTGGTGGGCACGGTGCTCACCGTCATCCTCGTCGCCGCGCTCACCATCGTCCCTCTTAACGCCGTCTCTGTGCAGGCGGCCGACTACGCGACGGCGACGCTCAGCCTCTCGCTCGCCAGCTCCTACACGCGCTCCGTGGAGGCGAGCATGCTGTTTCTCCCAAACGCCATCAGCGCCTACGCGTTCGCCTACATGGGCTCGGCGGTGGTGCAGGCCTGGGACTGGACGGCGAAGGACATGCCGCAGGCGATGCGGCAGATGTGCCACACCGTCGCGGGCACCCATCTCAACCCCACCTCCCTGTTGCTCTACATGTCCCTCAGCAGCCCCTACTCGGGCTACAGCGCGTACTGCTCCCCGCAGGACAACTCGAGCTACCTCGTCGGCAACTACATCACGGACAACTCCTCGAAACCGCGCTACGTTGTGAACGGCTCCACGTACGACTACGCGATGCCGCTCGAGGAGTACCCCGCCGTGCTGTCCATGACGCCGTCCGACTACACCGTCGAGTTCGGCGGCAGTGGAAACACCTGGAACACTGTGGTGCTGCCGTGGTACAGGAACTACATGGCGCTCCAGAATCCCGAACGGAGGTTTGACCGAGGGGCCGTCAGCGGCTCCGCGTCTTTTGCATCATACGGCGGCTCTGGCAGCAGCAGCAGCAGCAGCAGCCGCCGCAGCACCGGTGGACACGTTTCGACTGCTGCGAGTGTGAAGAACTCGCTGCAGTACCTGGACGGGTACTGGAGTGTCTTCACGCACAACAACGTGAGCGTCATCACCTACACCTTCCCCTTCGTGGACTACCTCGGCAACCCCGCCTGCATCACCGGCGCCTTGCAGCCGGATGGCTTCAACGCGCTGTACCCCCGCGGGCTCATCGACTCTCACAGCACCGCGCGCGCGATGGTCGTCGACGCGGTGAGTGGCTTAGTGTTCATCACGTCATGGCTGAGGGACACGACGGTGCGCATGGACAATTGGAACACGTCGTGCAACTGCACCCCGGGCGGGAACGATCCGCGCGCTGTGTACCTGGAGGACATAACGGATCCTCTCATGTCCGCCGCCGTCGCGTACGTGGGTGGGCAGCAGGGCATCGCCGATACTCCGCCAGAGGTGAGCCGCTGGATGGGCCAGTTCACCGCCGACGGGACGGACAACCTCATCATCGTCAACCGCGTCAACGTCTCCGCCGACGCCTCCTACAAGAGTCTCATCGTCATGTACGCCGTGCGCAAGAACGAGTTCACAGCCTCCATCAGCAATGTGCAGCGCTCTGCCATCATCGCCGTCGTGACGGTGCTCGCGGTCGTGGTGCTCATCGAGGTCGTGCTGCTCTACCTCCTGCTCCAGCCGATTCGCGGTGTGGCGGCAGGCCTGCGCGCTGCGGCGGAGCTGCGAGACGGCAGCGAGTGTGTGGACCACGTCACGTCCGTGCTGAAGGAGGTGGCGGAGATGCAGCGCGACTTCCACAGAATGAACGCGAAGCTGATGCAGATGAGGACGTTTCTTCCGCAGGGCATGCTCGACGCGCAGGCGACGGGCTCCGACACACAGGCCAACAGCGACATGGCCCTGTCGTTCTTCCGCGCCTCCGGCTCGCCGCCCCAGAGCGGCGGCGCCGGCGGTGGCGGGTATGACATGGTGAGTGGGGCGAGCGACGTGTTCGGGGACGGCGACCACGGTGACCACCACCACCACGGCGGCCCCGCCTCGCGCGGCATGAGCGGCGAGGGCGGCGAGGAGCTCGGCACCCCGCTGAACGCGGAGGAGAGTGGGCGACGGCAGCAGCGGCACCGGCGGCGCGATGCGGCGGTGGCCGACGGCGCTTACATGCAGCTGAATGATCGAGTGCTGCTCGAGGAGGTGAACCACTTCCGTCGCCGTTACTGCAGCGTCATCACCTTCTGCATGCACCTCATGGAGTCTGAGATTAGCGTGAAGTTCTTGAACGAGCACTGCACGTACTTCATGGAGGGTGTCCTGCCCTGCGTGCTGCGCTACGGCGGTGTGGTGGAGCTGCAGCGGCCCGACTACATCGTTGTTGGCTTTGGTGCGCACAACAAGGTCGCCATGCACCAGAACCGCGCCGCCAAGTGTGCGCTGGAGGTGATGCATCTGCTGAACACGACAACCCCGATCGGCCCCCGCGTGGGCTGCCTCATCGACGCCAGCGAGTACTACGTGGGCACGTGCGGCGCAGCGAGCCGCAACTCGCTTGTCGCCTTCACCCACAGCTTCGTACCCAAGACCGACCTGATCCGAGTGCTGAAGTCTGTGCAGACGCAGATCCTGCTCACGCAGCGGCTCGCCTCCACGCTGGAGAGCTCGATGCTTGTGATGCCTGTCGACTGCATGCTGCTGAACCCGCTCGGGGAGCGGGACATCATTCTCTACGAGCTGCGGGGTCACATCCGCATGCTGCCCCCCGAGGTACCGGAGGTGATGGTGCGACAAGTAATCCGGGCGGTGCGCATGGGCTTCACTCGGATGCTGAAGGGCGACTACGTGAGGGCGCTCGAGATCCTCGAGCCCTACGAGGCGACGGAGCTGCAGGCGGCGCGGCTTGGCGCCATGTGCCGCGCCTTCACCGCCCGCAACCTGCACCGCCCCTTCATGCGCTCTGTCGCTCGCCTCACCTTCTCCGAGGCTCACTTTACTGGCTACCACGAAGACACGCCGGCCGAGTGGGGCGAGTCGCATGCGAGTGGCACATCCTTCGGCGCGTACGGATACCCTGGCGGCGCCGGTGCGGCCTCGGAGCTGGCGAATCCACTGAGCGCTGGCGGCGGCGGCGGCGGTGGCGTTGGCGTTGGCGTTGGCGGTGGTGGTGGTGGTGGCGGGGCGTCGCTCTTCGCCTCGCCCTTCAGCAACGAGCTCGACCCCACGGCCCTCTTGACGTCGCCACCGACGATGCGTCTGGTCGTCGGCGCCGCCCTCACTCCGCCCTCGCCGGATGTGGAGGTGTCCAAGCGAACGACGGAGGGAAGCGTGACGGCCGCCGGCGCCGTGTCGGCGCTCACGCGTGCCGACGACGGGTCTCATCGGGCACAGAGTAGCAGCAGCCGCACTGCCGGCGCCAGTGCCGCAGACGGCACGTTGGATGGGCACGACGGGGAGACGGCGCTGTTCGAGATGTTCGTGGAGGACTGCCCGGACGACGACGACGACGACGATGCCGACGGCGACGGCCGCGAGGACGTGAGCGACCGGACCGCCAGCGGGGGCCACAGCGGCGGGCAGTCGCCGAGCAGGCGAGCCAACGGCGGCGGCGGTGGTGGCGGTGGTGGCGGTGTCTGCGGGTTGGGAGAGGGGTGCCCCGACCACAGTAGTGCAGCGGCTGGCGGCACTGGTACCGCCGCGGGGCGTCGGCTGCGCAAGGGCGAACTTCCACTTTCCTTCAACGACTACGAGGGGAGTCCGTGGCGGCGCTCCTACGACGTGCTCGGCACCGGCGCCTTCTCCACCGTCTACCGCGGCCTCTCCGCCTCCGGCAACCTCGTCGCGCTCAAGTGCTTCCGCCTCGGCGCGCGCAACATCGACGTGCACACGATCGTGGACGAAGTGCGGCTCTTCTCCAACCTGCACCACGAGAACGTCGTCCAGTACCTCAGCCTCTACGTGTCCGAGTCGTACGTGATCGAGATCATGGAGTTCGTGCCCGGCGGCTCCCTCGATACGCTGCTGAAGAGCTTCGGCCTGCTGCAGCCCGAGTCCGTGCGGCGCTACCTGCGTGACATAACACGCGGTCTCCACTACCTACACACGGCGAGCATCGTGCACTGCGACATCAAACCGCACAATGTGCTCCTCGCCATGGATGGGCAGTGTAAGCTGAGCGACTTCGGCTCTGCCATCGCCCGGGCCACCTCCTCCGTCTGCAAGATCGACGACGTGCTGGAGATGCGCGGGACGCCGGGCTACATGGCGCCAGAGGTGGCACGGGGCGACGTGCCCACGATGAAGAGCGACGTGTACTCGCTCGGCATCACCATACTGGAGCTGCTCACCGGCAAGCTGCCGTGGGACTATGCCGAGGCGACGGCATCAGGGTCGCCTGAGAGGCTGACACGCCGCAAGAGCGCAGCGGAGCGTCACGCGTCCCTGCTGCAGCTGCGCGGTCTCTCGTCGACGGAGAGCGCCGCGGTACGTGCGGCCGGCAACGGCGCCGAGGTCGGCTCAGAGATCGCCGCCGCGCACCCCCCGCTGGGGCCGCCGACCACCGCGCTCCTCTCCTCCTCCGCGGTGCTGTTGTCTAGCTCGAGCTACATCGACCCCACCGCTGCTGCGACTGTAGGCGCCACGAAGAGCGACTTCGGCGGCGGCCCAATGTGCGTCGCCAACGGCGCGGCAGCGCAAGAGGCAGCGTACACGAGTCTTACACTCCACGGCGACAACGGCGGCATGAACGTGGCGACCACACGCCACCAGATCGTTGGGACAGAGAGTGAGATGGCAGACGACACCGCTGCGGCCGTGGGGATGTCGACAGCTATCACAGGCGTCACCACCACGCCGGCGTTTGTGTCCTCCCGCGCGCACACGGCAGGCTCCGCCGCCGCCGTGGATTCTAGGGGCCGCGACGGCAACACGTGCCACCAGCAGCGGCACAGCGTTGTCGTACCGTCCTCCGCCTCCTCGCCTCGCACCTCGGCGGCGCTTCCGTCCACGGTCTTGTACAGCCAGCGCGCGAGTGCGTCGGCACAACGCCGTCCCATCGATCAGGTGCTCCGCAGCGCCACGCAGCTGGTGGTGTACATCGGTCGCGGACTTGTCGTGCCGCACATCCCTGACACGCTGGACGAGGACGTCATCGACTTCTTAGAGCTGTGCCTGAGCCCCGACCCGGCCGAGCGCGCCTCCATGTCGGAGCTGATGCTCCATCCGTGGCTGATGTAGGGACAGTGGTGGTTGATGGTGGTGGTGGTGAGACGGCCGCGGTGCTGCGTTGCCATCTTTTTTTTTTTTTTTCTGTTTCTCTTTTCGTGGCGTGGTGATCGCGTAGTGTGACTGCAACCAGCGCACCTCAAGGCACGAGCTTGTCCAAAGGGTGGGGTGTGGTGAACCAACGTCCATCCCCCCCTCCCCCCCCTCCTCCTCTTCTTCACCCCGCCTCTGCACACATACACATTTACATATACACATACATTTGTGTGCGTCGCCATGTGTCGGACAGTGGTTCCCTCACTTCGCTGGTTTGACCTGTGTCTTTCACACCCCCCCTCACTTGCTGCTCCTCTTCCTTTTCTTTTGTTTTCAATTTCTTGTGGGTCTTCTCGTGTCTGCACGTGACGGGAGTACGCGTGTCTGTTGGTGGCGTCATGTCCTCCTCATTTCTCGGACCTTTTTTTTTTTTTTTTACTGTTTAGTTTGTCGTGTGTGTGTTTTGTTGTTGTTGTTGTTGTTGAACCGTCGTCGCTCTTTCTCTTTCTCTCTTTGTCGTGTCGATGGACCGTCGGTGAGGAGAAGCTCATGTGTGTGTGTGCGCTCTCTCTCTCCCTCTTTGTGCGTGTGTGAACACTTGTTGTCTCTTTTCCTCTCTCTCTTTCTCTCTGTTTGATGCACTGAAAGTGCCCACCAATTCTGTTTTTTTTTTTTTTTGTTCTCAACACACACAGAGAGGCAGACACACCGAGGAGCGGAGAGGCGCTCCTCTGCATCAACTCCATGTTGCCCCCCCTACCTGTCCCTCCTCTTACCTCTCTACCACACCATCACCTCTCTCGGTCCCTCTTCCCTCCCCACTCTCCCCTGTCACCGCTATCCGCTGCGCAGGTCTCGTGTGTGTGTGTGTGTGTGTGTGCGTGTCGTCTTCCACTTCCCTTTTCAACTGCCCTTCATGGCACGATGTACTGTTCCTCATCTCGCAGAGGTTCCACTGTGGGAGGCAGAAATTCTGCTGGTACGTTGACGTACACACACACGTAGATGTCGTGTGTGACTTCGCCTGCTTCGTGGTGCCTTGTGTGTGTCATTGGCGCCGAGCTACTGCGAGGTGTGCCTCATCGTCTCTCCCCATCGCTGACTCTGTCTGTCTCTCTTTGGGAGTGGTAGTGTGTTGTATCATACGAGTGACTCCCACCCGCTCCGTGTGTGTGTGTGTGTGTGTGTGTGTGTGTGTGTGTGTGTGCACACTCAGGCGAAGGAGGGTGCGAGCGAGTGCCGTGCTGTTCAAGAAGGTTTGTCCTTCGTCCGTTGCTCCTGCCCCTCCTCCTTCCCTCCCCCACAATCCACATCGATCAGGCAAGAGGACAATACACAGAAAGCAGGTCGGGTGGCGGGGCCGCCTTGCAGAGGGAAGTCCGGCTCTATCCCCCACACCCGCTTCATCCTCCATCTATCCTCCTCCTCTGCTGCCCCAGCGCTGGAGGTGCACGTAATGAGTGCGTTTGTGTGTGTGTGGAGGAGCTTACCTGCTCTCCATCTTCCTTCCTACCTCCTCCTTCTGCTGCTCTCTCCCTCCTCCCCTCTCTCTCCCTACTTGAAAACACACGAATCCACTCTCTCACTCACACACACACACACACACACACACGTGAATTCACACAATTTGCCTCGAGTTAGTCTTCCTTACCCCCTCAACTCTCTGTCTCTCTCTTCCTCTCGTCATTTCTAATTTCACAGCCGCACAGTCGTGACTGCCCTCTCTCCTCCTCCTCCTCCCCCTTTCTCTTCGCTCCCTCACACCTCGACGCGTGCGTCACCCACCACATCACAGCGCAGTGTTTGCGACTTCCATCGTGCTACCACCGAACCACAACCATGCGGGTTCTTGTCTGTGGCGGCGCCGGGTACATCGGCACCCACTTGGTGCGCGAGCTGCTGCGCCACAGTCCACATGAGGTGGTCGTGGCGGACAGCCTGGAGGCATCGCACGGCTCCGATATCCACATGGACACGGAGAAGAACTTCATCGCGCGCCACCCCGGCTCAAATGTCGAGGAGGCGAAGAAGAGCGGCCGGCGCTTTGCAAAGCTCGAGGTCGGTGACGTGCGTGATGTGAGCTTCCTCGAGGGTGTCTTTGCCACCCACGCGCCAATCGATGCGGTGGTGCACATGTGCGCCTACATCGTTGTGCCGGAGAGCGTGCACGACCCGCTCCGCTACTACGACAACAACGTCGTTGGCATGTTGCGCATTCTGCAGACGATGCACAAGTTCAAGTGCGACAAGCTCATCCTGTCCAGCACGGCCGCCCTCTTCGGCAACCCCTTCGCACGCATCGCCGCGGGCTCCACGGATGAGCCGGACCCGATGGACCCCATCCGCCCCGGCGCCAAGCGGCTGCCGGAGAGCCCCTACGGCACGACGAAGCTCGTGGACGAGTACATGCTGCAGGACTGTGCTGTGGCGTACGGCATCAAGAGCGTGTGCCTGCGCTACTTCAACGCCTGCGGCGCCGACGCGGACGGCGACATTGGAGAGGCGCACGAGCCGGAGTCGCACCTCATCCCGCTCATCCTGCGCGTGCCGCTGGCGGACAAGATGAACGCGTACAACGCCATCCACCACCCGGAGCGCAAGAAGGTGAACGACTACATCACCGTCTTCGGCACCGACTACCCCACCCCGGACGGCACGTGCATCCGCGACTACGTCCACGTGAAGGACCTCTCCTCCGCGCACGTGCTGTCGCTGGACTACCTGGCGAAGCTGACCCCGGCAGACAAGGACCGCTACTTCTCCACCTTCAACCTCGGTACATCCAAGGGCTTCTCCGTCCGCGAGGTGATCGAGGCGGCGCGCCGCGTGACCGGGCACCCGATCCCTCTGCGGGAGGAGCAGCGGCGCGACGGCGACCCGCCGGTGCTCGTGGCGTCCGGCGAGGAGGCCTCCGCCGCTCTGGGCTGGAAGCTGGAGTACGACTCCATCGACCGCATCGTCGAAACGGCCTGGCGCTTCCACAGCAACCACCCCGTCGGCTACGAGTCGCCCTAGGAGCTGCAGCCTCCCTCCCGCACACACCGTCACACACCGTCACACACACGTTCACACACACGTACACGCTGAGAGCGCCTCCCTCACTTGTTAGGTGTTTCGCTCATGCCTCTCTTGTGAACTGTGCGTGCACGCGAAGGTGCGCCAGAGCACCGCCCCCCCCCCCCCTCCAAAAAAAGAAAAAAAAAAGAGCGCTGGGCCAAAAGAGAGTGCATGTGGATGGAGAATCACAGGATCGCCTTCCTCGTGCGCATGCACACGTGTGCGTACGTGTACGTGTACGTGTACGTGTATGTACGTGTGTGTGTGTGTGTGTGTGTGTGTGTGGATGAGTTCCTGTTCTCTTTGATCTTTGTTGTTCTTTTTTTTTTTTTCCACATTGACTCCGAAAGCGAGAGCGACTGTATGTATGTGTATATATGCGTGTATACACGCACACACATACATACACAAACGCGCTCAGAGGCACGGGTAGCTGATACTTCACGAGAGTGAGGAGACAGGAGGAAGAGGAGGGGAGAAAGAGGATCATCTTCCTCCTGTCCCCTCCCCCACTACGCTCGCTCACACGGTACGTGTCTCCCTCCCGCGTCTCTGTGTTTCTGTACATGGGTGGTGGTCGTCATCATGCATCTCATTATTGGGCACTCACACGCTGCCTTTCCTCCTACCACATCCACACGCACGAGGGAGTGGAGGGAAGTGTGTGCATGCACTCGACTGGTTTTTTTTTTTGTTTCTTTCCCCATCTGTCCTCTCTCTCTCTCTTTCTCTTTTCGTGTCCGCGTCCGTCTTCCTCGCCTCATCTTTCTCTATCTCATTCAAGTTGTTGCTGTGGCTTCTCCTTCACACTGTGTAGGGGTGGTGGTGGTGGTGGTGGTGGTGGGCGGGGGTGAGGGGGGGGGGTGAGGATGGATGTGAATGTGTGTCTATGCACAGGGACGATGGACACCACGGGCATCATCGCACGTCTGCCTTTTGTCTTTTTTTTTTTTTTTTTTTTGTGTGTTTGGTGTTTCATTGCGTTGCTTCTCTCTCTTCTTTGTTATGTGTTTTGGTGTTGTTCTTTTCTTTTCCGGTACGGTGTGGCAGAGTGCCCTTCGTGTGTGTGTGTGTGTGTGTGTGTCTGTGAGCAAGCGAGAAGGAGAGAGAGGGGAGAGGAGGTACGTGAGGACTTGGTGTGAGATGTTGTAGCGACTGTAGCATGCGTGCTCGCAGACGCTCTCTCTCTGTCCTCCCTCCCTACTCGACGGTGTGCGCTTTGAATGCGAGCAGCTCTCACTCGCACCTTGCTACAGGACATCAGCGGCACCATGCGTCGTGCAGAAATCCATTTGCGTGCGTGCTCTCATTGCTTTCCCCCCCTTTCTTAGCTCTCTTCAATATACCAATACACACACACACACATAAACACACATGCACAGCCACGTAACACTCCCCCATGCTCACGTGTTGGGGCGCGAGCGTGCGCCCTGCGATGAAATAAGCAATGGTGTTCATGGCTGTGGTGCCGTAGCTGTTTGAGTGTGTATGTGTATTTGTGTGTGTGTGTGTGTGTGTTTGTGTCTCCCATCGACGTGCCCACCACAACACACCACCTCTTCCCCTCCCCCGGACTGTGTGGTGTACTATACCGTGGCCATCGTCGCAGCGGTGGAGGGAAATGGAGAGAAGGACCGAAGAGGGAGGCGGCGTTGTACACGTGCGCGCTCTGCGGCACCCGCACGTAGGCTGCGGAGGGCTGAGCAGAGAAAAAAAAAGGGGTGGGGGTGGGAGGGGGTGGGAGGGTCTCGCGACGGTACCTGCCCTCCTTCCCCTCCCTCACCTCCTCCTCTCCTACACCGACCTCCTCGGAGTGACAGAGGCAGAAGATGCGGCGAGTGTCACCGCACAGCACCACCCATGGTCGCCGCCCCAGTGTCTGCAACACACACGCACATGCTTACACACACAAACGCACACGCAAGCACACATGCATAAACAGACATGTGCACCCCTCGCTTCAACGGGATGCCCGCGCTGTACCTTCAACTGTCCTCTCTCTCCTTTTCTTTCTCTCGGGTGTTTGGGAAATGGGAAGCGGAGGGGGGGCTGCCGCGTGGCCGACATCTCATATCGGAGCGACGTGTACGCAGACGTTCGCGTCTCTGTGTGTGTGTGTGTCAGAGAGGTGCTACCTCTCTCTCTCTCTGTCTCTCTTTCTCCCCACCTTTCTCATCGAGGAAAGCGCGATCATGCGCAGCACTGCGCCTCTACGCCACCACAGAGCGTGGCCAGTGCTTGGGGCTGTCTACCCGCCCACCTCCGCTGTCTCCTCACATGCTGCGATCGCCATCGCATCACGCGTGGTGGCGCCGCCGTGCACGCACTTTCACCGTCGCCGCAGCGCCGTGTGGTTCGACAGCAGCTCCGCCGTGCACGTTCACGCGCTGCGGTGCAGCCGCGCCTTCGTGAAGTCGCGCTCCCTATCGCCTGACGACCCCTTCGGCGAGCGTGGCAGCTGGGAGGACCCGAGCGACGGCATCTACTCGGCGTGGCAGGGCGTGGATCAGGAGGGCTTCGTGCACGCAGCGGAGAGCGCTGAGGTTCGCCAGGCGCACTTCGGGCCGGAGTGGGCGCGCTTCACCACCGTGGGCCGCATGTCCGTGAAGAAGATGCGCGAAGGCGAGAAGGTGCAGCATGCGCCGCCGTCACCGGCCGTCGGGGCAGACGGGGTGGTGCCGCCGCCGCCGCCGTCGAGCCGGCGCTATCCCTCGGCGGAGGAGCTGCATGAGACGGACCTCCGGCAGCGTCGGCGTCTACTGGAGCGCAACTACGCGAGCTACGAGGACTTTGTCGAGCACGAGCTCGGCGGCGGCGAGGGCTTCGCGGAGGAGACGGAGCACGCCGGCGTCACCACCGCCGCGGCGGAGGCGCGAGTGGGCCGCGACGACACCCGGGCAACGGGGCTGCACTCGGCCGCGCGGATGGAGAGCGCCTTCGCTGTGGTGGAGGGGCTGGACGGGCGCGATCGCATGGCGCAGCGCAACGGGGAGCGGGAGGCGCTGGAGACGCTGGAGGCGGCGGAGGTGGCGGAGGAGGTGCCGCTACCGCCCTTCATGTTCGAGGCCGGCGTCGCAGATGCCGCCGCCGCCTCGCCGGCGCTCACGCGGAGCGGGACGACCGCCGCCACCGCGACGAGCGGCGCCGCACCCGCGCCACCGCCGGCCATGGCGACGGAGCTGCGGCGGTCTGGCAGGTCCACCGGCGCACCTCTCACACGGTCAGGCGCCGCCGCCGACTCTCTCTCAGGGATCGACGCGCCCGCCGGCGTCCCTGCCGCCGTGGTGCGGCAGGTGCTCGACGCACTCGGCGCACCACACGGCGACGCCCGTGTGCCCCTCACGGACCCGGTGCACTGGAGCACGGAGGACATCATTCTCTTCCTGTCGCTGCACGAGCAGCGGCCGCCGCCGCGCACGGAGGAGCTCGACGCCGCTGCCTCGTGGACGACGACGATGGACGCGACCATGTGCGATGCGTTTCGAATGTCTCGGGCGACTGGCGATACGCTGCTCAACGTCGTCGTGCCACCGCGTCTGTTCCGGCTGCTGCGTCGCTGGCACGTTCGCCGGCAGGATGTGGTGAACACCGCGTGGAGGCTGCACTGCCAGGCGGCCGCGACAGCGACGGCGGGGGTGCCGGCAGTGAAGGCGGACGTGCCGTTGGCTGATGACCTGATCAAGGATGCCGTGGCGCAGAGCGGGCCGCGGCTGGCAGAGGCGGTGCAGCAGCTGGATCGTCTTCTCATCCAAGAGACGATCCTCCTCTGCTTCCCCTACGGGCAGTCGTGAGCAATGCGACGGCCGCACACGTGACCGTGTCTGTGTGTGCCTGTGACTGTGTCTGTCTCTCTCTCTCGGTGTGCGTTCATGGGTTCGTGAGTTGGTCAGCGATATGCACTCAGTCACATACACACACACATGTGAGCAGTTCACACAGTAGGAACAAGAAAGAGGGGACAAAAGAAGAGAGAAGATTCACTCGCCGCGCTGTGTCGCTTCCTTTTCTCACTTCTTCTCCCTCCCTCTGCACTACTTCTACACACACACACACACACACACGTACACACACATATCCACGTACATACGTGTCTACAGATACCTTGTGGCGCACGACCGCAGCTGAGGGTGTTTCCTCGCTACCCACCGCCACCGCTGCCCACGGACGCATACGCATAGACAGACCGACAGACCGACACACACGCACACACAAACTCAAACTCATTCACATACACGTGCACCATCTAATAGACGCCTATTCGTGAGTTATCACACACACACACACACACACACACACACAGACACACACCTGCACGCGAGGGACTGTGCGAGCCATAGTGCCTCTGTAACCACGGCGGTGCACCGCACACACTTCCCCCCGCCCTCTCTTGGCAGGGTATCTGCGCGTCCTGGAGCAGCCCCAGTCACTCATGGCGACCGCGTCTGGCGCTCCGGAGCCGTGGGACCGCATCACCCACTACTACGCGGTAACGCGCAAGTCCGTCAATGTTCTTGTTGCCCCGACAAGCGATGCCGCCGCCGCGTCGCTGAGCCTCGCCTACCTCATGAAGGTGTTCCTGCTCCCCTTCAAGCTGCACCCGACCAGCTCCTACGACGAGCTGACGCACTTCCTAGCGCAGACGAACGCAGCGCAGGACAGCGAGCGAGAGGAGGCCGACAGCGGCGTCCGTGTCGATGACCTCTTCGTCCTCGTCGGCCTCGGTGCACCGGTGCCTCTCAGCGACTACTTCGACTTCTCGCGACACGTCGTCATCGTCGTGGACGCGTTCCGGCCGATGCACCTCGCCAACCTGCGTCGCGAGGATGGCGACCGCCTCGTGATCTGGGGAAGTGATCGCATCCAGGCGGAGGTGGACGACTTCTTCCGACGAGAGCGCGTCGCGGAGGCGCGGCGCCGGCGACGCCACCGCCGTCGGCAAGATGTGAAGCGTGGCCGCCGCGCCAAGGTGCTCTCACACGTGCGAGCGCGGCGGCAGCGCACTGAGGACGACGGCGACGGCGACGCGCACGTGTTCAGCGACGAGAGCAGCATCAGCGCCAGCAGCACGGAGGATGAGGAGGATGAGGACAGTAGCACCGACACCGACACCGACGAGGACGGCGACGCCGATCTCTTTGACGGCGTGGACGATGACGCGACGCCGTCACAGAGCCAAGATCACGTGGACTGGAGGGGCGCCGACGGCCAGCTGTCGGCGCACTTGGAGGCGCTCTACTACTCGTGCGCGTGCGCCGGCCGCAGCAGCGCCGTGGAGGTGTACGACCTCTCCGTCATCCTCCACCGCTTCAACGACGCTGTTCTGTGGCACGCCGCCGTCGGCGTGTGCGACCTGTACCTGCGCCGGCTGATCGACTACAGCGCCTACCTGGTTGAGATGGCGCCGCTGCAGGAGGCGGTGGCGCTGCAGCAGAGCGTGCGGCGCGGCGTCCTGCGCGACCGCACCGAGGAGGCCGTGAACAGCCACCACCGCTCCTTCACGAACAGCATGCAGCTGAGCAGTCGTGAGGAGGAGCAGCTCTACCTCCTTCGACACACCACCCTCTGGGACGCCATCTGGTATCACCCGCAGGTGGCCAGCGCACTAGACCTCCACCACGTGGAGGACGGCCGCCCCCGGCTGAGCCAGCTGCTGGCGAGTCGCTGCGGCGTGTCCATCGCGATGGCGCAGCGGCCGTGGTGCGAGGTTCCGGCAGATGTCGGTAGCGATGCCCTGCAGCGCGTGCAGGCCGAGCTGCAGAGCTTGGTAAATGCGCGTGGCAACACCATCGCCTACCGGAACCGGGTGCGCTGCGTCTCCAGGAAGGTGGGCTACAGCACCGAGGTGTCCACGTTCGACGTCTGTCGCCTCTTCACAGCCGAGATAGCGGCGACGCCACCGGCGTCGGTCTACGTGGTGGAGCGTGCGGCCGAGCACGCCGGCCTCGCCCACGACGACGCAGCAGCGGCGGCGGTGGCGACGTCGCAGCGGCGGCTGATGGAGTTCCAGCGAGGTCGGTTCTGGCGTGCCCGTGCGGTGCTGGACATGGACCCCAACGAGAAGCCGTTCCACGAGGCGCTCTCCGGGGCACTGGCTCTGCAGCAGGCCGTGGCGGACGCAACGAGCGCCATGATGCAGCCTGGCCACGTGCAGAGCAGCACGGGCCTCCACTACGCCCTCCCGGCAGACCCGTCCAAGACACCGCCCGCGCTCGAAACGTTCTGCACGATGCGCCGCCTCTCCGTCCTCGCGGAGCGGCTCTACTTCACGCTGTCCATGAGTCGGCGCCGCGACCGTCAGGCTGCCGCGACGCTGCGACCGCTGATTCTCTCCTGCGCACTCCCGCAGCCGCGCCTCACAGCTCCACTCGCGCAGGACGGGAGTGGGACTCTGCCGTCCGCGGGAGCCGCCGCCACTTCTCCACCCACCGGCGGCGGGGGCCTCGTGGGAGGCGTGGCGCAGGCGGCAGACTCCGCTGAGTACGCTGTGGTGCTCACACACGGTGGCAACGTAGGCGCAGGCATGCTGCCTCTGCCACCGGTGCACCGCTTCGTGCAGTGCATGCAGGACGAGCACTTCAGTGCACCGCCGCGGCAGCTCTACGTGGAGCGAGGCGCGGCGCAGCTGCGCGGACGCGAGAACGCGACCTACCTCGCGGAGCGCATGCTGCTGCTCTCCGTGAAGGCGTCCATCCCACGCGCGGACGACCTCCGAGCTCCATCCCCCACCACAGCAGACTACGCCGAAGAAGAAGAAGAGGAGGCGTACGAGGAGGATGCCGCGGTGGAGGTGGTGGACTAGAGTTGAGGAGACAACGGCGGCACAGGCCGACACCACCAGCGAGATACCGTGTGTGTGTGTATGTGTGTGTGTGTGTGTGTGTGAGGTGGCGAGAGTTTCTTTTTTTTTTTTTTCTGTGCTCTTCGCCCCTCGTCGCGTGCACACTTTTCAAATCACCCCTATACGCAGCGACAAGCGGACGCTGAGGGGACCACCGTCTGCACGTGCAGCGCTCCTTGTCGACACATCCAAGATGGCGATGAGGCTGCCGTCCACCTCACTCTCTCTTTCTTTCGTGTGTGCGAGCGAGACGCGGGGCTTCTACCCGCTGACACACCATCGCAGAGCAACGCAACCGGCCAACACGACAAGGCAAACAAGCACATCTCCATGGCATAGACACACGAACCTGAGCAGATCATAGACACACATGCACACACGTAAACAGACACACACACACACACACACACCTTCAGGTGCAGGCAAGCATGCTCGAGAAGGCGGCAGCGGGGCTCTTACACGGCGCCGCGCCTCCCTCACTTTCGCGCTTTCCATTCCTGAGACACCGGACACACACGCGCGTCTTCGATGGGCTCGTCTCATCCTATGAAGCGAGTGTTGACACCGCGCCAGCTCAACGACTCTTGCAGACGTGGTTGCCCCCCCCGTGGATGAAGTCGCGACTCGGCTGCACCACCACAACGTCTTCTGCACGCTCGCTCTCTCTCGACGTGACACGACGCCGCTCTGGCGGCTGCATCGCCATCTCTCTCTCTCTCTGCTCATCCGTCCTCCCCCTCTTCCCAATCGTGGCATCTTCCCTTCGTCAACATGCAGACGAGAGGACGACGGCGGCACCGCCATGCCTTTCGCCCCATCCCCCCTCGAACATTCACAAATACACACACACACATACAGACTGACACTCACAAACAGTCTCTCTCTCTTTCTCTCTCTCCTTCTCTGTCACGTGCATGTGCATGTGTGTACGTGTGTGTGGGTGAGTGTGAGCGTGTTTGCAGTCGCCGTGTTACATCTTCATCGTCTTTGTTTGATCCTCCCCTCCCCCCACCGTCCACGGCATCGCCCGAGGTGCTCAGCTCTGTAGCTCTTACACACGCGCACACGCACACGCACACGACACACACACACAGTACACCGCCGGGTGCGGTGTCGCGGGGGTGCGCCGGGCAGGGACGGAGGTCGAGGACGACGGCGACGAGTACGAGGCCGCGTGAGAGCGAGAGAGAGAGAGTAAGGGACGCGGTGCGCAGTCGGTGTGGCCGGCCGGGGCACCCCCTCTTTCTCCCTTCTTCTTCTGTTCCCCCCCCATCTTTACACCACTTTGTTTTTTATTTTCTTTCTTCTGCTCGCTTCATCACCGGCGTGCGCTCGCGTGCAGAATCACACGACGTGCGTGTCGAGCCTCCGTATCGGTTCTCTCCTCCCTGTGAAGGCAGATCATAGAGCACCATTCACGCACACACACACACACACACACACGTGTGTGTGTCTGCTTGTGTGTTTTAGAAAAAAAAAAGAAGAGGACGACACCGTGTGCATTGTCCCTCTGCTCTCTCTCTCTCGATCTCGATCTCGATCTCGGTCTCGCTCGTCGTCCTTGAGTGTTGAATGCGTGGTCGTCTGCGGTGCACGTGTGCGCAAGCAAACATCCCTATCGCTGTTGCGGCCCTCTCCGCACTGTGCGTAGGAGGCGCCGCGCTGGCGTGGTACACGGCCCGCAGAGCTCTGCAGCCCCCCTTCCGCGCTGCGCCGCCATCGCGCACCGGCGGTACCTCGGCAACGCCGCTACAGCCGCACCTCACGCACCGCGTCACCACCCCGGTGCACGGAGACATGGACACACCGCCCACGCCCGCGTCGGTGTCCGGGGCGCAGAGCAGCGCTGCCCATTCGTCTGTCGAGCGGCTGCGCCGATCCGCAGACGACACACTGCCGTCGCCGCCCATGCACACCGGGGACCCACACGCGCTTCTCCGCTCCACGCTGTCGGCGGCGCAGCTCTCCACGCGCTGGATGCTCTCGGAGGACGCTGGCGACAGTCACGGCAGCGAGTCGGACGTGGCTGTCATGGAGGCGCAAGCCGCGACGAGCCACGGCGCCGACCCGTCACGCGATGCTCCACGACCACGCCGCCACGCCGTGCTCGTCTCTCCGGCTCGCGTGGATGACTCCGTGGACAGCTCGCCGCCGCCGCCGCCACCGCCGCGGTGGGGTGCGGCAAACGCGGCCGCCAGCGACAACGGCGAGTGCCACCTCGCCGCGTGGCGCGACACGAGCGCTGCGGCACGCGACGACTCGCGGCGGTGTCCCTCGAGTCCGCGCACAGCGAGCGACAGCCACGCGGCGGCGTCCCGTCGCGCATCCCAGTCGTCCGCGGCGGAGTGGCGCGTCGCCGCCTCCGAGCCGCACACCGCCGGGCTGTCGCGCCTCCAAACCGGTGTGGCGTGCGCGGCTGATAGAGCTGCTGCTGCTGCTGCTGTTGCTGTGGCGCAGCCGACACCCACGCAACCACCACCGCCGCTGGAGATGGAGGAGCTGCGTGAGCAGCTGATGGCGCTGCTGCGCATTCACGATGAGCTGGAGCGGCGGTGCCAGCACTACGAGAGCGTGGCGACACGCACGGAGCAGCGTCACGTGTCGGAGAAGCGGGTGCTCGCGCTGGAAGCGGAGCAGGCACGTGCGACGCTCTCAGAGGCCCACGCAGCGCAGCTGCACGACTTGGAGCAGACAGCAGCAGCAGCGCAGTCGCGTGTCAGTCTGCTAGAGGCGGAGGCCGCCGAGCTGCGGCGCTCGCTCACGGAGGCGCAAGGAGAGCTGTGCACGGCGATGGAGCAGCATCTGGCGTGTCAGGTGGAGCTAGGGGGCGAGTCGGCGGCGCGTGCCCGAGCGGAGGCGGAGTGTGCGACCCTGCGTGCCACTGTCGTCGCGGATGCGAGCAGCCGGCACTCCTGCGAGCGGCTGCGGGCGTGGCTGTGGGCCACGGAGGAGCGCGCCTCTGCCGCGGAGCGTGCGCTGGACTTCCTCTGCCACCAACTCACCACCGCTAGTGCCGATGCGCCGACACCCCACACGCCGCCGCGAGAGACGGTGTCGGAGCCGGCATTGCAGGCCGACACGCCGACCGCCTGTGACGAGGCCCACGTGCTGCAGTGTGTGGTGGCCACCATGAGAGGCTACGACCGACCGTTCGAGCAGCCGAGCGCCACCACCACCGCCGACGGGCCCGCCACGTCGTCCCAGCAGCTCTGTTCTGCGGCCGCCTCTACATCGTCGTGTGATGCGGGGCTGGATGGCGCTCGTCCGCCAGCATGCATGACCAAGGCCGGCCGGCTCTGCTGCCGCCAGCATCAGCAGGCGGTGCAGGCCGCACTGGCGCGTGCGCGCGACGGCTACCGGCGAGCCGCGCGGGAGGCGACCGCTGCCGCGGATCAGCGCGCGGCTGAGGTGGAGCAGGCGCTCTCCACTGAGCTGGCGACACTGCGAGCTAAGCTCGAGCTGTCCCAGCAGGAGTTGAAGACGGTGTCGCACTCTGGCGCGGCGGAGCTAGTGGCGGCGCGGAGGGCGCACCCTGAAGCGAGCAGCCTGACCTCAGCACCAGCAGCTGGCGGTGCTGTGATGAGGGCCGACGCGGCTGTCTGGACGGGCGACGACACGGAAGCCTCAACGAGGTACAAGGTGGCGGCAGGACCGTCGCCCGAGGAAGGGGCACTGGCTGACGCGCAGCGGCAGCTTCGGCACGAGCGCAGCTACGTGCGACAGCTCGAGAGTGAGGTGCAGTCTCTGCGCTCCTCCAACTCCGCCGTCGCGGTGCTCGAGGGGCTGACGGAGACGGTGCAGGACACGCGGCTGGCGGTGCATCGGGCGGTGCGCAGTGCAGTGGCGGACCTGCAGCGGGTCACAGCCCAGGCCGCGCACCCGCTGCCTCTGAGGCCGCAGTCCCTCAACGACAGCGCGAGCGCGCCGGTGCTCGGCGAGGTGGGCACACCGCCGCAGAGCCTCCGCAGTCGGTGGCGGGCCATGAGCGATACAGATGGATGCGCCTCGAACGGAGGCACGCCCGCCGGCGCAGCGGGTCGCGCTGTCCTCGACGCCTCGTTCATGCGCGGCGTGCAGAGGGCGATCGTGCGGGTGGAGACGTATGTAGAGCAGGTCGGCACCGCGCTCATGGCGGGCCATGGGCAGCTGGCGACCCCACCATCTGCACCGCTCGCCGCGGCCGCAACCGCAAGCGGGAGAAGCGCGCAACAGCAGCGGGTGTACGAGGAGATGCAGTGGCTTCTCAGGCGCTCCGCCGCGGATGGTGGCACTGCTGCTGCTGCTGCTGCCTCGGTGCCGGACACGACACCTGTGGCGCGGTACTCTCCAGAAGGGTCGCGGTGGATGTCGGGGATCCGCCCACCGCGGCCGCGGCCGCCAGCTGGCGTGAACGTGTCCCCGCCGTCGCGGCCATCCCCGTACGTGGCCGCCTACGTGACATCCACCGCTGACGATCCCCGCACCGCCACCGCACTCGCCGCAACCCCGACGACAGCCTTCAGAGATGTCCAACGCAGTCTCGTGCACTTGTCGGACGCCACACAAGAACTGCGCAACGTTGGGCGGCTGCTCGACACCCTTCGCGAGGCGGACGACACTCGCGAGCTGCGACAGCAGCAGTGTCTGGAGCACTGGCACGACGCCGTGGTCGGTGTCGTTGAAGACGCCCTGAGTCGCGTCGACGCCGCCGTCATGCGGGTTCGCCGCGACGCGGCGTTGGACATCGCGGGTGCGTGGAGTGCAGGGACGGGCACTGCTGCTGCCGCTGCTGCCGAAGACGCTCGCGTAGCGGCACTGCACCACCCCACGCGACCAGTGAGCTCCACCGCAGCCACGGCCGGCGTTCACCGCGACGACTCGCTCCCTCGCCCCTCACTCGCTGCTCACGTCCCGCCTTGGCAGCCGAGCGAGCGGGACGGCGCCGCGGTGTCGCGACTCGCCGACGTGCTCTCCGGCAAGACGCGCTCTGGCGCCACTGCGAGTTCTGTAGTCTACGCCTGACCGCGTGAAGCGAGTTGAGAGCGGACGGAGGCGGGGGCGGTGCGCCGTCCCTCCCAGACTGCTGGCCTGGTCTCCCAAACTGGTGCCTCCTCTGTCTCCTCCCCCCTCATCCAGTTGGATTGTGCAACCTCGGACTTCATGCTCCCCCACCTCTGTCCCTCTCTCCCTCGCTGTGTGCCACACACACACTCGCTGCACAAGTTAGTCGACGCCACCACGCTGCGTCTCTTGCGCAATGCCTTGTGCTGCACGCGGAGGAGCCCGCATCAGCGGGCACGGGTCGCTTGGCCCCTCTCCTGGCTGTCCGGCGGTAATACACACAGTCACAGCCACGCATATGTGCCACCGCTGCTGCCTTCACTCAACTCTTCCCCCTCTCTCCCTCGCCACGCTCCCTGCGTCTCCCATCATGTGTCTCTCTCACCAATCTCTCCCGTCTTCCCTCGGCCTCTACTCTGCCGCTCGCAGAACCACACAATCTCTTTGTCTCTCACCTTCGCGTCTGCACACACACACACACACACACACACTACAGTTGCTTGCTTGAGTACACGCACCTCTCTCTCTCTTTCTTCTGGTACAGCAGAGTCCACATCACACTCTGGCTACGTTCTTTCACGAGTGCCATCGCCCTCCCCTCCTACCTCCCTCTCCATCTCCTCTCCTTTCCTTCCCCACCGCTTCACACGTCGCCGCGATGCTGCGCCGCTGCTTCCTCCGGCTTGCCGGCCTCAACAAGGTCCAGACGATGGACCAGGCGCTTGCGGACATGACGGACGGCATCTCCGTTGCTGTGGGCGGCTTCGGCTGCGCCGGCGTGCCGGACGCGATCATCAGCGCGATGTGCAAGAAGGGCGTGAAGGACATGACGCTGTACACGGACTCCGCGGGCATCGACGGCTTCGGGCTTGCGCGGCTGATCGAGGCGAAGCAGGTGCGCCGGATGTGCTGCTCGTACGTGGGGATGAACAAGATCTTCACGAAGCGCTACCTGGAGGGCGACGTGGAGCTGGAGTTCGTGCCGCAGGGCTCGCTGGCGGAGCGCATGCGCGCGGGCGGCGCGGGGATCCCTGCGTTCTACACGGCGACTGCGTACGGCACGCAGCGGCAGACGGGCGGGCAGATCATCCGGTACGACAAGGGCGGCGTGCCGTGCCTGATCTCGGAGCCGAAGGAGACGCGCCAGTTCGGGAACCGCTGGTACGTGCTGGAGCCGACGATCCGGCCGGACTACGCGATCGTGAAGGCGCTGAAGGCGGACCGCAGCGGCAACCTTGTGTTCCGCGGGACGGCGCGCAACTTCAACGTCCCCGCTGCGCAGTGCGGGCGGCGCGTGATCGCGGAGGTGGAGAACGTGGTGGAGAACGGCGAGATCCACCCGGACGACGTGCACCTGCCCGGCGTGTACGTGCACCGCGTGGTGCACGCGTCGTACGAGGTGCCGATCGAGAAGCGCACGGTGTCCGGCAGCGGCGCGAAGGCGAGCAGCGTGAACCCGAACGACGACCGCCAGCGCATCGCGCGCCGCGCGGCGCTGGAGTTCGCGGACGGCATGTACGTGAACCTCGGCATCGGCATCCCGACGGAGGCGGCGAACTACATCCCCGCCGGGGTGTCCGTGACGCTGCAGTCGGAGAACGGGCTGCTGGGCATGGGGCCGTTCCCGACGGACGACAAGGTGAGCGCGGACTGGATCAACGCCGGCAAGCAGACGATCTCGTTCCTGCCGGGTGCGTCGTGCTTCGACAGCGGGACGTCGTTCTCGATGATCCGCGGCGGGCACATGAACCTGACGATGCTCGGCGCGCTGGAGGTGTCGTCGAACGGCGACCTGGCGAACTGGGGCATCCCGGGCAAGTTGATCAAGGGCCCCGGCGGTGCGATGGACCTCGTGGCGAGCGGGTCGCGCGTGGTGGTGACCATGTCGCACTGCAACAAGGGCGGCGACTCGAAGATCGTGGAGCAGTGCTCGCTGCCCGTGACGGGCCTGAACTGCGTGACGCGCATCATCACGGAGAAGGCCGTGTTCGACGTGATCGACAAGCAGCTTGTGCTGAAGGAGGTGGCGGAGGGCCTGACGGTGGACGACATCAAGAAGTGCACCGGGGCACGCTTCCACGCCGACAACCCGCAGCCCATGACGTACGCCGCACCCATGTCCAGCTAGTCCCCTCCACCAGGCACACAACACTGCAGACACACGTAAACACACATACACACACACCGAGGCAGATACTGATACACACACACACACACACATACACACCTACATGTGCGGACAGGTACGTGTAGACGCGTGCAGGGATACGTGTCTACATAGTGTTGTATCTAAGCTAAGACGATCTCGCGTGAGGTGGACGAGTGCCGTGTGCAGGCGACGCCAACGCTGGCAGACTGTCCTGTGCTGTCCAGGCACCAACATGTGACTGTGCCATCGTTACCGATTTTTTAACCTCTTTTTTTGTGTTTGTGTTTCGCCCCCCCACCAGCCTTTTTTTTTTTTTCTCTTTGTGGATGTACGTTCAACGTGTGAAGGAGCAACATCTCGCCGCGTGTGTGTGTGTGTGTGTGTGCGGGTCAATGAAGGCATCTACCAGGCAGGCTCTACCTCTCTCTCTCTCCAATTGTGTGTGTTCGTGTGTGTGAGTCTGTGTTGCGGTGGCCGCTCCCTCTCCTGTTCTTTTTTTTTTTTTGATTGTAGCTGATTCTCAACTGTTTAAGCATGAAGTGCTGAAAGGGGAGCGTGAGGGAACAGTAGGTATGTACGCGTGTTTTTGATTTTTTCTCTCTTTGTGGGCTCGCGTCTAGCCACATTATGTTGCCGTGGCATTGCTCTTTACCTTGGATCGGACAACAGTGACCACACCTCGGAGTCGCGTATGCGTGTCTCCCTGCCTGTGTGTGCGTGTGTGTGTGTGTGTTTGGGTGCTACCGCGTCTCTGTCTCCTCGGCATTGTGTGATCATCAGGGAGCTGACCTGGTGGTCTGTGTCGTGTGAAAGGCGTTCGGCTGGAGGAAGGGCAGAGCGGTGCCAGATGACCAAATGGACGAAGAGGCGACGATGGGAGGAGAAGGAGGGGTGCGCGGCCCGTGTCAATTGCAGTCCTGCACTCCTTCTCAAGTGGTGGACGCCTGCTCTGTGTTGACTTCAGTCTCCGCCACTTGTAGGACCCGCTGAGCTCGTCGCATCCGTCTCTCTTCCCCACCTCTGCGCACACACACACACACAGACATGCGCACACGCACTCGCAGTTGGACACGCACGCGTACGAAGCACAGAAGAGCAGCCAGCAGGAGGTGAGAAAAGATGGCAAGAAGTGCAGACATAGTGAGACGCTTCACGTATCCCAAGAGTTCGTGGCGGCCTCGTGGTCAGTGCAGTCACACCATGCTGGAAGGTCTACCCGCGTGCCCCCCATGCTTCGTTGCTCAGCAGAGTGAGAGAGAGAGTTCGGAGGGGGGAGGGAGCGAGGAGGTACCCAGAGATGCACAAACGCAGCGGCACCCAACACACAGACACACAACACACACACACACACACACACACACACACGACTCTGCAGTGCGCCGCTCCCTCGCCTGCACCCCCCTTTTGCCACCGTTCATGACATGGATGCGTGGTCAACGGCGGCGTTGCAGAAGTCGAAGACAGTGCGCGAGAGCGGAGGGGATAAGTGGCATCTCTGCGACGGTGGTGAGCTGTCCCCTCTGTCTCCTCTCTCACGCACCGTGCTCCTCCCCTCTCCGCGCCTCTTTTTTTTTTTTCCCTTTTTCCTGTGTCTGACTCTCGTGCTCTCGCTCCCTCTTCTGTCATTGTTGTTGCTGTGGCGGTGGAACGTGTGGTGCGAGAAAGGCCCACTGTCCGCCGCCAAGCACTCTCCATCTCTTCCTTCGCTCCATCGTCCTTCAGCGGTCCGCACGCCATCCACCCTCGCTGCATCTCCACTTCCACTTCTCTCTCTCTCTCTTTGTCATCTGCTTCCACACTTGCGCTTCACACTCACACCCGACCTTCACCGCATCCTTCCGCTCACGTCCTGCAGGACACGCACTCACACACGCACACACACCCTGCTTCTTTCCCTCTTTCTCTCTCTCTGCCTGTCGCCTCCCTCGGCTGAAGCTGTCACTGCCGCAACTTCTGCTGAGCACACAGTCTCCGCCTCTCTTCTTCCACCCTCTCCTTCCCTCCTCTCCATCTGCTTTCCTTCCCCACCGCTTCACACGTCGCCGCGATGCTGCGCCGCTGCTTCCTCCGGCTTGCCGGCCTCAACAAGGTCCAGACGATGGACCAGGCGCTTGCGGACATGACGGACGGCATCTCCGTTGCTGTGGGCGGCTTCGGCTGCGCCGGCGTGCCGGACGCGATCATCAGCGCGATGTGCAAGAAGGGCGTGAAGGACATGACGCTGTACACGGACTCCGCGGGCATCGACGGCTTCGGGCTTGCGCGGCTGATCGAGGCGAAGCAGGTGCGCCGGATGTGCTGCTCGTACGTGGGGATGAACAAGATCTTCACGAAGCGCTACCTGGAGGGCGACGTGGAGCTGGAGTTCGTGCCGCAGGGCTCGCTGGCGGAGCGCATGCGCGCGGGCGGCGCGGGGATCCCTGCGTTCTACACGGCGACTGCGTACGGCACGCAGCGGCAGACGGGCGGGCAGATCATCCGGTACGACAAGGGCGGCGTGCCGTGCCTGATCTCGGAGCCGAAGGAGACGCGCCAGTTCGGGAACCGCTGGTACGTGCTGGAGCCGACGATCCGGCCGGACTACGCGATCGTGAAGGCGCTGAAGGCGGACCGCAGCGGCAACCTTGTGTTCCGCGGGACGGCGCGCAACTTCAACGTCCCCGCTGCGCAGTGCGGGCGGCGCGTGATCGCGGAGGTGGAGAACGTGGTGGAGAACGGCGAGATCCACCCGGACGACGTGCACCTGCCCGGCGTGTACGTGCACCGCGTGGTGCACGCGTCGTACGAGGTGCCGATCGAGAAGCGCACGGTGTCCGGCAGCGGCGCGAAGGCGAGCAGCGTGAACCCGAACGACGACCGCCAGCGCATCGCGCGCCGCGCGGCGCTGGAGTTCGCGGACGGCATGTACGTGAACCTCGGCATCGGCATCCCGACGGAGGCGGCGAACTACATCCCCGCGGGGGTGTCCGTGACGCTGCAGTCGGAGAACGGGCTGCTGGGCATGGGGCCGTTCCCGACGGACGACAAGGTGAGCGCGGACTGGATCAACGCCGGCAAGCAGACGATCTCGTTCCTGCCGGGTGCGTCGTGCTTCGACAGCGGGACGTCGTTCTCGATGATCCGCGGCGGGCACATGAACCTGACGATGCTCGGCGCGCTGGAGGTGTCGTCGAACGGCGACCTGGCGAACTGGGGCATCCCGGGCAAGTTGATCAAGGGCCCCGGCGGTGCGATGGACCTCGTGGCGAGCGGGTCGCGCGTGGTGGTGACCATGTCGCACTGCAACAAGGGCGGCGACTCGAAGATCGTGGAGCAGTGCTCGCTGCCCGTGACGGGCCTGAACTGCGTGACGCGCATCATCACGGAGAAGGCCGTGTTCGACGTGATCGACAAGCAGCTTGTGCTGAAGGAGGTGGCGGAGGGCCTGACGGTGGACGACATCAAGAAGTGCACCGGGGCACGCTTCCACGCCGACAACCCGCAGCCCATGACGTACGCCGCACCCATGTCCAGCTAGTCCCCTCCACCAGGCACACAACACTGCAGACACACGTACACACACATACACATGCACAGAGACAGGATCAGGCAGAGAGATGGCTCGTGGTAGCTTCCCTGTTGCCAAGGTAGAGGAGCAAGTACCCGAGCTGATGCCGCCATGGGAGTGCTCGTGAGCGCTCATGAGTGCAGCGCTCAAGTGTTGCTCGCGGGATTCCACGGTTTGCCCATGTGTGTCCGTGCGGGGGGTTCCAGCAGGGGGCTCCGCAGCTCCACTCACTGTTGCTGTTGTAGTTTTTTTTTTTTTTTTTCCGCTGTTGCTTGTGGTGTGTTTGTGTGTGTGCTGGTGATGCGTGCGGTGGCGTGTGCGGTGCTGAGCCACTCTTCGCGCGCGCTCCTCCCTTGCGGATGAAGGAGTCCAGTGCCCCTCGTCCTCCTCCTTCATGCTCCGTGGAAGCCGGCGCTTCTCTTCTGCGATGGAGAGGACGACTGCTGTGTCTCTGTTTCCAGATGACCCGCCTCGCCGTTTTGTTGTTTGCGGGTGTTCCGTGTGTGTGTGTACGTGCGTGTTCTTTTGTTTTTTTTTTTCCCAGAATGCTAGCGGTGCTTTTCCCTTTCCCCCATTTTCTGTGAGCTCCTCCACTGTGAGATGTACGTGTGTGGGTGTGTGCGTGTGTGTTTATCAATCAGCGTGAGATGCTGTGTGTGTGTGTGTGTGTGTGTGTGTGTGTGTGTGTGTGTGTGTGCTGATGTGCTTGCGAGCGTCTCTCTCTCTCAATGTAGGTCTGCAAGGTATGAAGTGCTGGCATGCAAAAAAAAAAAAAACGCGGTCATGGTGGTGTGGTGCACATACCGTGCTGTTTCATTTCTCTGCATGGACGGGACGGATGGGATGACGGCTTCTTCACCCGAGGACGTAGTGGTGGCAACAATTGCGTGCGACGCACAGATGTACACACACACACACACACACACACACAGATACACACACAAAATAAACACATCCACCCGCACACGCATCCAAACCTATCGTTCAACACACGCGCGCGGCTCTGGCTTCGGTGAACGACGTCTCTCTCTCTCTCTCTCTTTCCGCATGTCTAAACGTGTGACGTTGGTTTCCAAACGCACTTAGCCTCTTTCAAGTCTCTTTCTCTGCTTCGCAGACAGACACTCGCTCTTCGCCGTTGTTGCTTTGTTCGTATGTGTGTGTGTTGTCCTTCCGCGCCTCAGCGTCACGCACGCGTGCGTGTTTGTGTGTGTCTGCGTGCATGCTTCGTGTGGGGCCAAACAACAACAACAACAAAAACAAAAAAAAAAGCGCCGTGTCGCTGTTGCAGCGCCGATTCAGTGCGCTGTCACGCACACAGGCAAACGAAGACGTTCGTCTATCATTTTCTCTCTCTCCCCTCTCTTCTCTCTTCTACTCCATGTCGTCTTCTCACGTTCTTCACCCCCACCCACCTCTCGCGCGCTGTCACGGTGGCTGTGTGTGCATGTGAGTGTGTATGTGTGTGTGTGTGTGTGTGTATGTGCGAGCGTGTATCGCTTGTGTTACTCTCAAAAAGAAAAGAAAAGAAAAAAAAAAAGAACTTGAAAATAAGATACACTCGAGCTCAACGGGTGACACGGCAAGGAGTCACACACACACACACACAAAAGAAAAGGCGAGGGAGATTCCACTGCAGCATCGCACGCGCCGCACAGGGTTGAAGTGAGCACAAGTGCATCTGTGTCTGTGTGTCTGTGTGCCATTGCCGTGGCTATCACAACATGAGAGGGTGCGTAGGCGTACATGTTTTTGCGGTGCTGAGCTCTCTCTTCCCTGGTTTGTGTGTGTGTGAAGGAGGAGGAGGAGGAGAGGGTGTGTTGTCTCATCCTCACTCTTTCACCTTCTGCGGCGAGGCGAGGCGATGCGGTGGCAGCGACGATGATGGGACGCTGTGAGGCTGCACGTGCCAGTCGGAAGGGAAGGGCACGCCGCAGTGTGGCGGCAGTCAACCCGCTCTTCCCCGCACCTCCTCTTCCCTCCCGCTGTCTCCACACACACACACACACATACAAACTTGTGTTCACCGGCGCCATACCCGCACGTGCTTGGCTGTGCCTCGTCTGGTCGCGGCGATGTCCTCACTCCTTCTCACTTCCGCCCTCATCTCGCTCTCTCATCACAACTTCCCACATGTGCGAGAGTGTCACTCAGTGCAGGGACGATTCGTCCTTCCACGCTGCGTGGTGCTTCCATTCATTTTTTTATTGTGTGTGTGTGTGACTCGGTCGGCGGCGCGGTTCAGCAGACATGACCGCCAACGGCGTGGATGTGCGGACGCCGATCTTCTACCGGCACAGCTTTGCACGGGCCCTCGAGGGACAGTCCAGCAAGGTGTACCTCAGGCTGACGCACACCCCGCTCATTGCAGAGAACCTGCCCCGTGGGGCCGCGACCGGCGCCCGCATCGAGCAGTACGCCGCGGCGCACCTCCACACGCTGGATGACCTGGAGAAGCTGCTCCGCGCCGTGCTGGACGCGGCCCCGCGATACCACGCGGGGCCGCCCCACTCCTGCTCGGGGGCACTGGACGGCGGCGCTGGGGACGAGTCACACACCACGCTCCTCTCACCGCCGGGTGTCCTGCTCCAGAGCGGGCACACGCTGGCGGAGCGCGGCGGCCGCAGAGAGGGGGATGCCGCCTTCGTCCGGCCCACCCTGCGCGGCGGGGCTGGGGCCGCTTCCACGGCAGAGTTGGACGCGCGTCCACCACACCCGTCGCTGCCTCGCGTTGCCTCCTTACCAGTTGACCCAGCGCGCGCAGAGTCTCGCGAGCTGGACCCCGCCGGTGCCGCGGCGCGCGACGTGCCATCGCGGCCATGGCAGCGACTGCAGCGGCTGCTACGCCTTGCCCGTCACTGGGGACAGGCGCCGCTCTCTCCACCAGCGGAGAGTGTAGCGCCGTCAACCACCGCGCGAGGCCAACGCGGCGAGTCGGCCTCCTCAGCGCCGCCGCCACCAACAGTTCTCTCCGCCGCAAGCGCCGGCACCGCGGCACCCGCGCCGCGGAGCCGTGTGCCGCTGTGGGTATGCGCACCCTTCGCCGAGGCACAACCACCACCGCCGCCACCCGCTGTCGCAGCGCCCATGCCGGCCGCCAGTGCCGCGCAGTCGATGCGCTGGCTCCGCCCGTCCCCGGCGCGGGGCACATCCGCCACCCCGTGCGAGTCCGCCGCCGCCTCCCAGCGAGCGGACGCGCGGCCGGCAACGGTGCCGGACAGGGTGCCCACGGCTGCGGCCGATGCGCTGCGGCGCAGCGCTGCAGGGCGCGATAGCGAAGGCAGCGACAACGATGACGAGGCCGCGTCGTCGCACCTCACGCAAACCCCACACCGGTACTTCGACAGCGCCCCTCACGCACTTGGCGCACCGGTGCGCGTGCCGGTGGGTGGCGGGCCGACTCCCGGCACCTCCACCTTCACGGCGGCGAGCGCGAGCGAGCGCGACGTCGACGGCGCGACGCTCACGGCGGACGAGAGCCTGTCACAGCCGCCGCTGGTGTCGGAGACCACGCAGACTCTCGCCGCCGCCGGCACGTCGGACGAGTCCTCGGCAAAGTGCGCCGACAACGCGGCCGCGTCACTCTCGCTGGACGGCGCGAGTGGTGTCGACGGCCGCGCGCGTCGTCGCGGCGGCAACGGGGCCTCTGTGTTCCCGGATGAAGTGCGGCCGCTGCCCCTGCATAGGCGCGACACCGCCGCCGCCGACGCCTCCACGGACCTCCGCAGCACCGGCCCATCGCTCTCCTTCTCCCACACGTGGCACGCGGGGGACGCGCAGTCGCTGCCGGTGCCCGCGTCCAACGGGATTCGGCCGCGGGCACCGGCGAGCGTCGCGAGCGTCTGCTGGGACCGGCACGCCTACGCGACGGAGTTGGTAGGGTGGCTTCACTTGCTGGTGTGGGTGCGGTGGCATGTGATTCACTTTCTGCGCGACCTCTCTGGTGTGCAGGGCGGCGTCGCGTGGAGTGCGTGGTACTGGTCGTGGGCGCAGGAGCACCCCCGCCACGCGGCCTTCCACCAGGCTCTCGCCTCCAGCGCGTTCTGGAGGGGTGTGTGGTCGCGCGGTGTGTCGGCGCAGCTCAATCATGTCCAGTACTCGGTCAGCCGCCACATGTTCACTCTGAAGAGTGTCTTCCAGTTCATCGTGAGCTACATCGGTGCCGCCTACACGGCCCTGGAGCAGCTGAACACGCTCGTGGCGCAGGTGCAGCGCCGCTGCGAGGTGATGATGTCGCCCGTGGCGGCGGCAGCGGTTGCCGCCGCCACGGCGGTCACACGCGCATCATCGGCAGCGACGCCGGGGCTGCCACACGCCGTCAGCACCCACCGTAGCACTGCTGGTGGCGGTGGCGGTGGCGGCGGGTACGACCTCTACTCCAACCAGAACAGTATGTTCTGGAGCCCCATCGTGACCGGTGGCGGCGATGACGAGGCCTCCCCGCTTGCGCCACGGTACCGCGACCGCTCCGTCACGACGCACGGGCTCACGCAGAGCGCGTTCGCTGACACCAGTCCGCCTGGGTCACAGATGGCACGACACGGCATGCACGGCGACCCCGATCGTGATAGCGTGGCGACGGCCGTGTTGGAGGAGGTGGAGGCCACATCATCCCTGCACGCCATGGATGAGCTGCGGCGCTCTGTCTGCTCCATGCTTCAGGAGCTGGGGACGATGTTCAGCCCGGATGGACTGCCGCTCGATGTGCTGGAGACGAGCGACCAGGTGCGCTTTCCATGGGGCGGCGTCGGCAGCGCGGGCCTCTCCACCACCACGCCGGCGTCGGGGCCGGCGGTCGGGCCGGACGTGCAGGGCGCGCTGCCCCGGCCTGGCGACAACATACTGTTCGGTGTGTCGATGCTCGGTGCGGCCGCGCCGGCTTGCACGCCAAGCGCGCCGCAGGTGCACTTCGCCGACGCAGGCACCCGTGAGGGCAGCGAGGCTGGCGGGGACCGGCCCATGAGCGTGCGTGACGGCGCGCAGGTGCTGTTGCAGTGCGTGCACCGCTCGCAGCTGCTGCTGCGCCGCCTGACGGTCCTGGTGCAGCGCGCGCACTCTCCGCCGGCGTCGCGGCACTGGCAGCGCATTCTCGTAGCCGCCGTCACGATAGTGCCACCATTTATGTGGCTCTACACCAAGTCCCCCGCAGAGCTCACGGTGATCGCGCAGCGCGCGGTGACGGTGGGGCGACAGATGCTGCGAGCCTACCTGATCGAGCCCGTGCGGCAGCTGCGCGAGGCGCTCTTCTACGTGCGTCCCGGTGTCGAGGACCGTCGCGGTGCCGTGGAGCGCGATGCGGTGTCGCTGGCGAACATCATCCACGACTTCCACGAGGACATGTACCCAGATATGGCACCGGATCGTCTGGAGGAGCTGCGCCACCGCACCTTCGAGCGGCTGAGCGCCGGTGTCGCGGACCCGGAGGGGCTGGGCTTGATCGACGAGCAGTACCGCCGCTCGGTGCGGCACCCAATTCGCAGTGTCATCTTCGGCGACCTGCCGCGCATCATGCTGATCCAACTGTCCTACCAAGCGCTGGAGGTGAGTCGGGTGGCGAACGGCATCGACGAGGTGTTGGAGGGCAACGATCTCAACTTCAAAATCATGGCGATGATGCCCATCTTCCTTGCCGGCGGACTGTTCGCGACCTGGAGCCTCTTCCGCTACCGGGTGATGTACAAGCCGGTGCGTCTGCGCATGAAGCTGCTCTGGCGTTCGCTCTACCGCGTCGTGAGCTTCGCCGGCAGCGGTCAGGGACTCGTGCCACCGCTTCTGCGTATCGCTGCGCCGCGGGCGGTGGACCAGCAGCGCACCAAGCGACATCACGGTGAGGTGGAGGCGCTCGTGTTGGACTTTCCACGTGCGCAGCCGGACCTCGCCGCCACGGCAACACGCCTCCGTCAGCGCACCGGCGGCGGTCGCGATCGGCGCCGCGCCACGTCCGCCGGACGCGATGGCGGTGCTGATGTGGACGAGGTGGACACCGCCGCCTTCAGCGAGTCGAGGAGTGGCTCGGCGAGCTCGTCGGACGCGGCGGAGAGCGCGGCCGCCGGAGCCGCATCGGCGCGCCAGCTGAACAACTACGAGCAGGGCATGGTGCTGCTCCTCTCGCATGTTCTGCGCTCCATGGCCACCGAGTACCTCCGCTCCTACGCATTCTTCCACGAGCTCATGGAGGACCTGAACGACCTGGAGAGCGTGCAGAGCACGCGCCACCAGCGACTGGCCACGCTAGAGCGCATGCGCGCCACGCACACCCCATTCTTCTAGGAGAAGTGATGCAGCGCTGTCTCTCTCTCTCTTTCTCACCCTCGCACGGTTCCTCATGTACTGTAGGAGGAGTTGCGGGCCAGTTGTGGAGTAGAAGAGGTCGCCGTGCTGCGGCCATACACGCACACCGATACAGACAGACAGACAGAAAGACACACAAACATACACACACTTTTTTTTTTTTTTTTGTATTGTCGAGGTGTAGCGCATCTACTGTGCCCCCCTCTTTCCTTTCCACACGTATGTGTGTGTCTCTTAGTGAAGGGAGAGAGGGAGAAGGGTGGGTGGGTGGGTGGGTGCGCCTGCGCATGTGAAGGAGCGACGGCTCTGTCCATGTGCAGCCGGTAACCGCAGTGACTGGGCTTCAACAACGGTGGTAGTGGGTGGTGTGGACGTGCACCCCAGTGTGTGGTTATCGCGTCTATTCTCGATACACACACACACACACACACTCTAACGTATGTACGCAACCACACATACATTCACACAAAAAAAAGAAAGAAAAGAAAAATGAAAGATGCACACTCTTCTTCCTCTTCTCGTCTTGGCCACTTTTTTTAAAAAATTCTTCTCTGCCCCCCTTTTTCATTTCTTTTCTTTCTCAGTTGTCACTTCCACGTACTCTCTCTTTTTATTTATTTAGCGTACACGCACCACACCGACACATAACACAAACACACACACAGACATACACTTAAAGCAAGGTGGAAGATGGCACCCAAGGCTTCGGCGGCCAAGAAGGCGCCGTCCTCCAGCGCCACCAGCGCAGCAGTGCGCCGACAAGAGGCGCAGCAGCGGCAGGCGGCGAAGGAGGCGGCGGAGTTGGACGCGCTGGCGCAGTGGATCGACGCGCACGACCCGCTGCTCGACCACGCCGCTGCCGAACCGATCCCGATGGAGGCACTCTTTTCATCGAAGCTGGTGCACCGCACCTTCACCCGCGCCGGCGCTGCTGAAGAGCCGTACGACTGGAGTGAGTTTCGAAAGGTGCTGGACAGCCGCAGCGCCGACAGTCCGCGGTGGTTCCTGCAGCTGCGTGAGGAGGACCTGCTGGCCGGCGAGGATGGCATGGAGGGCGTCACGGTGGACTGCTACGTGATCGCGGAGGCGACCCGGCCGACGCTGTCGCCAGGGGAGTACGTCGTGAAGGTGCACTGGCCGTACAGCGATGCCGAGGACAACGCACCGGAGCGCATTCTGCCGCTGGAGGGGCAGGGCATGTGCTGGCGCCGTGTCGTGAAGGCGGATGGAAGCGACATGAACACGTTCCTGCTGCAGAGGCGCAGCGATGCTACCGGTGCGAGCGGCACCGCCGGCTCGGCGGCTGCCACGACGCTCAGCTCGTCCGACTTCGGCTTTGGTGCCCCAGCCGCCGGCGCTGCGGCCTCGGCGGCGGTGACGCCAGCCGCCCCCACATCTGTCGCGCCGTCGGGCTTCAGCTTCGGCTTCAGCAGCACCCCGGCGGCACCGGCTGCCCCAGCAACCACAACGCCAGGGTTCGGCTTTGGCTTCGGCACTGGTGCCGCTCCGCCAGCCCCCGTCTCAGCGAGCGCCACGACCGGCCAGCCCAGCAGCGCGCCTTTCAGCTTCGGCTTCGGGCAGCCCACGCCGGCTGCGGCCGCACCGACTGCCGGTGCCATCTCCTTCGGAGCTTCTCCAGCAGCGCCGTACAACGCCACTGCCACTACGACAGACACGGCAGCCGCGGCGGCAGCGCCGGAGTCCGGCGAGATCGCCGTGCAGCCGCTCAAGACGTCGGAGGTGCTCTTTGTGTTGTGGTCGCGGAAGCGGCTCACCGAGCTGGCCAAAGAGATCCGCTCAGGCAGCCGCATCGTCCGCGAGGGCTTCGCGCTGGATGCAACCAAGACGATGAAGCTGGTCATGCAGAACGACCGCAAGGACGACGTTGCCGCGACGGCGCATCGGCTGCTGCTGACGCGTCTCTTCGCTAAGCAGGACGACGACGTCAAGGCCATCGACGCCTGGGTCGATGACTGCCCGGTGTACGACGAGGCCATGGCCGCCGCTCTGCAGGCCTTCCGCGAGCGCCAGCTAAGCGAGCTCGCCAGCGAGTCGGACCTCTTCCAGAGCCTCCGCGCCAAGTACCACGACAAGATAGCGAGTGAGCTGGCGCGTATCGTTGCGGTGCGCGAGTTGGCGGCCGACAAGGAGCTGGACCGCATCAACGGCATCCTCGCCCAGATGAAGGAGCGCAAGCTGGCGGAGAAGAGCAGCTTCCGGCTTCTCAAGTTCTACGCGAAGAACGATGTGCAGCGCTTCAGGCCGTTCGGCAAGATCAGCGGCATCTCTGAAATGGGCGAGTCGGTGGACGTGTGCGTCCCTGCGGCGCACGTGAACATCAACCCCTTCACCGGAAAGCCGATTTAGCGAATCTTATGGGAGCGTGTACGATCCTCTCTGTTTCTTTGTGTTTCTCTGCGTATGTGTGTGCGTGTGCGTGCGTGTGTGTGTGTGTGTGTGTGTGTGTGTGTGTGTGTGGGAAGCGCAGCCACCGCCTTCACGGACACGGCGGCCCTTCTTCTCTCTCGTTTTTCTTGTGCACTTGTCTCTTCATGACTGTGACTCTGCGTGTTCGCGACTAATGACCCGTGTTCTCTCTTCACACACAAAATAGACATACACACAAACACACACACACACACATACGCGGATGCTGTCATGACAGGCAGGCGACGGTCGCGGCTGGAGGAGGAGCTGACCAGAGAGGGAGGGGGAAGAGAAGGAAGGAGCGGTGTGCACCCGAGCCGACTCGATTGCCTTGTCTCGCGTCGATCTGCGCCGTCACCCACGAGGCATCCGTGTGGATGCTGTTGCACGCCACCGCTGCGTGCATCTACGCGGCGCATGCTTTGCGTCCTCTTTTTTTATTTATTTCTGTTCATTTTGCCATTCCTCTTCTTCATCATCTCAACACACACACATTCACACACACCCCTCGCTCTCACACACGCACACACACACAAACACACTTTTATGCCTCTCCTTCAATTTGGTTGGCTCCCTCCATTCTTCTGCGGCCTCTGTCCTTTCCTCCACCTCTGCATCGCGCACATTGGTGTGCTCACATACGTGCGCCTCTGTGTGCGTGTGTGTCTCCGCCCTTCCCCTCCCCCCCTCCACCCCTTCGGCAGCGTCGATACACGCCGAGAGAGACACTGTGAGACACACGCCTTCTGACACAAACACACACGCTCATCGGACACACTCTCCATCTCTCTTTCCCTCTCTTTCAGCTCCCATCATGATCCCCCCCTCGTCCATCGCCGTGAGCGATGTTCGCCTCCATCCAGCGCCGCTCGCCGCCGGCGGCGTAGAGGACAGCGGCAGCCGCTTCTCGTACAGCTCCCTCTCCTCCTGGTGCCGTCAGCGGCTGCTGCCGACTCTGTTTCCTTCCCCAGGCACCGGCGCAACGTCTCTGCCCTCGCTTGACGCGCACGGCGTCGTCACGGGAGAGGCAGACACGCGCGCGGCGGCGGCGGCGGTGGCGCCGCCGCTGATGTTGACGCGTCTTCCGGCGTGTGAGCCGTTGCCAGCCGCGGCGACCACCGCACGCGTGAGTCTGGTGGCCACACCCAACGTGCCCAGCGCGGCGGAGCCGATGTCGCACGCGCTCGCAGCCGTTCCACAAGGCAGCGTGGCGGATGCTGCGCTTCTCCTGTCGCTGCGCCTCCCCTCAGCACAGAGGCCACATCACGGCCTCGTGGGCGGTGGCGGCGTCATGACAGACTCTTTTGCCTCTGTGGACACGTCGCCTACGCCGGGGCCGGCGGCGTCCTTCTCTGGCGGCACTACCCCGAAGCTCGGGCCCTCTTCCACGTCCTTCGCCGTGTACGACCTCGGCCACAAGCCCGGTACAGCCGGCGGCGCCGCAGTCGATCGGCTGACCACAGTGCTGCCGTTCTCCAGCGGGCGACTCGGCGGCTACCCCGCATCGACGTCACCCTCTGTTCTGCCGCTCATCTCGCCATCATCGTCGTTCGCCGCCCCCACCGACTCGCTGGCTGCCTCCCTGCGCAGCCCCTTGGCATGCGTGGAGCTGCCCGGGCCACAGTCACTCTTTGTGCGCGGCTCCGACGCACTCAGCTGCAGCGGCCGCTCGCAACATCTGCTACGCGCAGACTCGCGCGCGGAGATGAGCGGCAGCACATCTGCGCTCACGAAGGTGTGAGTCGGTGTTGCCTCGACCTTGTCACGGTCTTGTGTGCGCGACGCCACTGCCGCACCCATCACCCTCGCGCGTCGTGGACGTGTGTGTGCTCACGGTGCGGTCCAACGTGCGTGTTCGCCAGGGACAGATCGCATCTCCTCTGTACACGTTCGCTCTGCTTCTCTTCTCTTTCCTTTTTGCCCTTCCTTGTGTGTGTGTATATGTGCGTGTGTGTGTGTGGTCCGCACACCTCTACAGATGCATAGCCTCTCCTCTCCTCGTCCTCTTCGACCTCCTCTTTGTTCACACGGCACATGTGCAAGGGAACTGACGCCACACAGAGCATTGCACGACGATGCTCTGTGGCGCTTGTCTTCTCTTGTCCAGCTGCCTCGTTTGGCGTCTCTCTCTCTCTCTGTGCTTTTGGAAGCGTGCGCCTGTCCACCCCTCTCGTCTTGGTGCATCTCTCTCGTCGACGTCTTCTATCTTCTCTGTTTTTTTTTTTTTAGTTTCTTCACCGCTTTACGGCTGATGTCTTGCACCTTGGCACTTCTGCGTCCCTCCCTCTCTTTTCCATGACCCGCCGGTGGATCAGTCTTGTCGACTGCTCACCCGAGCACACCCCCACGCTGAGAGAGAGAGAGGCGACCGCGAAGGATCTCTTGCCACCGCTGTCACCGCCACCCTCTTCCCTCTCCTCTTCTACTTTGACTTCTTGTACTTGTCTCTCCCTCCCTCTCCTTTGACGAGGTCGAACGAGCCCCCGTCCCCTCTGTACACTGATCACCCGTGCTCCCTCCCCCCGTCTTCCTTGTCGTGCCGCCAACCCCTGCTGTTTGCTCCTGTGCCGCCGTGCAGCGAGTCCGCCGTGCCTCCACCTCCCTCTCTTCTCTTTCCGTCCCTCCCCTCTTGTTCACACACACACACACACACACACACACGTATCTCTTGCCGTGATGGTGTCTCAGGACGAGGAGTGTGTGTGTGTGTGTTCGTGTGTTGGTGTGGGGAAGGAGAGAGCGAGACAGGCAGGTGCGCAACTGCACACGGGCGACACAGAGAAGAAGAAATGCTGGTGTGAACTCTCTCTCAAAACAAAAAACAAAAAAACGACTCCATCCTCAGCGCACCTCGAAGATGCAGCTCCACACACACACACACACACACAAATACGCACACATTCGTTGAGCCGCAGGAGCTGGAAAACAAACAAAAAAACAAACAAGCAAACAGGTACAAGAACATGCAGATTCAAGTGTTGGGAGGTAGAGAGAGAGAGCGGGGGAGGGGTGGGGCGGGGATGGGAGAGAGACGGTTGAAGACGGTGGTGGGTGCGGCAGCGGCTACATGAACCGTGGATGAGCCCCCGTGGCTCTTCCGCTCTCTCCCTGCACGCAAGTAGAAGGTAGACGACCTGCACGTCACCGCCACCTCTCGTCTTGTGTGCTTCTCACGCACCGCCTTGCTCCGGTTTTTTTTTTTTTTTGTAATTGCCGTGCATGCACACGTCACCACACACGCACATACACGTCTGTGTGTATGCACTGACTACTACTCTCTCACTCTCACCTCGACAGTATGCTCACTCCACCCTCCGCCGCTTTCACCCTCTCTCTTGTTGTCTCCTCGTTTTTTATTTGGATCGCCGTCCTCGTTCTCCTCGCTCAGTGCGTCGTGCCGTTCGTACTCGAGGACGCACACTTCTCCATCGCGACGTCGGGTGATCTCTCTCTCTCTCTCTCATTCAACTCTCATTTTTTTTTTTTTGTTCTCACCTTCACCTACCGACCCACAGACAGACGCCACACGCACCCCACACCCCCCGCGTGTGTGTTTGGATTGGAATGGGACAGGACAACAGTCGCGCCGAGACCGGGAGCCCCGCCCAGGGTGGTGCCGCCGGTGCGGCGCTGCGTCAGCCGGCGGCGGGGGTTGCCGGTGCTGCACCCTCCGCGGCGGTGCTGCCGCTCGCCGGTGTCGAGGGCTTCCAGGTGGTGCGACTGCTGCCCTACAGTCCAGCACACAAGGCTGGCCTCGTGCCCTTCTTTGACATCATCACTGCACTCGACCACGTTCTCATTGGCTCCGAGGGGCGCCCGGCGATGCAGTTCTTCAAGAGCTACGTGGCGAACCACCGCGACGAGCCCGTCTGCTTCACCGTCTTCAACCTGCACATCCGCGCCTACCGCGACGTGCACTGCATCCCGTCCGATGAGTGGGGCGGTGGCGGGCTTCTCGGGTGCAGCATCGAGTGGACTCGCGCAGAGCCCTGTCCAGAGCGCTGCGTCCACGTCGTGGATGTCCTGGAGGGCAGCCCTGCGGCCCACTCGCGGGAGCTCAAGGCGAATCGAGACTACATCATCGGCATGCAGACCGCCCAGGAGCCGCTGATCACGCTCATCAAGGACCAGCGGGACTTCTACAGTCGCCTGGAGGCGTGGCACGACGAGCAGCGGTGGACGCTCGAGCGGAACCAGCGCTTCCCGAGTGAGGCGGTTGAGGTGCCCCACGTGCTGCTCCTCCTCGTCTACAACAGTGAGAACAACACCGTGAAGGAGGTGGCGGTGGAGATGGGCACGCACCCCGATGCGGCGCTCGGCATGAGCGTCGCGACGGGACTGCTGCACATCATCCCCTCCGCCGCCACCTCGGCTGAGATCGCGGCAGGGGCGTCGCTGCCAGTCATGAACAAGTTTGTGTCTGTCGGGGCGAGTCTGGTGATGCCCAGCCCCGCACCACTGGAGACAGCGGCGCCGCAGCCTCCCCACCACACCACCTCCTCCTCCGCCGACTACGGGGTGCACCGCGTCGTAGCGAAGGTGCCGACCGAGCCGACGGCGCATCCGCACGAGTCTCCGGTCGACTCGCACCAGCAGACCTTCCCACCCGTGCCGCCACCGCAGCAGCACGCGGAGGTGGCTGCCCCGCACCACAAACCGCCGTCCGAGCCCCACGGCGCTGCGTCTCCGCCACTGCCACCGCCACCGCTGCTCAACCCCTTCGCTGACGAAGCGCCTTCCGCGGACGCGGTGCTCGAGGGCCGAACAGCTCTGCCGCCTCCGCCGCAGCTGCTGCCATCGCCGCCGCAGGTGGCGCAGAGGGGCTCGAGCACCGGAGCAGCAGTGTCGTCGACGCCGTCGCCACCTTCTGGAGCTGCACCGCCGCAGGTGAACGGGACGCCGTATCCTCCCACGGCCTCCACACCGAGGGTGCCAACGCCACCACCGCTGGTGCAGCAGCGGTTGCACCCGTCAGTGTTGCCGACCTTCAGCAGCCAGCGCATGCCGCCGCCTCTGCACTTTCCGGTGTTCCCGCATGGGGCAGCGAAGCGCACGGCTGCGTAGACGCTACCGGCTCTGGTCATAGACACACACACACACACACACAGCCGAATGTGCACGCACACATAGACACTGGCATGCACCGTTGCACCTGGGAGCAAGAGTGTGTGAGGTTCACAAGGGTGCAGAGGAACCTCTCTTCTACTCTCTTCCCATTGTCACAGGTACTCCGGCACGGCAGCGCGTACCACAAAAAAAAAAAAAGAAGAAAAAGAAAAAACAAGAAGCACGACTGCCGTTTCTGTTGCTGTCGCTTCTCTTTCCTCCTGCCTCCTCCTCCTCTTCTCGAGTCGTCGCGCATGGGTCTTGCGCGTCTCCACTGATGATTCCTTCAGCGATGTGGATCTCGTCGCCTCTCCCCCTCTATCCGTGTGTGTGTGTGTGCCTCTCAGTCTCATTGTTCCATCTTTTCTCATTTCCTGTCCGGTGTGCTCTCCACCACACAGTGTGTCTCCCTCCCTCCTCACTCGCCCTGGTCTGTGTGGCTGCACTGTGTGACAGGGAGGGGAAGTAGGGGGGGGGCGTGTGGTTGCTTCCCGTCTCTCTCTCTCTCTCTCTGTGCGGGGCTGCGATCGATCTGATGGTGTGAGGTTTGCTCTCTCTGACACGTCACTGCTGCATCCAATGCGGGTGCGCTTTCTCTGCCGTTGTCCTCCGTTGCCATTCCTCGTGTCGTTGTCTTGCAGTGTGTGGCGATTCACTGAGGAGACAGCGGGAGACAGTGCAGGAGAGGCGCTGCGGTCTGGCGAGTTCAGCGCCGTCAGCAGCGATGAGCACACCGAAAGGGCGGTAAGGATGAGAAGGTGGGGGGGAGGGGATGGATAGAGAGCGCGAGAGGCCAGTCACGCTGGTCACAATACTGTCCGACTCCCTTTCCAAAAGAAAAAAAAAAAGAGAAGCACACACACACACACACACACACACCGGAGCGGCGACATCATCCGTGACGTTCTTCCGTGATCCGTGGGTGCACGGCGTTTCAGGGCAGTCATCGTCGAACGAGTGCAGCTTTCCTAAGCAGCGTGTCTGCGGGGGGGGGTGGGGGAAGGAGATGAGCCCGTACGCTGCGGCACTTGTGTCCTCTTTGTGCTTCCTCCATCACTCTCTCACTCTGCACATCCTTGCTCCTCCACGTGTGCCTGCTACACGCTCCTTTTGTTGTGCTGATGTCCGGTGTGTGTCTCGGGTATCCCATGCGTGTCAACTCTTCTCCCCCTTCACGTCCTCCTCCTCCTCCTCTCTTTTAACTGCATCACATCACATGACGGCCGCTTTGTGCGTGTGTGCTCGTGGTGCATACGTGTGCCCCCGTATGCAGATCCTTCACCTGAGCCAGTGAACTGCCTCCTTCCACAGCCACATCTCCTTCCCTGTCTTTCTCTTCTTCCACCCGCCTCTCTCTATCTCTCTCTATTTCTTTTTCCCTGACCGACGCAGACGCGGAGCGAGGGGACGCCGCACCGACAGCAACGCGCTCTCTCGTGTTTTTGTGTGTGTGTGTGTGCGTGTCTCCCTCTTTCACTGTCCCGGCGTACTTTTTTTTTGTGAAGGCGCGATAACGTAGCAGGCGGCACCACATCTCTCTCTCCCTCTCTCTCCGTCCTCTGATCCTCTCGAGCGATGCGCCGCGCTTTGACGGTGGCGGCGACCGCGTCGGTGTCCAGCCGCGCGCTCGCCACCGCACCCTCTCGCGTGTCGTTGGATGCGCAGTGCATGATCGGGCGTGGCGTCGCCAGGACCGCAATGGCCGCGCTCACGTCGCCGCATCGCTTCTGCTCGACCAAGAAGTCTGATGGACCCGCCCTAGCGGAGGAGGTGCACGCGAAGGCGACGCCGACCGCGGCGGAGGAGCTGGACGAGGACGTCATCGTCGAGCCGGCGCCGGAGAGCTCGACGGCTGCCGCCGGGGAGACCGGCGGTGCCGGCGCCGCGGAGGCCGCCGCTGGCGCGGGTGCTGCGGTGGAGCGGCCCGTCGGTGAGTCCGAGGAGATGGGCTTCAAGACGGAGACCCGGCAGCTGCTCGACATTGTCGCCTGCAGCCTGTACAGCGACAAGGAGGTGTTCATCCGCGAGCTGGTGTCCAACGCGAGCGATGCCCTGGAGAAGCGGCACCTGCTGGAGCTCAGCAACCCCGAGTACGCCCGTGAGTCAGACGACGAGGCGCCGCTCATCGCGCTGTCGTGCAACCAGAGCAAGAGCCGCTTCATCATTCGTGACACCGGCGTCGGCATGACGCGCGAGGAGCTGACGGCGAACCTTGGCACCATCGCCGGCTCGGGGTCGAAGGCGTTTGTCCGCGAGCTGCAGAGCAGCGGGCAGTCGGCGGCGGAGAAGATCATCGGCCAGTTCGGCGTGGGCTTCTACGCCTGCTTCATGGTCTCCAAGAGCGTCAAGGTGTACAGCCGGAGCGCCAAGGCGGGGTCGAAGGGGTACTTGTGGGAGTCGGAGGGGACTGGCACCTTCAAGGTGACGGAGTGCGAGGGCGTCGAGAAGGGCACCAAGATCGTGCTTGACGTCAAGGACACGGAGCTCTCCTTCTGCACACCGCAGGTGGTGGAGCGGGTGCTCAAGAAGTACAGCAACTTCGTCTCGTACGAGATCACGCTGAACGGGGGCAAGGTGAACACCGTCGAGGCGCTCTGGATGAAGGACAAGAACGACATCACGAACGAGGAGCACATCGACTTCTACAAGTTCATCTCCGGCTCCTACGACAGCCCCATGTTCCGCCTCCAGTACTCCATCGATGCACCCATGAGCGTGCGGGCGCTGCTCTACGTGCCGCAGTCGCACACGGAGAAGTACGGCGGCGGCCGCATGGAGTGCGGTGTGAACCTGTACTCGCGCCGCGTGCTGATCCAGTCCAAGGCAAAGGGCCTGCTGCCGGACTGGCTGCGCTTCCTCAAGGGCGCGGTAGACAGCGAGTCGATCCCACTGAACGTGTCGCGCGAGCACACGCAGGACGGCAGCATGATGCGCCGCCTCAGCACGATCCTGACGAAGCGCGTGATCCGGTGGCTCGAGGAGGAGAGCAAGCGGGACCGCAGCAAGTACGAGCGCTTCATCCAGGAGTACGGCGCCTTCCTGAAGGAGGGCGTCTGCACCGATCAGGTGCACAAGATGGAGCTCGCCAAGCTGCTGCGCTTCGAGACGACCAAGTCGGACATCGACTACCCCTTCGTCTCCCTCGACAACTACCGCGACCGCATGCAGCCCAACCAGAGCCACATCTACTACCTGAACTCGCCCTCCAAGGAGATGGCGATGCAGTCGCCATACTACGAGCAGTACAAGGACCACGGACTCGAGGTGCTCATCTGCACCGAGCCCATCGACGACTTCGTGATGCAGCACCTCGACACCTACGCGAAGCACAAGCTGCAGAACATCGAGATGTTCGACGCCAACATGGACGGCTATGTGCAGCACACGAAGAAGCTGGAGGGCGACAAGAAGGAGGACGTGGTGGTGAAGAAGCAGCTGAACGACGTCCAGGTGAAGGCGCTCGCCGACTTCGTGGCGAAGCGGCTCGTCGGCCGCGTCGGCGTCGTCAAGGCCACCGACCGGCTCCGCGACAGCCCGGCCGTGCTCGCCGACCACGAGTCCGCGCAGATGCGGAAGATCTACCGCATGACTGGGCAGGCCGCCGGGCCACCGCCGAAGTACAACCTGCAGTTCAACCCGCAACACCCGCTCATCCGCAAGCTCTACACGCTGTCGCAGTCGGAGGCGACAGAGGAGGTGGAGACCGCCGGCCTTCTGGCGGAGCAGATCTTCGACAACGCCATCATCGCCGCCGGCCTCCTCGAGGATCCGCGCAGCATCGTGACGCGGCTCAACACGATCATGTCCCGCATGGTGGAGAAGGTCCCTGAGCCGGCAGCCGACAAGTGAGCACGCAGGGGATAGTGGTGGTGGTGGCAGTGGAAGTGTTGGCGTCTCTGTGACCGCGGCAGCCTCAGCTGCGTGGCCTCAGTCCGCCTGCTATGCATTTTGCTGCAGCCACTCTCACGGTGCATGCACGCGCCTCTTTTTTTTTTTTTTCTTTTGCCTGTTTGAAGCTGAGATGCGCGTGATGTGCGCGCGTGTGTGTGTGTGTATGGTGTGGCGGCGGCTGCATAAGCGGCGCAACACATACGTTCAGAAAAAAACAAACAAACAAACAAACAAAGAAACAGAATCAACGCGCCAGGGGAGAGAAATGGTGAAGAGAGAGAGAGTTGGTGCATTGTCTTCACACGACTGTTTTTCTTTTTGTTCTTCTTTCCTTCACATCTGTCGCTGTGTGTCTGTGTGTGTGTGTGTGCGTGTGTGCGTGTGTGTGTGTGTGTGTGTGTGTGTGTGTGTGTGTGTGTGTGTCTGTGCGCTCCACCTTCGTTCGTGTTTTTTTTTTTTTTTTTTGATGTCTCGAGAGAACACACACAGAGGGAACTCAACAGAATGGGCACATGACCGGGTAAAGCTGCGGACGCAATGACAGAACTCCGGGATGGGGAAGCTGCTGCGGCGCGACGCCAGACAGGGACGGAGAGCAGGAGGAGGACAGTGGCGGTGCTTCGGGGGCTCGATAGCGGGTAGTGTGGAATCCGTGAAGCGAGAGTGGCACACACACATACACACAGACGCAGTACATGGGAGTTCTAAAGGAAAGGGGGTCGAGAGAGAGAGAGAGAGGAAGAGGCGCGTGTGCTTTCGACCTGACTCGTGCAGTGACCTCCACCGCGTTTTTTTTTTTTTGTGTTCGCGTAGGCTCTCTCTCTCTCTCTCACTCTCGATGCTGCCTCGCTACACTGCTCTTCTTGTGGTCGATGTGTTGGTGCGCTGCGCATTGGCTCGGCTGTCTCTCGAGGAGCGAGGGAGAGCCGCTATCCCGTGTCGTTGCACCCCTCCACCTCTCCAACGCACACCGTCCGCCATCCCGCGCTCCTCGTCGCAGCGGGTGTGCCGGTGGAAAAAAAAAAAAAAAAGAGAGAGCGTTTGACAGACAGAGAGAGAGAGTATGTTCGACAAGAGGCGTCGGAGAAAGAAAAAAAAAAGGAAGAAGAAGAATCAAACGGACTTCGCAGATCCAATAAAGCGCAGCTGTCCAACACACACACACACACACACACACATCAGTTCTGAACCGAGTGAGTGAGTCGGTGAGTGAGTGAGACACACTGTCGCATGGTTGTCCGTGTTGCTCTTCTCTCTTCGCCTCTGTTGTTTTTTTTTTTTTTTTCGCTTTCGACTGTGCTCTGTTTGTTTTTTCTTTTAAGCGTGATTGTCTACGTTTGTGTGTGTATGTGTGTCGTTCAACGACTCTATTTCACAGTGCTGCGAAAGCATGCGGCGTGCCAGTCGTTTGGTGTGGGTCCGTCGCAGGATCTGCGCGCTGGCACCTTCCCGACCTCCTCCTCCTCTCTCATGACGCGAAAGACACACAGACAGTCGAGGTGAGAAGGAGGTGGTGGAGGGCACGGAAGATGAGATCACATACACGAAAAAAAAAAAAAAAAAGAAAACAGGAAAAAGAACACTGTTCAGGAGAGATGGATGGTTCATACACACGCACTCGCGCACTCCAGACGAGCTGTATGTATGGTGTGCTGCTGGCACACTGCGGTTGTGTTGTCGCGGGCGGCGCTGCCACGCTCTCCCCTCCGCCCCTCGTCAGTCTCCTCCTGTAGCGAGACTCAGTGGTGGTAGGACGGTGGCGTCTCTCTACAGACGTGTGCACACTCCGCTGTTGCCCTCTCTTTCACCAGGGCAGACAAAAAAAAAAAAGTAGCGGATGCTCTTTGTCCTTCCACACACATTCATACACGCTGTCTCTCCAAAAATCTCCCGCTCTTGCTGTCTTTGCGTACTCTGTCCTACTTCCACCGCTCGCACACATTGTCAATGTGTATTGGCGTGCAGCATCAAACCACAGCGATCCCGCCAGCACCGGGCACATCTCTCTCTCTCACATTCATTTTTTTTTTTTTACTTCCTGTCTCGCTGCCGCGTGTGTGACGTGTCTTTGCGTGCTCTCTTTCCCTCCCCCTCTCTGCATCTCTCTCTCTGTCTGGGTGTGTGCCGCGCGCGTCGATGGGTGGCCACTCCAAGAAGAGCGGCAAAGGCGGCGGCGGCGCGCAGGCGAGGTTGGGCCGCCAGCAGGGGCAGCAGGGGCAGCGCAAGGTGTTGAAGAAGGACCTCGGCGTGCCAGACCTGAAGGATGTGGCGCAGCGTCTCACGCAGACGGCGCAGCGACGTACGCACAGTGTCATGAGCATCGCCCACATGCACGGGGCGGTGGAGGGGACCGACTCGCGTCCGGGTTGCAGCAGCAGCGGCAACAGCACCACCACCACCGGCCCGCGCCTCGCACACCTTATGCGTGGCGGTGGCGCTTTCAGAAAAGGCGGCCTCAGCCCCAAGATCGCGAGCAAGCTTCTGCAGAACACCGGACAGGACGTGCGCGGTGCCGAGTCGACCGCGGCGGATCGCCGTCGCGAGATGCTGACCCTGGCGCTGCGCACATCAGAGAAGGTGCACGACTACGAGGCGCCGATGCTCCTGTACGAGAAGGACGGCGCCGACGCCCGGGAGGCTGCTGAGGAGGACGGCACGTGGGAGGAGGACACCACGCGACGTGGGCAGGACCGCTCGCTGCAGCGCTTCTTCAAGGAGTTCCATCGCGTCGTGGAGAACTGCGACGTCCTGCTGCAGGTGCTCGACGCCCGCGACCCACTCGGCTGCCGGCTGACGCAGCTGGAGAAGAGCATCCGGTCCAGCTACGGCGAGGAGCGCAAGAAGATCGTGGTGGTGCTGAACAAGGTGGACATGCTTCCCTCCAAGGAGGTGGTGGATGCGTGGATCAACTACTTCGAGCAGCAGGAGCACCTCATGTGCATCCCCTTCGCGGCGACCGCCAAGGGCTCCCTCGGGCAGACGTACGTGACGAACATGTTTCGGCGCCTCCGCTCGCTCGCGCGAAGCGAGGAGACGGGCGAGCGCAAGGCCATCGTCGTCGGTGTGATTGGGTACCCCAACGTGGGGAAGAGCTCCATCATCAACGCCCTCAAGCGCAAGCACGTCGTCGGCGTGGGCAACATGCCAGGCTTCACCACTGGGAACACGGAGGTGGAGCTGCGGTCGGACATCCGCGTGATGGACTGCCCGGGGGTGGTCTCACCAGGCGAGGACAACGGCGATGTCGTGCTGCGCAATGCCATTCGAGTGAGCGAGCTCGTAAACCCGTTCGTGCCGGTGCAGCGGCTGCTGCAGCGGTGCACGGCGGTGCAGCAGGCAGACGACCACACCAACGCCGACGTCGCGGCGCACCGGGCACTGCGAAGAAGTGGGCTGCACCCGCTGGCGCTCTTCTACGGCATCAGCCACTTCCGTGAGAACGACGTGATGGACTTCATCGCGCAGGTCGGCACGCGGCGCGGACGTCTCACGCGGGGTGGCGTGGTGGACGAGGAGGCGACGGCGCGCATGATCTTGACGGACTGGAACGATGGCCGCATCCCATACTACACGTACCCGCCCGCGGTGGACGAGCTGTTCCTGCGGAGCGACGAGGCCTACCGTGCTGTGGGTGGCCGTGGCGGCGGTGCCGCGGAGGAGGACGGCGTGCAGGCGGAGCTGGTGTCGTCGCAGGCACGTGGCGTTACCCTGGACGGACTGCCGACGTTCCACCTTCACATGGACCTCCTCGAGGGCCGGCAAACGAAGAAGCCGTGGAAGCGCCTCGACGACCAGCGGTACGACAAGGACGGCGATGACGATGACGAGGCGCTCTAGGGCCCGACAAGGGGGCGGCGGGAGAGGGCGGCGCACAACTGCCTCAGCGGTAAATGAGATCCTCGTCATGGTGCACGGCAGTCTGCCGCCGCTGCTGTTCTTCGTCTTCATCTGTTCCCCCTCGTCTACCTGTTGCTAGCCGCCTGATGCAGCAGCGAGCCATGCGCGGTCGAGGCGAGTGTGAGTTGGCGAGGTGGTGGTGGTGGGGGGGGGGATTGACGGAGAGAAGCAGTTGCCGTGCCGCTCTCCGTGACACCTTCGCGTACGTTTAGGTCGGTCCGTGTGTGTGTGTGTGTGTGTGTCTGTGTTGAAGTGTGCCTAAACGTGTAACGTCTCCACGATGCTCATCTGTAAATGTTCTACTTCTTTTTTTTTTTTTAATTCGCCGGAGTGAGCGAGAGGGGAGGAGGAGGAGGATGGGGAATGGTGTGTATGCGTGTGTGTGTGTGTGTATGTGATTCCCCAGCGCTTCCCCACGTTTCAGCTCCGCCTCCCCTCTCTCCCCATTTTCCACGTCGTGTGCAGTGGTGTTGGTCCTCGCGGCTGTCGTCGATGTGCCAAGAGCACGTAGTGCTTCGCACACACACACGCACACACACATACGGCCATGCACACATTCTCTTTTCCACTCTCTCTCTGTCGCGTCTGTCTCTGTGGTGTGGTGATGCAGCACACGCTCACACAGACACGCCTTCACACACACTTCCCACACATACACACACACACAAAGACCTCTCTCCCTCTCTCTGTGAGAAGGTAGGAAGAGGGGCGTGCAGGCTGCAACAACGGGGTTTACTCGACACGAGAGCCTCCTCCCCTTCTCCGGCACTCGTCCTCAGAATGTTCCACGACGCGCCTGTCGAGGCCGCCGTCGTGGTGCATCGGCACCGTCCACGACACACCACCACCACCACCACCTCCTCAGCTGCCACCGTGGGCGAGGACGAGGCGGCGCGCCGCATCGTGGACAGCTATCAGCTGCGACGTGTCGCGGACTTCCTCCTTTCCGGCACGCCGCCACCCGCGTCCACCACCGCCGCCGCGTCTCCGGCGCCGACGTCGGCAGTGGACGGAGGAGGCTGCTGCGGCGAGGCAACAGCGGCCTCGTCTGCGTGCGGCTGCAGCTGCACAGACGGCGCCGCAGCGCCGTCGCACGATGGGCCATTCATGCGTGTGGCGCTTCAGTTTCCAGATGAGCTGCTCGGGGATGCGGTGGCGGTGGTGCACAGCTTGGGCGAGCTCGTCGCCGACGACGCGCGCTACATCGCAGCAATGGAGCGAAAGCTCGCCGCGCCGGCGGAGGCGTCTCAGGTCCGTCCGGCGTCGCTGGACAACCCCCACCGCCCCACCGCGGCGATGCGCTTGTTTGTACTCGCTGACAACACGTTTGGCAGCTGTTGTCCGGACGAGATCACCGCCCAGCACTACACGGCCGACTGCATCGTGCACTTCGGCGACGCCTGCATGAGTCGCTCCACCCGACTGCCGGTCTACTACGTGCAACCGGTGTTCCACCTCAGCGCGATCGCCGCCGGCGCGGAGGACGCGTTGTTGGACGCCGAGGCGACGGCCGTGCTGGAGGTGGTGCAGCGCGTCGCCTCCGCCATTCGACGGCGTGTGGGCAGGTGGTGGGCGGAGCGGACGGACGCGGTGGGCTGCGCCGACGCCGCCGAGTGCGCGGTGCACCCCCGACTCGCCGTCGTTGGCACGTACCCGACGAAAGATATCCTACAGGCGGCAGAGCGTCGTTGCGATGTCGCGGCCACCAGCGTCCCGGTGGACTGGCCCGTCTTCGAAGAACGCGGCGTCCCGCCCCACGTCGGGGTGAGCGATGCACCGGAGGCATCTTCCGCCGCCGCTGCCGCCGAGGACAGCTGGCTCGTGAATGGCGTTCGCTTCCCTCGCGTGGCGTCGTCCTCATCGTCGTCGCCATCCTCTCCGCCGCCAGCGGTGGTGGCGGCGGCGGCGGCGGTGCCATCGTTGCACGAGGTGCAGTACATCCTCTTCTTTGGTGCCGCCGGCTCGTCGGCGCTGGTGCATGTGCTGGCGACGGAGCAGTACAATCAGTTCCACTACAGCGACCTCTGCCGCGAGTACCTCGACTGGGACGGCGACGGCGACGACGCTGGCGTGCCGCTGGTGTCGGTGGTGGACGACACCTTCGGCACGACGATGAACGGAGGGCAGAGAGTGCGAGACGCGCTCCGGTGCGCCGGTGAGGCGGGTGCTGCCTCAGCTGAGTCGGCGACGGCGGTGGCGGAGGCGGTGCAGCAGTGGGTGTCCACCGCGTGCGCTGGCGGAAGCCTCGCCTCTGCCCTTGTGACGGCTGACTGCGTGCACGCTCGCCACGCGCTGCAGCGCCGTGTGCGACAGCGCGCCTTCAACATCGAGTCTGTGCGCGCCAGCTCCGCCATTGGCATCCTCGTCGCGTCGCTTGCCATCGAGGGCTACTACGAGGTGACGCAGCAGCTGCACCAGCTTCTTCGGGCGTACGGGAAGCGCAGCTACGTCATCTACGTCGGCCACCTGAACGAGTTCAAACTCGCCAACTTCGTGGACACGGTGGACTCCTTCGTGGCTGTGGCGTGTCCGTACAGCCGACAGAGCCACTTCCCAGAGAAGAAAGATGGCTTCATGAAGCCGATCGTGTCGCCGGCGGAGCTGCTGGTGGCCCTGACGAGCGCCGACGACGCTGCGGCGGACGAGCTCTACGGCATGGCGGCCGTCTACACCACCTCCTTCGACGCCGTGCTGCGTGTGCTGCGGGCGGCGGTGGTGTCGCGGCGTCGCGAGATCGAGTCACGCGCTGGCGGCACCGACGCCGACGGCGAGCGCAAGCGGAGGGAGGAGGAGGAGCGGTGGGCGTCCAGCGGTGCCCTCGTCCGCACCGGCGGCGGCAGCGGTGGTGGTGGTGCGATGACCGTACAGGCGAGCTCACAAGGGGCGCTCGCCCGCTTCTACGAGCGCGAGTACGTCGGCCTCGATCCGCGTGTGGGGCAGACTCCGGTGCAGACGGAGGTGTTGGACGGCAAGCACGGCATCGCGCGCGGCTATGCAAAGGAGCGAGAGGAGCAAGGCGTGCCCGCGCCACCGACTACATGATCCCCGATCGATCCTGTCCCTCACTCTGTTCAACATCATCATCATCGTTATCATCGGCGACGAGGTGTCTTTGTGTGTGTGTGTGTGTCTGTCTGTGTGGGCATTAAGGAGTTCGTTAACGAACAAATCGTATAAAACACGTGTGTGCCGCGCGTGTGCCCACTCCCTCTTGATCTTCTTTCTCTTGCTGGAGCAGCATCGCGTACCGGGACACATACACATACTCCCACACAGGCAGCGACAGGCCGACGGACACATGCATGACGAGGGTGCAGGTGTGTCACAGCGATGCCGCGACATGCGCGGGCTCGTGGCACCGGGAGACTGCGATGGAAAGCGAGAAACAAGAAGGCATGAGCAGTGTCTTCCCACCTTCCACATACACATACACATACACATACGTACTTCTGTTTTCCCACTTCTGCTCATCTTCGTCTCCCACGACTCCTCTCTCTCTCTCTCTTCTCTCTCCCGTGTTTTGTAGAGAGCTGCTTCACGCGCGGACTCAGCTCTGAGGCGAGCGCCGTTTGCCGTCGCTCTTCGTTGCTTTGGTACGGAAGCACACGAGCGCAGACGCATACACAGATGCTGCTCACACACAGGCACGCGCTATTCTCCGGTAGTCAAAAGAACACACAAGAACACACACACACACACGCCTGTGCCTGCCTGCCTGCCTGCCTCTCTCTCTCTCTCTGTGAGGGAGGTGAACATCCGTGTCTGACTCGGCCGCTATCGCGACGTGGCGTAGCCGCACCGTCCGTCACACGAGGGCCGTCCTCGCTGGCGCCCCCCGCCCCCCTTCTTCTTCATGTCCATCTTCTCCCCCAGCAGCAGCCCCGGTGTTGTACACGATCTCCCACACGTCGGTGGTGTGCCGCGTGCAGGTCGCTCTACCACACCGGGAAGCGGGCGAGGGTCACCGGCAGGCGGTCAGCGCGGCGGCTCTGTTGTGGTGCCGCGTCCCTCCTCGACCGTCAGGCACACGTCGCAGCGGCTCTCCTCCTACCCGGGCGCGCGCCGTCCGTCGTCGGCACCCCGCACCGGCACCGGCACCGGCACCGGCGGCAGTGGCCACCGCTCCCCATCGTACTTCCCGCAGGCGTCGCCCGTCTCGCGCTCTCCGCACCGCAGCTCGTCCTCCCGCCGGTCCCCGCGGCGCGGCGGTGGCGGCAACGAGCGTAGCGGGGACTACACCTCCCTGAACTGGGGCGATGCGGCGCCACGCTCGCCGTCACGCCGTGAGCCGCAGCACGGGCGGCTGGCAAGCGCTGCCGCGGCCGCCGCCGCGCCAACGACGTCGCCGCACCTGCACGGTACGTACGGCCGCGGGAGCGGGGGCAGTAGCACCTTGGGTCGGTCCGGCTCCGGCACGGCGCCGGGAACCATGGCCCCCAGTGCGGCCGCCACAGCCGGGAGCTCCTCCGGGCGAGCGCGCGCTCACCTCCTCCTTCAGCCCGCGGCTCTGAGCACGTCCGTCTCGGGCACCTTCGCGATGTCCGGTGCGGCACCGCTGGACGGAGGGCCGCTTGGCCGACTACCGAGTCCGCCGCGCGCAAGTGCTGGCGAGTCAGTCACGGCCTCGATGTTCTCGCCCGCCACCCCGAGTCGCGGCGGCGGCGCGGCCTCCGTGCTCCTCAACGCTGGCGCCAGCGCCTTCCTCACCGCCGCCACCGGTGCCAGTGGCGGCAGTGGTAGTGCCCCCGCCGGCGTCGGTGGCGTCACGCTCTCCAGCGCCGCTACCGGCAACACCTTCGGCGCCGCTGTTGGGGTTGCGCACCAGCACCTTTGTACCCACTGCAAGGTGGCGGAGGAGGTGCTCTACCGCTGCCCCTGCGGCCTCGCGCGGTACTGCTCCACCACCTGCCAGCGAGCGCACTGGCCGGTCCACAAGGCCGTCTGCAAGCACGTGGTGCGAGCCGTCCACCCACCAACGAAGCGCTGCGACTGGTGCCACACCTCGTCGCAGACGCTGCGCCAGTGCGGCTGTGGCTTCGCCTACTACTGCGACACACAGTGCCAGCGCGCCGATTGGGTCTACCACTGCATCGTGTGCAGCACGGTGAACCGCGAAACTCTCGCGACCGCGCTCGTTGGCGGTCGCCCCCTGCGCACACGCCGCGAGGCCGCCACGCAGACGGCGCACTGGCAGATCAGCGTCCCGGTGATACAGCCGGCGGGGCCGGGGGACGGCGCGGCGGGCACCAGCTTCAGCATGCACCACAACTCTCCCAATCGGCGCTTCCGCAGCGACAGCGACGACGCGGACGACGACGACGACGACGACCGCAGCGCCTTCTCCGATTCAACGGTGTCGTCCTCGTCAGCGGCTGTCGTGGACGCTTCGACGCCGCCGCGGGTGTCCTTGTCGCAGCAACGCTCCCAGCGCCGCGCCGCGTCCGAGTACGGGTCGCAGGCGAACGGGGAGAGCGGCTCTGCCGCCTCCGTGACTCTGCATCACAGCCGCGAGTCGCCGGCGTGCACGTCAGGCTACGCGGACCCCACCGTCCGCACCCACGTCTCCATGCACCACCGACCCAGCGGTGGCGCGCCGTCGCGCAGCGTGCGCAGCCACCACCACGCCACCAGCTCGCTCTACAACAGCTTACACGTCAGCTCCAGCGCGGTGATGTCGCACCCGCACTACCAGGCACCGGACAGCGTGTGCGAGACTGGCGCGCTGTCAGCGCGTCTGCTTCACGGCGCGTCGTCCAGCCCCATCGCGGGGGCATCGGCGTCGCGCCATCACAGTCACCATCATTTCATGTCTGCCTCTACCGACCACCACGAGCACCCGAGCTACGGACACGACGGCGACGCCGTGGGCGGTGATCGTGTCCACGGCTCTGCCGTGGCGGGATGCACAGCCCGCGAGCAGCCCGGCGTGGTCGCCTTCTTGCTTGCCGCTCGCCACATCATCGAGCGGGAGGAGACCAAGTCCAGGGCGGCGCTGTTTCGCAAGTTCCAACTTGGCTGTGCTGAGTTGCACATGCGGGTCTTGGGGAAGAGGGAGGAGGAGGCTCGCATGGAGGTGCTGAAGGAGGAGGTGCTGTGGTGCGTGCTGACCGGCAACCCGGCGTGGAAGAGACTGAGACAGGCGCTGTCGCTCCACCTCAAGTCCCAGCGGTGACGGCGTCGCGCGTGTGGAGACGAAGAGGGCGGAGGCGGACCGGGCACGTTGTGCCCCGACTGTCCGCGTCGCCTTCCGCCTCCACGGTCTCCGCTCACATGCAGATCCACACATCTCCCCCCCCCCCGCTCTCGTGTCTCCGCGTGTGTCTCGCTCACTCTCTCTCTTTCTTTCACGGTCGTGTGTCAGTCGCTGTCCCCCCGACGGTCCCGCTCTTGCAGAGCGAGGAGCGCCGCGCCTTCTACTCCTCTACTCCACTCCACTCCACTCCCGCTTGACCGTGTCGGGTGTTGTGCTCGCGGCGAGTGTCCACGCAGAGCCTGCCCGTCGTCACGGCGGTGATGCACGCTCCGGTGCTCTTGCTCTACCCTCCGCCAGAACACGAAAGGCGCGAGGAAAGAAAAAAAGAAAACAAGTCGAGTGCGGGCACAGCAGAGGCGGGCGAAGAAAGGCAACCGACATCCTCCTCCCGCCCCCCACCAGCGGTCTCACTCTCTCTCACTCTCCTCGTCCGTGGATGCGTGGGTCACTGCCACCGGCATCATCCCTCCCTCCCCAGCGTTGCGCCAGCCCTCCTCTACACCCTCTCCTCGTTGCGTTGTCCTCACCGCTCTTCCATCCCCCCACCCCACCCTCCGGCCATCATCACCACTACCGCCATCACGGGGGCACGGTCCAAGTCGGCGACGTGGATCCACACATCCAAGCCAGGCGAGTAGGAAGAGGAGGGCCCCCGTCATCATATCAGTCAGCGCCACAGCTTAGAGCTAACAACACTCATCTCCTTCTTCTCTTCTCTTTTTTTTTTTTTTCACCAGTGCGTGGGCTCACGTGAACGCACCCACATACACACATTACACACATTACACACGCACACACACAAGTTGTGACAGGAGAGCACGTTAGTAACACTCGCATTTCCGCGGCTCTTCTTTCTTCCTCGCTCTCTCTCTCTCTCACCTTCCACCCCCTCTCCCCCCTCCTCTTCTACTCTTTCTCGCTCTCAAGACTGCTGTCACGCGGCGTTCGTGCGGGTGCTGCTGACGCCTGGACGACGGCCTCTTGACTCGGCTGTTGCGCTGTCGCCGTGCACCTGACCCCCGGCCTCCACCCCCCCGACTCTCTTCCTTTGACAGCACTGTGTCTTTGTCTGGAGGACGGTGTGTCTGCGTCGGGATGCTCACAGACTTTTGGCTTCTGACCGACCTCGATGGGACGCTGATCGCGACGCCGCACAAGGCGAATGGGCGGTACCTCCCCATCACACAGAGCCCCTGCTATGAGCCGGTGAAGCAGTGGCTGAGCAGCGGCGGCAACGTGTGCATCGTCACGACGGCAGACCTGCGTGTCATCGACCAGGTCTACCACCCACTGCGGCCGTTTTTGAAGTCGCACGCCGAGTACGTCGACGACGTCGCCTCGGTGCGCGGGGCGGAGGCGCCGGGGTCGTCGTCCGCCGCCGCCGCCGCAGCGCCGCTCCACCGCCGCGGGTGTCTGCTGCTCTCCCTTTACACGGGTGCGGTGCTCTACTGGTGCACGTCTGACTCGATCGTGATGCTGCCCGGGTACGCGAGTGCCGTGCACTGCGCGACGCGCGAGTCGGTGGAGCTGGCGACGGCCTACCAGGTGCGCATGCCCAACGCCGCGCTCTACGTCGACGGCAGCGACACGGAGGTGCGGTCGCAGCCCGAGGTGTGTGTGCGTGGAACCTGCATCGACGGCGCTACGGCGCGGCGCCTGCAGACGCGCGTCGAGGCGCTGTACCTCGACTACATGCGCGACGTGCTCTCGGGCGAGGACGCCGCCGTGCGGGAGGCGATGAAGCTGCTCTCGCAGCGGTACCAGCGCATGTGGGGCGGGCTTCTGCAGTACCTCGATATCCTTTACAGCGCCATCGTGAACAAGCACGCCAGCACGACGCTGCTGCTTGGCAAGACGGCGTCGCAGACGCTCTTGACACTGGTCCACCAGTCCCCCGCAGACCCAGCCGCGGTGGAGTGGAAGATGGCGTACCTGCGCGCGCGGCGGGGGTTCTTGACCGCCGTCGGCATCCTCCGCGTCGAGTACGTGGAGGCGCGGCTGTGCTACTCCGAGGATGACAGAGGGCGGCCGCAGTACGCGCCGAATGGGGACATCGAGACGCAGACGAAGGCGGCAGAGCGTGCCCAGCTCGTCTCCTACGCCGTGAAGGTGCTGCTGGCCGACTTGCCGGCCCCGGCCGCCTCGGAGTTGGCCTCGCTCACGGCAACCGTCGCGAGCTTCTTGGTCGACCTCCTCGGCCCCAGCGTGAAGGATCTCCAGCGACAGATGCGCGACGCTCGCTTCCCCGTGACGGCGGTGGAGTCGCCCGCTCTGCCCTCGAGTCAGCCGCCGCCGAGTGACGGCGACGCGAACATCGCGCAGGTGATCTTGCTTGGCCTGCCGCTGCGTCTCTTCTCCAAGTACTTCCGCCCGCACGTCGCTGCGATGGTGCGCGGCGGAGTCAACGCGATGCCGCAGCCGAACAGCGTCGTCTTCTCCAAGATCGGCATGAGCAAGTCGACGGCGCTGCGGTACCTCCTCGGGAAGGATCGCATCGCCTCAGTCGGGGAGGAGTGGCAGCTGCGCGTCGACGAGTCGGTGTCTGGGAAGGACACCACCACCGCGAGCCGCGCCGCGAACTTCGCAGGGTGCGTGCACAGCCACCACGGCATCGCCCTCGGCGACAACCCGCAGTCGACCGACTACGAGCTCACGGTGTTCGGCGATGTACCCTTTGTCTCCGTGGAGAAGGAGGCGCAGCGGGTGGAGCGGCAGCGCCGGATTCTTCGCCGGCTGCGCCGCACGCAGGCGATCGAGGAGCGCGGCGACCAGCCATCCATGCCCGACGGCACGCGCGCGCCGTCCTACGCCGAGCTCGTCGCGGCACTGCGCCGCAGCGGGCCGCTGATGGACGACCGCCTCTTCCGCAACATCAGCTACGTCGGCGCCGAGGAGGACGGCACGGCGGCCTTTCTTGCGGCGCTGCTCCGCTACGCCGTGGCGGGGCGGGTCAGCGAGCAGGGGCGGTTGACCGCCGCAGAGTTCAACGAGGCCGTGGGCAAGGCGCAGGGGGTGAGCCGCGACCAGGTGATGCTGCGCACCCGCGCTGGGAAGCTGTGAGTTTTTTTTTCTTTTTGAAAAAAAAAAAAAAACACTCATCGTCGCTTCTGTGTTCATCAGCGCACGTTCCTTCTGCGTCAACTCTCTCTCTCTCTTTCTCTCTGTTCTGCATATCCCGAACATCTCATGTGTTCTCTCTTCATTGAGCCTCAAAGTCGAATGCCGCCTCACCGGTGTGCTGCCTGCCTGCCTTCCTTCCTTCCTTCCTCTCTCTCTCTCACCCACGGCCCGATCGCACTCATGCACCGGTTGCGGACTGCAGTCGAACTACTCTTGTCAGCGTCTCTCCTGAGGAGTCGAGGGAGTGGATGAGCGGGGGAGGGGGGAGGGATGGGGGAAGACACTGTAATAGTGTACGTGTGTATTCATCTGTGTGTGTGTTGAAGAGGTGTAGCGCACACGTCCTTCGCCCGTTCCTGATGTTCTCTTTCCCAGCGGCACCGCTCGCACAGCACACCACACACACACTCTCTCTCGACCCTATCTCCTTCTCTCCCCAACATACACACACACACACATACACACACACACACACACAAACACACTCACGCACGTGTGTGTGCGCGTGGGACTTGTGAATATCAACTCTCAAGAGAATCAGTCAAGCAACAACCGTCTCACTCCTCCCGCGTCACGCTTCTTCGGCCATCGCTTCCGTCTTCTTCTTTTTTTCTTTTTTTCTCTCCACTTGTGAAGGTGCCCGCAGATCTGCTCCAACCCTCCCTCGTCCTCCTTCACCAAGGCCACACAACCATCACACACACCATCTCCCACAGCCACAGGCGTTGTGCAGCAGTTGCTCTCCAAGCGCAGCGTGATGTCCACCTACTCGTCCGAGAAGGAGTACCCACCGGTGGAGGCGCGGTCCGGCTCGGAGGCCGCCACCTACCCCGAGGAGGAGGGGTACGTCGCACCGGCGACGCCGGCGGCGGCGGAGGAGGAGGCGCATGCCGCGTCTCTGGCGGACGCGCGCGAGGCGAACCCCGCCTACGCGGCGGCGAAGGCAGAGCTGGAGGCCGTCCGCGCCGCCCACGAGCAGCGCATCCGCGAGATCATGCACGACAACCCCTTCGAGTGCGATGTGGACTCGATGCCCTCTCTGGAGGAGCTGCGTGACGAGCGCCTGCGGCTCTCGGAGCAGGTGCGCCACCACAAGGACGAGCAGGACTCCCTGGCCCTCGACATCGAGGGGCAGGAGGGTGCCGCGGATGTGTACCAGCTCGCGGCGCGTGTGCAGCGGCTCGAGCACTTTGCCGAGCGCGCCAGCCAGTACGCCAACCAGGCGCTGCCGCAGGAGATCGAGAAGACGGTGGAGGAGGACCGCCACCAGTCCAACATGGAGCTCTGCACCTACATCCAGGAACTGCAGAGCAAGCGCTCCAACACGCTCAAGCGTGTTGTCGCGACGCAGGAGAGCATGAGCAAGAAGCACCAGCGCCAGACCGCCGCCGGCCAGGGCGCCGCGAAGGACGAGGAGGAGGACCCGATGGAGGCCAAGGCTGCGGCGCACACGCAGGAGAACAAGGACGAGTCGGTGGTGCTCCAGCAGAAGATCCGCAAGTTCCGCTCCATGAAGACGAAGCTGCAGAGCGACATCGCGAAGGAGAAGAGCGATTCAAAGAAGATGGAGGAGTCGATGCTCACCCGCATCCGCGCCATCGAGCTCGCCAACTCGCGCGATGCCCGCCAGTGCAAGGAGCTCAACAACCGCAACGCGGCCGTCACCACCAACTCGCAGCTCCTGATGGATCAGCTGAACGTCGAGCACTACGGCTTCAACAACGCGCCGTCGACGAAGCAGCTGCTGGCGGATCGCAAGGAGCGCGAGGCCACGCCGGAGCCCACGCCGGTGGAGCAGCAGCACTACGCTCGCTACGGCTCTGGCGCGTCGGTCGGCTCGCGCCAGTCGCACACGAACTCGGTCGGCTCGCGCCAGCGCGCCGCGAAGCCGCCGCTAGTTGCGCTGAAGCGCACGGAGTCGCAGCGGGCCCGCGACAACGCCGCCCGTGAGGAGCGTGAGGAGGCGACGCAGTCGCAGCGCCGCAACAGCGACGCCGCCAGCTACCAGTCGTCGCGGCGCCAGTCCATCTCGAAGCCGCCGCTGGTCGCCTCGAAGCCGACCGCGTCGCAGCAGAACCGGGACAACGCTCTCCGCGAGGGACGCGAGGAGGCGTCGGTGAGCCGCCACCGCCCGCGCAGCAACTCCATCTCCTCTGACGTTCGCCCGCCATCCAGCAAGGCGTAGACGCCGTGCATTGCACCACAGCCAGGATGGTCTCTTGCAAGGAGTGCGGTGACGCGAGCGCGCTTGTGTCTCTCTGTGTGTGTGTGCATGTGCGCTCGCCGGTGCTTCACCCCTCAAACCACCTCCGCGTGACCTCCTCCTCTCTCTCTCTCTCTGATGTTCCGTCATGTTCGTCTATCAGCGCCACTCCCCCCCCCTCTCCACAAAGAACAGCAATCCAAAGGATGAAGACGTCATCATCGTCGTCAGCTGGCAGCTCCCTCTTGTTTTCTCTTCTTTTGTTTCTCGAAGAACTTTCTTTTCTTTTGGTTTGTCGTTGATTCTGTACCGTTGTTCTCTTGATTACGCTGTACCGACTCCCCGTTGTGGGGGGGGGGGAGAGACGAGGTCGGGCACGGAGCGGGGGCAAAGAGGAGGAAGTAGGAGAGGGGCGCAAGGAAGAAAGAAGGAAGGTGTGTATGTGTGTGTGTGTGAATGGTTAGAGGGCAGCAGCAGTGGAGGGTGCGCAGTGACGTGGAGGTGAAGAGACGTGCGATGATAGCGTTGTGTATAGAGAGAGAGGATGGGAGAAGAAGAGGGATGACCGCACAAGGAAAGCCCTCCCCGCCCTCCTCCTCACGCACTCACGCACGCACGCACGCAGAGACAGACAAGTGTGTTGTCTCTCCCTCCCTCTCTCCACACACATTCACACACACGCACACACACACACGACCGCCGCCCTCTCTTCCATCCCTTCGTTTCTTTCTCCTCCACTCTTTCCCTCCCTTCCGTTCCTCTCTTTCTCCATTGTGACTCTCTCTCTCTCTTCTTTCAGTTTTTTTTTTTTTTGTTTGTTTGTGTGGCCGTTGTCTGACCTCCTCTCCTCTCTCGTCTGTGTCGGTATGTCTCTCTCTCTCTCCCTCTGCGTGTGTGCGTGTGTGTGTGTGTGTCTTCCGTGCAGTCGGTACGTCTCCTTTTCTTTCATTGTACTCGTCTGTGCCTCACGCTGTCTTTCTAGTGAATGTGGTGTCTGTCTATCTCTGTGTATGTCTGTCTGTCTGTGTGTGTGTGTGTGTGTGTGTGTGTGTGTGTTTGTAGGCCTCTGTAGGTTCATTTCTTTTTTTTTTTTTTTCTACTTCTGGTCCTCTGTCGGCTCGGCGAGGCACACGGTAGACACAGCAGTTCCACGCGCACAAAGCGAGACACTACATCCTCGAAACACCTACACACACATACACGTGCGAGTGTGCTTTTGTCTCTCTGTCTCTCTGTGTGTGTGTGTTTGTGTGTATGTGTGTGGGACACATGTGCACCGTCGAATCGCTGAGGTGTACCTGTGTGTCTGTGTGTGAAGAAGACTCTACAAATCACAACCAGTGCACACAGGCGAGGAGGCTTCGGCATCGCTGTCGATGGCGCACAGCGATGTGTCGTCGTGGCCAGCAAGACCTCTTGCCCCCCACCGCTTCTCCTCTTCTCTTCTTCTCTGCCTGTCGCCGCTGCCTCTCCTCCTTTTACGCAGAGTGGCTGCCCGGAAGTGCTGGGAAGGCGAAGGAGCGAGGGAGCGAGGGGGTGGGGGAAGCGGAAGCTGAGAGCTTCGAGAAACGCTCTGTGTTGTCGTGTGAGGGCAAGTCTCGGACACACACACAATACGCAGAGAGCTTGTACATGTCTTTTGTGTGGCAAGATCGAGCGCATCTCTGCATCTACTCCACCTGCTCTGTGCCTCCTCCTCCTCCTCCTCCTCCTCCTCCTCCTCCTCCTCTCTCTCACCGCTCCTGTCATTCCACAAGTGCGAAGTGACGGACAGTCGCTCGTCCCACACACACACACACACACACACGGCAGAGAAGGGCGACTCCCAGTCGAGGAGAGACACACGCCACGATCTGCGTGAACTCTGTCAGTCTACGCTCAGATTGCTGTGTGTGCGTGTGTGTGTGTCTGTGTGTGTGTACGGACACGATGATGACGTCGTCCTGTGACGGTGGTGTCGGCCTGGCCGCAGCGTCGTTTGTGCGTGCCGCCCCCTTCTTTGAGGCGAACGCGGCGTGGCACGAGAACTCCTCCTTCCTTGACTGGCTGCAGGCGAACGAGTACGCGGTGGTGCTGCTGGCCGCCGCCAACGTGCGCCCGCACCGCTTCACCGAGGCGACGGTGACCCTCTCGGGTGCGCCCGGCCACCCTGCTGTGTGCCTTGAGCTACGCGCGCCCTGCTGCGGCACGACTGTGGTCCTCCTGGAGGAGGAGCGGCTCGCGCTGACCTCGCTCACGCGCGTGCTCCCCTTCCACACCGGCGCCCGCGTCCACGCCACCACGGGGAGCGATTCGGATGTGCCGGCGGCGCACGCCACTCGGCTGCAGTGGCAGCACCGTATCACTGCCGGTCTTCTGGCTAGGGCACACAAAAGTGGATGTGTCTGGCGCGACCGCACGTCAGCAGACGAGCGCACACCGGCGTGCGTGCGTCAGATCCTGCTCGGCGGGCCGTCGCTGTGCATCACTGAGTCTACCACCGTGCGCGCCTTCTGCGCGGCGGTAGCGCTGTGCTCGCCCGGCGCCGCTGGAGCAGCTGCTGCGACCGGGGCGAGTGCTGCTGCTCGCGCACGCTGCGTCCTGCCCCGTGGAACGCCACCTCGCGTCGTGCGGCAGTGGATGGAGGACGCGCTGGCGGTGCTCGGGTCGGCGTCCGCCAGCGGCACTGCGGTACCGCGGCTGCGGTACACCGGGTGCAACGTGAATCCGAGAATCCTGCGTCTCTTGTTCGCCGCCACGAAGCGTGCGCGTCCGGAGACAGTTGGCGATGCTGCCGCGGCAGAGGCGGGCATCGACGAGGATGTTGTGCTGGAGTACACGTCGCTGCTCGTGTCGCTCCACGGGTACGCGCTGCTCCCTGTTGAGGACGAAGGTGCCTCTCGCCGCATCGGCGGTGGTGGTGGTGGTGGCGACCAGCTCGAACCGCCGCAGTGGTTGAGTCCGCCGACGGTGCTGTCCACGTCCATGGAGGAGACGGAGACCGGCCGCATACACACGGAGACGACGGCGCGTACGCATGCGGTGTCCGTGGAGGCCGCCACCGCTCTGCTGGGGCGGCGCGTGCGGTGCCGCTTCTGCGCTCACAGCCCCTCCATCGTTGCAACGCGGGAGGAGGTCGTGTCCACAACGACGACGAGCACCGTCACGACTGTGTCTCCCCGCGCCGCCGTGCGTGCGGCGAGTGCGCCGGCGCCTCTGGAGTCTGGCGGGGAGGACGAGTGCGGTGTGCCGCCGGGCGAGAGCGACGACGTGCTGGACGCGATCGCGGAGGTGGAGGCGGCGCTGTTCAGCGTCAGCCACGGTCGACAGCACGACGAGCACAAGATCGACGTCTCTCTTTCCAGCTCGGACGGCGCCTCGGGGGAGCGGAGCGGCGCCGCTACCGACGATGGTGCGGCCCTCGAGGACGGTGTGTACGTGGAGGACTACGACGACGTCAGCGGCGCCGATGCGAGCGAGGCGCCGCAGTCCACCTCGTCCTCCCACAACGCAGACGGCGCCGCGGGGGAGGAGGAGCGCGCGGCGTCGCTCGGAACTCGCTCGGGCAGCGCGGATGCGGAGGATGAATCGCCAGCGCACAGGTCTCCCGCGGACAGCGCCGACACCTCCGCCGCGGCGGTAGACCCGCGCACGGCGACTGCAATCGAGACCACCACCACAACGACGACGACTACAGTGACCAGGGCAGTGACGACGATCACCATCACCTTCTCGCGACGGGCTGCCGCGGAGGGCGGCGAGGCTCCAGCGCGATACCGCGGCTCCGCTGGACTGGACGATGGCCACCACGGAAGCTGCCCATGGCATCGTCTGTTCCTGACGGAGGCTGTCGACGCCGCGGCGTGGGCGGGGCCGGAGCGGTACATGGATCTGTCGTGGGTCGTGTGCGACTCGGAAGGTGTGTGTGCGGCACCGGAGGAGGTCGCCGCTGAGGCGGCGGCGGCACACGCTGGCGGCGACAGCGGGGTGGGCAGTCGGCGCGGTGACGGGCCGCTCCAAGAGGAGGGCCGCGATGTCACGTGTGATGCCTCGGCGGGGCCCCCGGCGCACCGCATCGTGCTTGTCCTTCGTTATCCCCTGCCCGAGGTGGAGCGGCTCGTCACGACGTGGCGGCTCAGCGGGGATCTGGAGCGCACGCAGCCGGCCGACTACATGCGGCACCCCCTGTGGCAAACCTGGATGACGTCGCAGACGCTGCACCCGGTGCACACGGAGAGCGCCGACGGCGTCATGGAGCAGTACCTGCGCACTCTGCAGCGTCAGCTGATGCCGTCGGTCGATGACGTGGAGGACGACGCCGATGCACGTCGCCGTGGCAGAGGTGCTGTCGCGCACGGCACGGTGGGGGATGCACCGTGGGCACCGCTGGGGGCGGCATCGGAACTCGCGCTCTCCATCGGTGCGCCGCTCTATCGAGCCCACGGCTCCACCGCGGCCCACGGCGTGGAGAGTGCGGTGCACTTGGCCAGTCGCGCGCTGCAGCGTTGTTTTCTGCACGAGGAGGACGCCGCTGTCGAGGCGACGGCGGCGCGAACCGCCACGGCGCACCAGCTGCTGCGTCAGGGGCTGCGGGCCCTCCTGCGCGAGCCACGCCCCGCCACCGCACAGATGGCCGCTGCGCCGGACAACAACGAGCAGAGGCTTCGAGGCGAGGGGGAGGAGGCGGAGGAGGAGGAGGGGGAGGCTGCAGTTGAGTCCTCCTTCCTACGACGGACCGCGGCGCACTACGCGTCCGGTGTGACGGACGAGACCGCCACGAGTGCTGCGCGGCTGCGGCTGGCGATGCAGCGTGCGTCGGCTCCCCGTGTTCTGCAAAGCCTCGCGGCCCCCTTCTATCCCACAGTGCCGTCCTCGGCGGCCGACAGCGCCGTCTCACCCGACGCGCTGCTGTACACGGTGGACCCGGCCGCGTTCAGCGCCGGTGCCGCGACGCCGCAGGTGCTCGGCGAGGCGGAGCGCGGGTGTGTGATGCAGTATCTCCAAGGCATGCGCAGTGTCGCTCAAGAGGAGCAACTGCAGCTGCAGCGCGTGGCGGAGGCGGCGGCACAGGCGGCGGCGCAGGCGGAGGCGCAGGCGGCGGCACAGGCGCTGGCGCAGGCGGAGGAGCGGCGGAGGGCCGAGGCGAGGGCCGCCGCCGCCGCTGCCTCATCTTCTAAATCCACTGCCACCACATCAGCAGATGCGGGTAGGGCACCTGCACGCCGCCAACCGCAACAGCAGCAGCAGCAGCAGCAGCAACAGGGTGGCCGTGGTGCGCCTTCGCTCCAGCACTCTTCGCCTCCGCCGCACGGGGCGGTGTTCCCTGCGGGAGGCGGCAGCGCGGATGGTCGCCCGCCACACCCGCACGGACCCGAGCATCCTCCCTGGGGCACACCGCTGCCCTTCTCCCAGCGAAACGCCGGCGCGTCACCGTCGCCGCAGCCGCTGGCACCCGCGGGTCTGCGTCCGCCCGCGTCTGACTTCGGCGGCGGCCTCGCTCCTCCTCCGCCGCCCCATCACCCCCATCACCCCCATCAACATCATCACGGTCCCCCGGGACAGCCCTTTCCTCCATTTGATGGCCCGCTGAGCTTCCCCCGCCAGCACGGCAACAGCGGTGGTGGCGGCGGTGGCGGCGGCGGTGGCCTCGTGCCTGTGGCGCACCTCGACCGCGGTGGCGCACCGGACCCCATCTTCCACGACAGCGGCGCCATCTTCTCCGCCACGCACCCCTTCGGCTGGTCTCCGCTGACGTCCGGTCCCTTCAACAACGAAGGCGACATCGGCGGCGGCGTACTCGGCGGCGTCGGCCCCGCCGGGGACGCCGCGCTGCTCCTGCCGCATCCCTTCGACCATCTTCCCCAGAGCGGGCCCGGGGGGCCGCTGCCGCGCGGTCATGGCAGCGGACCTGCGCCACGCGCCGGCGACTCCATTCTCGGTGGCGCACCGCACGCGGCCCACGTCGGCAGCAGCGGCAGTGGCGGCAGCAGTGTGCCAGACGAGCTGCGTCTCTCCACCTGGAGCGGCGGTGGCAGCTCTGCCTCGCAGAAGGGCGCCAGCGTCCGCGGTGGAGTCCTTGGACTCGGGCTGCCGCCTTCACCGCCGCGCGACCCTCACGGAGCCGCCGCCCCGAGTATCTTCGCTGCCCCGCACGCCCCGTCCGCGTCGTCGTCTCGCGGCGGCGTGGCTGTCGCTGCGGCGGCCGGCGGGGCGGCGGGCCGCGGACGCGGTGGCCGCCAGAACGCTGCGGTGCCGGCAACAGCGACGCCGAACAGTCAAGCGCAGCCGGCGAGAGGCAACGCGGCGTCTTCTGTTCTCGGAGGAGGGAGCCAGAGCGCGCACACTGGGCCCACCGCGACGAGTCGCGGCGGCGGCGGTGGCGGCGGCGGTGGTGGCGGCCGTGGTGGACAGGGTCGCGGTCGCAACGGTGGCGGTAGTGGTGGAGGTGGAGGTGGAGGTGGAGGTGGTGGTGGTGGTGGTGGTAATGCAAGACGTGGTGGTGGCCGTGGCGGCGGCGGCGGCGGCGGCTTTAGACGTGGTGGGTGAGGTGGTGCACCCGACGCATGCACCTCACGCGCTGTCTCTCTCTCTCTCTGCGCACATTGGCCACGTCGCTCTTGAGTGCGGTTGGTGGTGGCGGTCCGTGAGGAACACCGTTGCACGGTGCGCCGCATCCACGAACACACATGAAGCAGAACCGGAGCCCAGAAGTGCACACACACACCCACACACACACACACACACAGTTGCCACTCTGAAGTGTGTGTGTGCGCATGTGCGCTACACTGACGCACTGTGGAGAGTGTTTGTTGACCGATGCGGTCGCATGAGTAGACCACTATTTGGTGTGCGTCTGTCGGAGACTTCACGCGTCCATGCGTGGGGAAGTATCTCTCGAGCCGCTGAGAGATGAAGAGGTGAGAGAGAGAGAGGGGACGAGACGCCTCTTCTCTTGAGGTCTTTCCTGCCCTCGTGTGTCCTGCACTGCCGCCGGCCACGAGACACGGCGCGACGGTAGCCCACGCTTACGCCTCTCTCTTCTCTCACACACGCATACCCATGCACTCTTGCGGATTGTGTCCTACTCGTCCCCCCTACCTGCTCTTGCTTCCAATCGCGGTGTTCACACACACACACACACACACATTCGCATGTGCGCTTGCATGTGCACTGGTGGCGCAGGTGTGCAGCGCCGTCACACTACAACGAGAGCGAAAGAGCCAGTAACTCACACAAAGGAAAGAAGAAACAACTGAGGACGCACTGAAGCACACTCGAACACACACACACACACACACACACACATACCCACGCAGACACACGCAGACGTACATACACAAGAGAGCTCTCTGGGGCGGGGGAGGGGGTGCTGATCTGCGATTGACCAGCTCTGGTGCGCCAACTCTGCAACTTCCATCAAAAGAGATTCGACGGTGCGCCGTGGATTCTCTCCTTCTCTCTCTCTCTCTGTGTTTAGGGAGATGGCGCTCATTCCACACACAAAGGAGCTGCAGCGCGAGGTGGAGGCGGTGCAACAGCTGCGCCGCACTCTCCATGACGCGTACATAGTAGAGGCGAAGGCGGGCCAGCGTGCCATGCGCGATGTGGAGAAGCCGCCGACCGCCATGGAGGTGCGGCGCACCGTGGATGCGCCGACGCTGCAGGTGCTCAAGTCCCCCAACTACCCCTTCACCCTGTGCGAGGAGGCGCCGCCGTCGTACGTGCCGCCGCCGGTGCCGTACGACGTGGAGGGCGAGATCGACTCGCTCAAGAAGCGCGTGTTGCAGGTGCAGGAGGACTTCCAGCGGTACCAGGCAACGCACAGCCGCGCCGGGGCCTCGCTGACGACGTCGCAGGTGCTCGACTTCTTCAGCCACAGCGCGGTCTTCGCCGAGATGGCGTGGGAGGTGTCGTCGTTGCAGTGGTTCTACCGCTGGGTCCTCTCGCACTCCATCAGCCACCTGTGGAACTGCAAGGAGCAGCTCGAGTACGTCCTGTGCGAGCACGACGCGGGCCTGCCGCAGACGGTGGAGGAGATGGATGACTGCCTGCGTGCCCACCCCTTCTCCGCCGCCGTCTCCATCCTGGACAGCGAGCGGCAAGCGGTCGTCGCCCAGGAGCGCCGCCGTCTGCGCTCGGTGAGCCGCACCTTCCGTGACCGCGTGCCAGCGGCGGCCGTCACAGCCGCGACGAGCTGCTACCTCAGCCCAGAGGAGAAGTACATGTACCAGGAGTTCTTCAACCAGTCGGAGCACATGCTGCTGCTGCTGAACCACACCTTGATGCTGAACAAGGCGAACGGCCTCGCCGCCGCGGCCCCCGATGGCGCATCGCGTGGTCGCCTGTCGAGCTCGCAGAGTCACGGCCGCAGCACCTCGCCGGAGAGCGGCGCCCTCTTTGTGGTGAACGAGTCTGCGATCGGTGAGATGGACACGGCCGGCCTCGCTGAGGAGACCCTCCACGCCGTCTCCGCCGAGCAGGAGGTGATCTCGACTCTCATGGCGGCGATCCGTGAGCGTCAGCGACGCGGGGAGTCGTTCGAGGTCTCCGCGGCGGAGCGGGAGCGCAGCCGCGCCGCGCAGACGGCCGTCTACGGCTGCGTGCTCAGCGACATGAGTCTGATGGCACACCAGATGAACCTGACGGTGGAGTTCGTGGAGCACTACGAGTCGTGGCTGAAGCTACGCGGGTACGATACGCATGACCTGCTCATGAGTGAGCTGTCCAAGCGCAGCGGCGGCACCGCGTGGCCGACGCTGGGGCTCCACGGTAGCGGCTGCAACGCGCACAGGCACGGGCACTTCGTGCCGCCGACGGAGGCGATGATGCGCTACCAGCGCGCACCACATCCAACGACGCCAAGCGAGGCGACGGACTACACGAGCCACCGCTCCCCCACCGACGCCCGCACCTCCCTGGCCCGCCAACTTCCTCCCCCAATCGCCGCATCGGGCGAGAGCACGACTTCACTCGCGTCTGCGCCGGCCCTCGTGGCACCGTCGCCACCGCCGCCGCCGCAGCAGCCGCACCGGCCCGCCGCCAGTGCCGTGGACGCGCACGTCGTCGTCTCGCCGTCGTCTGCACCGCTCGCCGCGCGGCTGGAGACGGACAGCGCCGTCGCCAACGCCTTCTACTCTCTCCTCCTCCACACCAGCGAGGCTGCCCACGACGGCACCCGCGCTTCGGTGGCTGCTGCCGCCGCCGATCGCGGTGTCGACACGCTGGGCCGCGCCTGGCTCACCGTCTCGGTGCGCCATGTCGTTCTCAAGCTGCTGCGCTGCGAGTGGAGCGCCGCAGAGCTGTCCCAGACGATGTCGCAGACGGAGGAGGCGCTGCTCAGCGTGGTGGGGCGCAAGGGCCCCTTCACGCACCTCACCGCCGTCGCGGCGGCCCTCTGCGTCGTGGTGCAGGAGGTGGCGCGCCTCGCCGTCGCCCGCAGCACGGTGCGCTCCCTCACCGCGGAGGTCCCCGTGGCGGTCCACATCCCTGGCAGCGTGGACGACTACGCCAAGGCGGTCGCGGACGCTGCCCAGCCGGTGGAGCGGCAGCGGTGGGGGGCGGTGCTGGACGCCGTCTGGGGCCAAGTCGACCCGTCCACCGCGGCGTCCGGCGGTCTCGTCTTCTCGCCCGCCGCCGGTGCCGCCGGGCCGGTGCCAAGCAATACCCACAGCGCGGTGCACTTCCTCTACGTGGAGTCGATGGACATCCCGGCGAGCCCCGCGGGCGACGACGTCGCGACGATCCTGCTGCGCTACCGTCTGCCACGCATGTCGCCCGCGGCCGAGACGAGCCGGCGCGTGGCGCCGACGCTCGCTGCCGTCGCGGAGGCGCAGCCGTCCAGCAGGGGCGGTCTCTCACGCTACCACCTTGCGCGGCGGGCGCTCGTGGCCCTGTACGAGTTGGAGGCGAAGGGCTTGCTGCCCTGCTTCGCCTGCCGTGTGTCGGAGGTGGGCGACGTGCCGTTCACTCAGATGATCTACGTGGCCTTCGACGACGGGAGCACGAGCTCGGTGGTGGACAAGGGTCACGTGCCACACTTGTGCATGCTGCCGCCGGCCGCGATGGAGCTGAGGCGCGTCCACGCCGCAGTCGGGACGGCCCCGACGGAGTCGTTTGCCGCGACCTACGCGGCTCCTGTGTCCTACAACTCTATCGGGCTGCTGGTGGGAGGCATGCTGGAGGACATGGCGGCGCGCACGCCAGTGCTGCACCTGCTCTACATGGCGGCCGCCACTGCGAAGGAGCAGGCGGCGTCGGACATCCAAGCCGGCGTGGTTCCGAAGACCTTCGCGAATGCCAGCACACATCCGACGCCGATCGCGTGTGCGCCGACCAAGACGCGCGCCATCAGCATCCAGCGCGAGTCCGTCGCCAACCGCAACCCCACCTCGTCACGTCGTTTCACGACGCCGCTGCTTCGCCACATAGACGACACCATCTCCTCCGTGGAGCTCAGCGGCGTCGGCAGCAGTGTCGGCTGGAGGTCCAACAACGCCAGCATCGACACCCTGGCCTCCGTGTCGACGCCGCATGCGGGGGCGGCCCCGGAGCCGCCATCGACGGTGGGTCGCCAGACGCAGATGGTCGGCGGCGGCACGAACTCGCCATCCCCGTCAGCGGTCCGGCCGCATCGGCGGTGACGAAGACAAGTAGATAGAGGAGTCGTATGTGTCTGTGTGTGTGTGTGTGTGTTGGGACGGAGAGGCGGAGGAGGGTGGGGAGACGTGCTGCTCGCAGTTCCCCTCGTAGAAAGAATGGCGCAGTCCTCCACCGTTTTTCTTCTTCTTTTGTTTGTTTCTTTTCCTTTTTTTTTTTTCTCGTCAGGTCTGTATTTCTGCATCGTCTTCAGTTCATTTTTTTTTTTGTGTGTGTCCTCTTGTCCTCTGTGGTGGTTCTCTGTCGCGTCCCTGCGCCGCCTCTCTGTCGATTCTCTCTCTCTCTCTCTCGTGGCCCAGTTGCACGCTCTCGGGCTCAGTGTGACTGCCACGCCGCTGATGACCCGCTGCCGCAGCGTCTGTGGAGGAGCAGGCGGCAGAGGTGGAAGAGCTGCGAGAGGAGGGAGGAGGAGGAGAGAGAGCTGGGGTGGAGTGGAGTGGAAGGGAGGTGCTCCTGTGTGACTCCTGGTGTCCTCTCTCTTCCCCCCTCTCTTTCTCTCTGCCTGGGTCTGTACGTGTGTGTGTGTGTGTGTGTGTGTGTGTGTGTGCGCGCTTCTTTTCCATCTGTCCCGCACACCTCTGGTCGTGCTCCTCCTCCATCATCTCCTTCCTTCGCTGTAGACGGCGCTGTGGGAGCGACACGTGTCGATGGTGCTGCGTCTGTAGCTGTACGTGGTGATGCTCATTGATGTTTCTCTCCTCATCCATCATCCATTCCCTCTTTCTTGTCGCGCTCTCCATCCGACCACCACACGCGGGCACAGAGACTCCTCCCCTCCACCCCACTCGCAGAGTCCCCAGCCTCCCACTCCACGACAGCAGCAGCGGCCCACCACCTCTTCCATCTCTCTCCATATTATTTGTTTGTTTTGGTCGCTCGCTGTCACGGCGATGCGACAGAGAATGGCGGAGCAGAGTAAGTTGGAGTTTGTGTGGTCGTGTGAGACGCGGGCTGCGTTGCGCGCGCACAGGCGTGTGTGTGTGTGTGTGCGAGCGCTTTGGAGGGGGAGGGGGGTGGTAAAGAGAGAGCGACGTGTGTGTGTCTCTGTGTCTGTGTGTGTGTATGTCTGTGTGTGTGTGCGTGTGTGCTGATGAGAAGAGAGGGAAGAACCCGGTATCCACAGTTTCCGTGCCAGAGAGAGAGAGAATGACAGGCAGAGCCACATCGTGGCCGTCAGCCCAGTCGTGGCCGCCCCTTCTCCTCCTCCCCCTCCCCATGCCTCTCTCACTCCATCGTTGCAAGTCGATCATCCGTCTTGTGCACTCACTCGCTGTCACGCTTCTTCTCTCGCCGCCGCCGCCCCTCCCTTTTTCTGTGTTTCTCTCCTTCTCTCTCGCCTCCTGCCGTGCCACCAACGCCGCCCATCACATCACATCACACACACACACACACACACACATGTGCGTCCTGCACTTTGGGTTGCTGCACCGCCTCGCCTCCCCTCTCCTGACATCCCATCCCTTCTGGCAGGTCCCGAGTCACACTCCCCCTTCTTCAACCTCTTTTGTTGTGGGTGCGTGGGAAGCTGTGGAGACTGTGTGGCACCGTCAGGAGACTGCACAGCCTCTCGCACGCACTAAGCGCCCTCCCCTCCTTCTCTATCTCTCTTCAGCTTACTTTCCTACACATCTACGCATTCCCTTACGCAGCACCTTATACACACACACACACACACACACACACCGATTGTCTTTCTATTGAGTCGTGGTGGCTCTCTCCTGCGCCTGGACGAGTGCGGTGACGCGGAGCGTCGAATCGGCGACGATCATCACAACCACCACCTCCACACATTCTCACTATCCCTCCCCCCCCTCCTCCATCGCCACGGACGAGTGTGGCGCGGCAGGACGTCTCTTTGATACTCCTCTCTCTCCAGATAAAGAGAGATAGTGAGACACGAAGAAGAAGAAGGCGGAGAGTGGCACATCATCTCCACGTCTCTGTCTCTCTCTCCCTCCTCCTCCTCTTTTTTTTTTTTCTTCTTCTCTGCAGTGGCGTGGTCTATTCGCAGTGCAGATCAGGATGAGCGCCAGCAGTGCAGAGGCCCTGTCGAAGGACGGCGCAGCTCTACGCAACGTACGACTCGTGCGCGGCGGTGCTCTTGTCCTCCTTGGCGGCTACGCGGTAGCGACGCTGTACAAGGTGGGGCTCGTCGCCCGTGCCCTGCCGGCTGCGATTAATGGCCCGCTCGAGGCCGCCGTGGAGGCAGTGAAGCGCCGCACGCAGCCTATGGGCGATGCGAAGCGCTTTGCCGTCGCGCGCGCTCACCTCACCACGACCTACTGCCTCGCCGCCTCCGGTATGCTTGCCCTTGCTGCCGGTGCCGCGACCTTCTGCTACGCCCCACACGTGCCCATCGCCATCCCTGTCGCCACGACCTTGACGCCGGCGGTGCTGCTGTTGGGTCTGCCGAGGCGGTTGCTGCTGCCGGCTGGTCGGGTGCTGTGCTTCTTCACGGCTCTGGTCTCGGCAGGGTACGCGCTCGGGCCGATCGGGTGGGTGGCGCAGGACAGCCTCGTTGTCTTTGTGCTGCTCTCTGGTTGCACCATGACAGGCATCTGCCTCCCTCTTTACTTGACGCGGGGCATGGTGAGCTACGTGGTGAGCGCGCAGGTGCTGTCCTCCGCGCTGTCGGTTGCCCTCGTCACCGCGCCGACGCAGTCCAAGACCGGTTCACCCTTCCGGGCGCTCAAGGACCAGGCGGGTGTGCAGATCCTCTTGAACGGGGACATCAACGTCCTCTTCACGATGCAGCTCCTCTCCAACGTCGGGGTCTGCGCGCTGCACACGCTGCCGACCATCTACCGCTGCGTAGCGTGGAAAGGCGGGGAGGAGGAGCTGCGCGCCTCTCTTGACCCGGTGAGGGAGGCGTTTGCGATCTGCGCCGGCACCACCTACGTCGTCTACCGCTGTGTGCGGTCGGCATGCCACCTGCTGATCCGCCGCGTCATGGCGGACAGCGGCAGCAACCCTCAAGGCGGGCAGGGCCAGAACACGTGGCTGGCACTCTCCAACCACTCGCTCGACGTGAACCGCGCCAGCGGTGTGGTGTCTGGTGTCGTGATGGGGCTCTGGTACGTGCGTGCCGTCTCGCTGCTGCAGCAAGGTGACATGACCACCACACTCGACCATCTGCGCGCCGTCTGCGCACGCGTGTCACCAATGAGCTTGTTGCTTGGCAGCCGTGCCGTGCGCCACTGAGGGCAGTCCTCGCGTTTCCTCTCGCCTGCCCTGCCTGCCTCCCACTCACCTCCTTCGCCTTTCTCGGTTACCACACACACACACACATTCTTGTCCACACGCATGCATGCACGATGACAGACAGACACACACGCACACACCTTGCGGGCGGTGCGACATGAAGAGGTGTAGCGCCGGCCTAGCCTTGGCTACTGCGAGCGGTTGTGTGTGTGTGTGTGTGTGTGTGTGTGTCGGCGACGGTGCTGTGCCACGCTCCCTCCCTCTTTCCTCTGACAGTCGATGCCGCCCATCCCCCACACCTTCCTCTCCCCTGTGTCCGCTGCAGAGAAGACACAGAGAAAGGAGGCTCTGGAGCGCAGATCGCACCACGAGACCGTTGCAGCGGAGACGAGGAGGGACAGGCTAGTCAGTCGGCAGCTGTACCTGCTGCCTCTCTCCCCCACTCCTCTCCCTGATCTCAGTCTCCTGTGCTGTGGATCTTCTCTCGCTCTCTCTCAGCACCGCTGAAGGCGGGTGACGGGTGCGTCCTCCTCTGCACCTCACGTCGTCCTCCGCATCCTGTGGAATCGGCGGCTGCGACGCTGACAGTGAAGCCGAGAACACTCCCTCTCTCCTCCTTCTCTCTCTCTTTATGGTGTTCCATCGCTGCCATGAATCGCCCCTTTGTCATTGTGCGGTGGCGGCTGCCTCCCTTCCTCCCTCCCCTCTCGCACGCCTCTCCCCTGTGCAGCGTGAACACAGGCACACACACACACACACACAAACACACAGACGGACACACAAACATACACATTGACAGACACACACTCACAAGATCTTACCTGCATCTGCCCGCTTGCTCACGCGCAGGCTTGTGTGACGACAACGACCAGACACACACACACACACACGGCAGACAGGCACCTCTCGATTCACACACTTCTTCAGACTCCTTCTGCTGTTTCGCGTGCAGGTGGGTCACGTGACCACGAGGCACTGAGGAGGGAAGGGAGACGAGTTTGGTGGGTCTACGGCGGACATACGCACAGTGTGCCTGAGCGCCGCCGCGGCCAGCAACGCGCTTCTCTCTCTCTTTCTCTGCGTCGCTAGGATAGGGTGAGAGTGTGCAGCGACGATGGTGGCCGCGTCGCCGCCCCGCGCGCGGCGGGAGGGCACAGTGGAGGTGGTGGATCATGTTCTGCGCTCCTCCATCGTGGCGGTGCCGCCTTCCGTAGTGGTGCGCACGCTGCGCGACATCGAGAGCATCAAGCGCTACGGCGTCGACGGCCGCATGCTGAACTGCTGCGTCATGGAGAGCACAGTCCCACCTACCGAGGTCGGCGCGGTGCGCCGCTGCACGCTGCGCGTCCCTCCCTACACTGGCACACTCGTCCGTGAGAGGCTCGTGCGCTCGTGCGACAACGTCCACGCGCCAAAGGACGACACCGTCGCCTTCGTGGACGCCGAGGAGGACGCCGTCCGGGTTGCCGAGGTGGTGCTCGAGTACGTGCCCTGCACCGGCGCGGATCGCCACCGCTCCCCTCTGGAGCCCGCCGTCGAGGACGTCCTCTGCCGCGCGGTCACCACGTTCCGCGTGTGCGGCGTCACGCACAGCGCGAACCGCTGCTACGTCCAGGCGGTGACGGAGGTGTCGATGGAGGTCCATCACGGTCTCCGCGTTGCCCTCGACACGAAGCTCCAAGACAACGAACACCGACGTGGCGCGCGCCGGTTCTGGGAGACGTACCTCGACGCGCAGCTCCGCGCCTTGGAGGCTCACGTGGTGAAGGAGGTGTACCGACGGCTCGACGACCGCGTGCCTGCAGAGTTCAGCGCGGCGTTCGGCAAGCATGAGGAGACGCTCTGCTCATGGGCCGCCAGCACCGCCGACGTGCTGCCGAAGACGGCGGTGGTGGACGAGCTGGAGGCGCTTCTCGTGTGGTGGTCGCGCGCCTTGGTGGAGTGTGAGCACCAGCGGCTGCTGGCAGAGGCGGCGCAGCGGGTCAGCGTGGACAGCGATGCAGCCGCGGCGCCGCTCCGGCGCGAGCGCAGCCTCGTGGCGTCGTCCCCCTCGCCGACCGGGCACCGCTCCGACACCTCCCGCGGTGCCTCCAGCCCGACCGTGTCGGCGCGTGTCGGCATACCCTTTGCGAGCAGCGGCGCCTCCGCGGATGGGACGCTGCCGCGCTTCCGCTCTCAGATCATCAACGGCGCCGCGGGCTCGGCGACCACCGGGACGGCCCCCATGGCGCAGTCGCTGTCGCAGAGCTCCGGCCTCTCTGATTCGCACCACGTCTCCGTGCCGTCGCCGCGAGACCGCCGCCACACCGCCGTGCCGAAGCGGAGCATGGTCACCGCCGCCGGCCTCGACAGCCTCGCTGACGGACTGCCGCCGGTGCACAGGGGCTACGCGATGGCCACGACACCCGTCTCCCTCGCGTCCCTCAGCGCCTCCCCCGCCGCACTGCCGGCGACCATGTCCACCATGACGGTGCTCGGCGGCGGGCTAGCGCAGCGCCGCCGGTCGGCCGCCACACACCACTCTCCGCATCTCCTCTCGCGACCACAGCAGCGGGCCTCGCCGTCGCTCCCGAAGGACCCGCGGCCGAGCAGCGCCACGGCGGGGCTCTTCTTCAGCCAGCTCTTCACCCCGTCGCGGCCGGTGGCGGTGTCGAGCGTGGCGGCCGCCGCGTCGGCAGCACCGCCGCCGGCCGCCGCCGTCCCCCCCGAGCCTGCGGAGGTCTTCCAACCAGCGCTGGTGCGGCACCTGTTCAGCCTCACCGGCGTCCTTCAGCAGGACGTGGCGCGGCGCCTGTTCCTCTCCCTCGCGGACGACACGGCGGCCGCCACGCCATACATCTCACGTGCAGCACTGCGGCGCGTGCTCCAGTGCGTCGACCCATGCGGCCTGCGCGAGAGCTATCCACGCCGCGACCGGCAGGCCGCCGCGGCCGCGGAGGAGGAGGCGTATCGGGCAGAGGTCCGGCGGTGTTACCACGAACAGAACGCACTCGCTGGGGCCTCGATGGGTGGCGCAGACGACGCCGTGCGCAGAAACGCCAGCGGCAGCGCCGCCTCCACCTCCGCAAACACCTCGACTCTCACGCACTTGACGGCGCGGCAGCAAGCGGCTCGCCACGCCGCCGGTGACGCGGCTCTCGATCGACTTGTCGGTGCGACCCTGACGCGCTTCTCCTTTCACGCCAAATCGATGCTGACGTACGAGGAGTTCTGCCTCGCTCTTCTCCATCTGTGGAAAAGCTGAGCGGCACCTCCTCTGCCCTCCGTGCTCCCTCCTCCCCCCCTCTCTCTCTTCGATGTGACGGCAGGCTGCATCGTTCCTCAGGCGCCTGCGCATCGGTGTGTGTGTGTGTGTGTGTGTTCGTGTGTTCGTGTGTGCTTGTTTGAAAGTGATAAGCGACTGAGTGGACCATACCATTCCATCTTCGCGCGTGTGTATGTATGTGTAGCCTTCTCTCTCTCTCCCTCTCTCTCTCCTGTTTTTTCTTTCCGAGCTCATCGCACTCGCGCATGGCTGAGGAGCCCCCCGAGCCGTAGGACCACCACCACCACCACCACCACATGTACACGAACAAACTCTCCCAGTGTGCAAAGGAGAAAAAGAGCGAGCTCGTGCAGGTGCAACCTGATGTCCTGAGCGAGCTCCATTGGACACACATGTATGTGTGTAGTGCCGAAGCACTTGTGTGCCGTCTCTTGTGTGTGACAGTCTTCTTCTGAGACCCTCCTTCCGTCCTCCTCCGCTCCCACTTTCTTTCCCATCGATCAGCTGTGCTCTTGTAGGCGACTCAGTGCGTCTACAACCACAACACTTCCTTCTGCGCGCGTGTGTACATTTGTTTGTGTGTGTGTGTGTGTGTGTGTGTGTGTGTACATGCGTGTGTCTGTGTGTTTCTCTTTCCCTGAGTCACCAGTGATGACACACACACACACACACACACACTGCGTCTTTCACGTTTTTTTATTTTTGCTTTTTGTTTTCTGGGCTCACTGAGTGATGAGCAAACAACAACAACAACAAAAAAAAAAGTGAGGAGGACCTGTTGTGATCGGCGTCTTCATCTGCTTCTCTTCTGTGTTTGTTTGTTTGTTCTACAAAAGAAAGTTGGCAACGCTAAACACAAAGCACACACACACACACACATACACAAATGCAGGGCAGTGTGACCCTGCATAAGGTGTGTCTCTTAGATTCTTTTCGTGTGTCTCTGTTTCTCTTTCCCAGCGTATCTCTCCATCATGTAAGGTAGTAGGACGTATCACGTCCACATGTGCCTCTCTCTCTCTCTCTTCTTCTCCTTTCGCGCTCTCTTCCTCTCTTGCCGCTGTCTGGACAGTTGGCATGTGGAGGCAGCGGGGCTGGCGGCATGTGTGTGTGTGTGTGTGTGTGTGTGTGACTGCGACAGCGGTGGTCTTTTTTTTTTTGTTTGTAAATACCGATCTTCAAACAACATGAGGATGAGTGGCGCGTTTCACCAGCTATGTGGTGTCGACGTTAGCAACGCGCGTGTGTGCGTGGTTTGTGTTGACTCCTCACCCCTTCGTTCTATCATTCTTGCTCGAAAGGTGCTGTGACGGCGGCAATGCCACACGTGCGTCTGTGCATCTCTGCCCTCTGCGCCGACGGCTGACATGGTCTCTCTCTCTCTCACTCTTGCTCCACTACCATCGCCGCCACCGCCGCCACTCACGCCTTCTCTCCCTCTCCGTCTCTCTCTGCTATACTGTCTCGCGAGTGAATTGTTAGACAGTGAGAGAGAGAGGACGTGGCAGCTACAGCCGAAGTTGACATCCCACACACACACACACACATTCTTCCCCCCCCCCCCTCACACACACACACGCACACACACACACACATACACGCAGAGAGACAGAGACGTGTGTGTGCTCGATACTTGGCTGCGAGGGGCAAGCTGCGCACGCGAAGGGTGTCCTTTACCTCGTCTCCTACTTCACCGAACCCCCCACACATCGCTTCCGCATCACATTGCGTGGCGGCGCACTGTGCATCATGCGAGAGAGTGCCTCTCCTGCGTCACGAAGCCGGGCGGCTCCACAGAAGCGCACCGACACACAAGATCGGCCCGACTGGCTTCGGCGGCCGTACACCAGAACCATCGCCAGGGAGCTCCGCACCACCGCGCAGTTGACGTGCTCCTTCGATGACGTGCGTGCTCAGTGGCGGGAGGTGTGTTCAGCATACACTTTCTCACCCGCCCGCCTTGCCGGGCGTGACGTCCTCCCGTGTGAAGGGGCGCTGCCGAACGCAGTGCGCGCCACAGTGGACGGCCTGGTGAGCCAGCTGAAAGCGGTGAAGCAGGAGCTGCTTGCCCACCTCTCTACTCTCGCACGTGCACTCGCCGCGACCGCAGTGCTGCCGGTCACGGCGAGCGCATCCGCAGAAGAGCTTCCGGCCTGGGCGAAGGACCTGATGGGGCGCGATGGTGTCTCGACGGCAAATGCGAATGCGCAGACGCAAAGCGGCACCGAGTCGGGGGAGGAGGCGGCAGCGACGCGCGCGTATCTTCACGCGGTGTGGCTGGCGCGGCGTGTGTGGGTGTGGTCTATCTGCTTCGCTAGCATCACGATGGATCTGGAACTGCTGTCGGGGAGCGTCAGTGTCGCCGCCGAACTTTTTTTTGGTCAACCCTTCGCCACAGCGGCGACACCGCGAAGCGACGGGGCGGCGACGACGGAGCAACTCGATGACCTGGTGGTACACAGCCCCTACAACATGCACGGCGCTCTCTCCGAAACACTGTTGCACGCCACGGTGGCGCGGTCACCGACTGAAAGGTGCGCAGTCCTCGCCATCACAGACGTGTCTGACACGACGCCGCAGATGCACGACGAGGAGGCTCGTGAGCTCCGTTTCTTCTTCGGCGCCGCGCGGTTGCCGGAGGTGCACTCCACTACTTCCGCGTGTGAAACCGCGGCCGCACACGCGGACCCGTGCGCCAGGACGTCTGCCGACGCCGGCGCAACGTCTCCGCTTCCTGCGGCATCTCTGCGCGACGCGTTCTGGGTGCACGCTGTCGCCCTCGTCTACAGCGTCGTGGCGCGCGACGACGTGAGCGCAGCGCGCCTGCTCGCCCTGTTTGAGGCCGCAACGCTTTGTTTCTCAGCGGACGCGGCGCCGTCCACGACAGACGGCGTGGGTGCAGTGTGCAAAGCGCCGAGTGCGCCGCCACCACACCGGGGCACGCCGCTGCAGGTCGCCACATCCGTTGTCCTGCTGGTGGCCAAGGCGTTGGTGGTCGAGGACTATCGGGCGGCGCAGCTGGTCCTGAGTGGTGCCGGGTGGGGCGGTCGTACTGTCGAAAGGGAGTCCGTACAGGGCGGCTCGCTGGCGTCGCTGGGGGAGCTCTGTCCGCAAGGGGTGCTTCTCAGCCTCGTCACTCGCCTCCTGGCAGAGCATGTGGTGCGGCGCCGGTGGACCGAGCAAGGGCTTGGTCAGGCGTTCCGTCCCATCGAACCGGCCGTGGACGGCGCCGCTGCCTCGTCGAGAGGACAACATTCTCAGCGACTCGCCAGTGCGCTGACACGAAGTGGTGCGGACTCTCGCGTCGACGAGGCCACCCTCGTTGAGGGAACCTGTCGGCTTTGTCATGCCGTGCAGATCGCGGCGCTACAGGGCATGGGCGGTGACTGGCCGCTCCCACCGTCGCTGCTGGTGGGCACGTTCTCGTAGCTGACGGAGACCGACATGATGAAGCAGTCCTCCATCACCCCTTTCCGCCCCTCAACACTCCCCACGAATGCGGCGCCACGTTTGTGTGTGTGTGTGTGTGCGTGTGTGTGTGTGTGTTCCAGTGCAGCTCACAAACGAAGGCAGCCTCAGCTTTTTTTTTTTTTTTTGTGCCCAAGTCAGAGCAGCGCTGTGTCACAGAGGAACCAGACTGTAGTGGATGCATTCTGTAGACACAGGCACAGACACAAACAGCGGAGGGACAAAAAAAAAAAAACAAAGAGGATGAACCATGAGAGTCAAGAGCAGCATCGGTGGGAGTACCAGTACAGGCGTCGTGAAGCTCTGGTTCAGTGATCCCCAGTCCACGGCGGTCGCTGCCCTCTCTTCCTTTTCTCCATCATCACTGCCCCGTGTGTGCCTGCTGCTCTCGCCGAGTCAGACGCCGATCTTGTCCCCTACCTCTCCTCCACAGAGACGCAGGGCCCAATCCCTCCTCCTCCGTTGTCGACTCTCTCTCTGTCGCTGCACGACGCGGTGGCGTGTCCTCACCTGCTCCCCGCTGCACCTGCACTCGCATGCAGATCTCTTCTACTCTGGCCACGTTGCACTTCCTCCCCCCCCACACACACCTGTGCAGCATCGGCGTCTTTTTGCGTACGTGACTTGAACGACGTGGGTCAGGTGAGAGAGAAGGTTTAGGAGAGAGAGAGGGACGGCACCAAAGCTGCACAAGCACACACACACACACTCAGATACGGATACAGATACAGAAACAGATACAGCCAAACACACACAAACACACACAGACACACAGACACACAGACACACCGGCACACAGACACGCGCGCTCGCACCGGCGTGCACGGGTGGACATCGCCCCACTCTCCCGTCTTGCGTCTGTGCCGTCGCCTCCGAGCGCGCCCTCAGCGGTGCGTGCGGCTCCGGCGGTCGTGCGGCTGCGTCGCGTGAGCCGCGGCGTTTGCCGCTCGCTCTGTGTGCTGCCCGCGTGCGATGGCGCTGATCGAGTGCTGCGAGGCGCTGTCGACCTCCACCAAGTCGAAGCTGCAGGACGCCGGCGTCCTCTACGTGGACGACGTTGTGTCGCTGCTCCGTGAGGGCGGGGACGCCGGCCGCGATGCCTGCGGCGACGTGGCGGTTCCGGGGCTGCGCCGCCTCCGCGCTGCGCTGCAGGGACATCCCGCCTACGGCGGTGCTCTGCGGCCGCGTCGCGCGGGGCTCGAGCGGGAAGCGGAGGGCCAGTGCACGGGAGAGGGGAGCTGCTGCTGCGGCGCGGACGCCTCGTGCGGCGGTGGGGCCGTGGCCACGCGGTCCCCCCTTGCGCTGCCGTCCGACGGCTCTGCGCCACTGGCACTGACGAGCGAGGAGGTGGAGGAGCTGGTGGGGATGGGGATGCGCGCGGGTGCGGTGGGGAGCGCTGCTGAACCCGTGGCGCGCGGCGGCCCCTCCCTCTCCGCGGCCAGCGGGGCCTCGTCAGCTGCTGCTGCCGGTGCGGCGGGGGACGGCGCACCCCCGGCGCATGCCGCGCGACGTGCGCGTGTCTCCGGCTTATCTGCGAGCGGCACGGCGGCGGAGGCGCGCCACTCGGTGCCGGGGTGCCGCACGCTGCGGGAGGTGCACGAGGAGCTGCGGTGGAGCCGCGCGCGCGGCGCACCGACGCACGCCACGACGTTCTCTCAAGCACTCGACGGCGTTCTCGGCGGCGGTGTCCCCGTCGGCGGGGTGACGGAGGTGAGCGGCCCGCCCGGGGTCGGCAAGACACAGATGCTGATGCAGCTGGCGGTGAGCTGCGCGATGCCGGTGGAGTTTGGCGGCATGGACGGCGCGACGCTGTTCATCGACACAGAGGGGAGCTTCGTGGCAGAGCGGCTGGAGCAGATGGCGACGGCGGCCGTGTCGCTTGTGCGACTCATTCTTCTCCGCCAGCCGCCGCCGCCGCCGCCGGTGCTGCTGCGCGTGCCCGCCGCGGCGCCGCGGGCGGGACGGCGCCAGGCCGGGACACAGCCAAAGCGCCGCCGCTGCCCGACGCCGGAGCCGCACGCCGGTGGCGAGGCGGCGGCGGTGGGCGGCCGCTCACCGTGCGCGCGGGAGCCGTTCACGGTGGAGTCGGTGCTGCGGCGCGTCCACTACGTTCGTGTGACGGACCTTGCTGGCGTGTTGGCGCTGCTGCACAGCCTCCCGACGTGGCTCGCGGCGGACGGTGCTGCTGCTGCTGCTGCTGCTGGTGCCGGCGGCTGCGCAGGGGCGGCGGTGCGGATGGTCCTGATCGACTCGATGGCCCTCCCCTTCCGCGCGGCGGACGACTTCCAGAGGGAGGGCGAGCCCCCGCGCGACGGCAGTGGCGGTGTCGACCGGCTGGCACCGCCACCCGGACCCGCCGGCGCGACGCTGTCGCGGCACGGGCTGTGGCAGCGCTCGCGGCTGCTGTTCCAGTGCAGCGGTGTGCTGCAGCACCTCGCGGCGGCGCACGGGCTCGCCATTGTGGTGACGAACCACATGACCTCCAAGACACTGCGATGCGCTGCGGCCGCTGGGCCCCACCACCACCACGACCACAGCGGCAGCAGCGGCGGCGGCTGTGGTGCGAGCACGGCTCGGCAAAGCGTTCTCGTCCCCGCCCTTGGCGATGCGTGGGGCCACGGGCTCTCGACGCGGCTCCTGCTGTGCTTCCACCACTACGATGTCGCGGCCTGCAGCTTCGGTGGGGCCACCACGCCGCTGCCACCGCCGCCGTCGCTGTCGGCGCGCTCGTCCCCAGCGCGGTGCGCAGAGGACGTGGTGTACTCTCTAACGGGGCGGGGGGACTCGAGTCGCGCTGCGCTGCGCCGCGTCGTGCAGCACCGGGTGGCGCGAGTGCTTGTGTGCAGCGGCCAGCCGAGGCGCGAGACGTGCTTCGCGATCACGTCCAAGGGGATTCGCGATGTGCAGCGGGACATGGTGGCGGCGCGCGTGAGGGGTGACGTGCGCGCAGTTGGCGGGTGCCCCCCCTCTCTCCCTCGTGAGGGGAGCTGCGTCGATGCTGGCGGGGAGGCGTGGTGGTGAGGGCGAGGGGCGAGTGGCGTGGCTGTCGGGCTCGCCCGCCGATCGCCCGGCTCCGCCGCCGCCTTCCCACGTCGCGTCACGGTCGGGTGGCGGCCCGCGACGCGAGTGAGGCGCCACGTCGCCCGACCCCGTTGCGGCGCGGTGCGCACCGGCGCTCCGTGCCCGGGCAGTAGCGGGGCGCGTGTCGGCTGCTCGCCCCTCCCCCCTTTCCCCAGCGCTGCGGTGGGGCTGCGTCCCCCTGCACCTCCGCTGCGTGCATCTTGAGCCTGCGGGCCGACGAGAGACGCAACCGCCGCCGCCGCCGCACCTGTGCTCCGCGCCCCCCCTCCCCTCGCGGAGAAGCAGAGAGAGGAGGGAAGGCTGCGTGGCGCACCTGCACACACTGCGGCAGCGTGTCACGCACGCATGCACAGAAACCGAACGTGCTACCGACCTCACGGCGAGAGAGTCTCTCATCCACTTGCGCTGAGGCTTGGCGATGTGGGCGACGGTGGTGCACAGCATCCTCCCCTCTCGCGTCCCTTGTCTTGTGCGACGGTGCTCAGCGCGACCCACGCGTCAGCCCACGCACCGCGCGGATCGCCGTCCCACCTCCTCGTACCCATCCACGCTGTCTCCGCCCCTCTGTCTCTGCGGCGCAACCCCGAAGGCGATGCGGGGCCCACCGCTGCCTCTGTCAACGTCGTCATCTCTCTCCCCCCTCTCCTCCTCCTCCTCCTCCTCCTCCTCCTGCTCCTCCTCTCCGCACCCGCACTCGCACCCTCTCTTGCGCGACACCGGTGCCTCTGCACTCGCACAGACTGACCTCTCGGAGCCACGCCGTGTCTGCCACTGTCTTTCCTTCTTTCAGCCCCTCTTGTGTTTCTCTTTGTCCTCTATCTTGTAGATTTGCATCTCCATTGAGCGCCCCCCGCCTCTCTCTCCGCCTCTCTCCGCCTCCCTCCCACATACCCGTGCACCGTGTCGCTGTCGCTGCGATGCTGCCCCTGCGCCGCAGCACGTGGTGCGCGATGGCCGTGATGGCCGTGGCGCTGCTGGTGATGAGCGCGTCGGCGCGCGTCGGCGAAGTGCAGGTTGAGACCCTGCGCGATATCGCCACCGCTGCACAGCGCGCCCCAGCGACAAACAGGGGGCCTGTCGCCGTGCTTCGTCGGCAGGACGCAGCCGCCTACAACGACGGCGAGGCACCGCTGCTGACGCCGCCGCCCGCTGGTACGAAGAGAGCTGTGGGTATCAGCACCCTCCCCGCTACACTCCCTCCGTTGCCGGAGGAGGAGGAGGAGGCGCTGACGGAGTGCGATGATGGTATCATCATCGTCCCCGCCCCGCTGCCGTCCGACAATGAGGAGGAGGTCGACACGGGGGATCACGGCGATATCAGCATCCTCCCCGCACCCCTGCCACCGCTGTCGCACTGGCGGCGTGTTCTGCAGGACTTCTTCAGTCCCGAGCCCGAAGAGGGAGACGTCCTTGTCTACGCCCCCCTTTCGCCGCAGAACGACTCTGACTCAGCCAGCGACGACGAGCCGGCGTTCTGGGGTGTGTACAGGCGGCGCATGGAGGAGGAGGAGGCCCTCGCTGGCAGCGTGGACAGGGGGACACTGTCGCGCTGGTGGCGTGCGCTGCGCGACTTCTTCTTCAGTTCCGAGCCTGCCCCTCTTGCTTCCGGTCCCCAGCGGACGGTCCTTGCAGCGCCGGGCACATACAGCCCGGCCTTTGCCGGCGCATCGCCATCGATTCCTCGGACGGGTTAGCGCGTGCACAGGAAGTCTCGCTACTGCCCGCAAGACAAGTCGACCACCCCTGCGCTGCTCGAGTGCTGTGTGACAGGTGCCTCCTCGTGCCGCTGGTGGGCCGCTTCACGTGCACGGCGACTGCGTCCACAGACACAACGGCGAGCGGAGGGTGAGGACCGGCGCTGGCTGCACCTGCCTCCGTGGTAGAGCAGGCGGCCTCGCGCGCTGGACTCTCTCTCCGTGTCCCGGGGGACTAGCCGCTGCCGTGCCCCGTGCAGTGCTGTGTGCGCCTCGCACGGACCCGTCGTTGCTGTGTTTTTTTAGCTTCTGTTCTTGTTCTCCTCTCGCTGCTCCCACGCAGCGGTGTGTGACGTGGCTCTCTCCGTTTCACTCTAGCTTTTCTTCTCTGTCTGTCTTCGGACATCATGCAGGTGGCAAACGCGCACGTATGTAAGTCAGTGTGTGTGTGTACGTGTGAGCTTCCGATGGGCCGGGTACCTATCTCCTCCTGACGTGGTACGGCACCTGAGACGCACTACGCCGCACACCACGACTGCCCCCCCCCTCTCTTCCTCCCTTCCCGCATCAGTGCTTTCGTTTCGTCGACTCTCTCGCTTTTGTTTGTGTTGTTTCCGACTTTCTTGAGTGCGATCCAGCGGCAGGCACTCACGCAGAGACGCGGGTAGTCGAGTATCTGCGGCTGTGTGCGTGTGTGTGTGTGCGTGTGTGCTGTCCGCTGGGGCAGTGCTCACGGTGCTACGCCGTATGGGGAGGACGGGGGATCCTACGTGGCCCGCCTGCAGAGGCACCTCCCGCATGATCCGGCAGGGACTCTGAATCTCCGAATCTCCGCAGTTTCGGTTTTTCTGTTTCCCAGCCGATGTCACCGTCATTTATCAGTGAGTGATGGAGATTGTTTTCTTTTTGTGTGTGTGCTTCATCCGCTTTCACACCCTCAAGGTCTGATTGCTGCCCTCCTCCCCTCCCTCCCAGTCTTCTTCTCCCTTCTTGTTCTGTTCTCCTTTTTCTGGAGAGCGGATTCGCGCAGACACACACCGACACCGACAGGCACGCACACACAGAGCCACACCGATGTGGAGAGCACTGAGTGCACCATTGCGTGCGCCGTCATGTCTCCCGAAGAGTGGCACCATGTCTGTGCTGTGGTGTGTGTGTTGGCGTGTCTGTGCCGGTGTGCGTGATCCATCAGTGCTCCTCCTCCTTTTCTCTGTCTCTTCGTCTGTTCCTGTACGCGCTCAGCCTCCCTCCCTCTCTCTCTCTCTCTCTCTTGCGCTGGCGCTCCCTCTCTCCCTCTCTCTCTCTCTGTTCTACCTCGGGAGGCGGCCTCTTGTGCGACTGCCGCTGGCGGAGCATGTCTGCCCGCCAGTGGGACATGGTGTGTGCTCCAGGAGAGGGGTCTGTGCCGACACACGCGTCTGTGTGTGGCACATATGCCCGCGCGTGAGGCGGCGTGGAGGTCCTGACTGGGCGTCCGTCGCGCGTCCATGTCTGTCGATGTGTCTCGCGTGGCAGCCGGCCGCGTCTGTGCTGTGCGGCCGCGCCCCTCGCGCTCCTGCTGCGCTCTGTCGACCCACCGTGTCTCCCGGTAGCACGGCCGCCCTTCCGCCCCCCTTTCTCCCTGCGTCTGTCTCTCTTGAGTTTCTTTGTCCTCAGTGTGTATGTCTCCGTGAGCGTGTATCGTGTCGTGGCGCGGCGCTGTCCTGGCTGGGCCACCGCCGCCGCCTCGCACACACACACGCAGACACGCCAGCACGTACTGCTGACTTCTTCTTCTTTCCTCTTCTCGAACTGCACCCCCCTGACGCGTCTGTCTGTGTGCCCGTCCCCCCCCCCCTTTCCCCTCTCCACTGCTGCTGGTGTCACGGGTGGGGCCAGCGGACGGAACGACGTGTCACCGAGGCGCGCACAAGACAGCGAGACCGGGTGCATGGACGCAGCAGCGAGTGAGGGCGAGGGGCACAGGTGCGTGAGCGGGAGGGCCCCGTCCGTCATGTCCCGCCTCCCCCCCCTCCGCCTCGCGTTGTGGCGTAGCGGTGCGTTCACACGGCGTGGAAGCGGCACCGCTGCCTGGCTCGCTCGCAGCCGTGTAACTGCGTGTGTGTGTGTGTCTGTCTGTCTCTCTCTCTCCGTGTCTGGTGTGCCCGATGGCGCGGAGCGTCCTGCTTGCTGGCGCGCAGCCCCCGCACTCTCTGTTACTCCTCTACCGTGCTCCTCGTTCTCCTCCTGCTTCTCTCTCACGCACGGGGTCTTGTTCGCATGCTGCCACGCTGCGGCGACAGACTCGACAGCCGCGCACTGCCGCCGCCGCCGACGTTCGCACACACACACACACACACACACACACACAGACACACACGCAGACACACACGCACACACAGACACAGACAAGAAAAAAAAAAAAAAACGCACAGAGAAGTTGACACACATCCGTTTAGAGAGTGTGACATTTCTCTTCACCGCTGCCCTTCTGTCCTCTGCGAGGTTGTCAGATCTTTTCATCGCATTTTTTCTCGTCACCGCGTTGCAACAGTGACGCACATCTCCTCCTCTGCCCCTCTCGCTTGTACGGGTCTCCTCTTTCTCTCTCCCGCTAGACTAAATCTGTACGTGCGTGTGTCAGTGGAGCGGTGCGAAATGACGTCGCTGCACCCCTTCGAGTACGCCTTCGAGGCCGGCGCAAGCTTCTCTCCCAACGAACGTGTCCAACTCTCCAGTTCGCTGCCGCTCCTCAGCGCGCAGACGAAGCGAAAGGAGCTCGTGCTGTGGGGGAAGATATTCGGCTACAAGGCGGATTATGTTATTGTGGAGGCCTTCGACGACGACGCTGTCGTTGAGCCGGAGCTCTACTACACGCTCGATGAGGGCCGCAGCTTCAATCTGCTGGGGACATTCTCGTCCGTGTTCGCCATGTGTCCTGGCTACGACAAGTGCAGTGGTCTGCAGCAGGCGGAGTGGAAGCAGTCCATGCTGCTCGGCATGCGCGGGCCGTTCATCGGCGACCCCGCGTACGAGTACCGTGTCAGCAACGGCGCCGCTGCTCGAGGCACGCCGGAGCTGCAGAGCGTGAAGGAGTCTGTGCGCCTCGCCCTCTTTGTGGAGGAGTTTGACCACGAGTGCCGCGTCGTGCCGCGCGGGGCCTACGTCAAGGCTGAACGGCAGACATCGATCACAGTGGCCACCACGACCGGCAGCGGCGCCGGCGCCGGGGAGCGGGCGGATGTGCGGCGCAATGTCGCCTTCTGTGGACTGCCGCGCACGGCGGAGGGGGCCTTGTCGCTGCGCAACTACTATCATCTTCGCGCCGTGAACCCCTACCGCCGCCTTCTCGCGCGGAACCAGAACTCACTGTTTGCCAAATCGGCGCTGGAGCAGCTGAACGAGCACCCTCTCCTCGACGCCGCCTTCGAGCCGCTGACGGAGGATGTGCCCGACGGTACGTGGCAGCTGCGCTACGACGCGTTTCACAACGTTGTTGTCGGCCGCAACTTGCGCTTTGCTGGCTCCCTCATCTATCACGTGCCGGAGACCCCGGTCTATGGTACCTTGTACATGGGCGACGGCACCGTCAACATTAACGCTGCGTTCGAGCTGTGAGATGATGGTTGTGGCGGTGGCGGTTTCTGTGTGTGTGTGTGTGTGCCGATGGGGGGGGGGGATGTCACGCATACACGACGCGCTCCTTCGCAGGAGGTGTGCACACCGATGTAGCTGTAGGAAGCACTTGCATGTAGATAGATGAACTCGTCTCGGCGAGAGCAGAAATGTATGTGTGTGTGTTGGCGCATGAGAAGGCGGATGGTGGGAGGCTGTACTGTGCTTCTCTTGCTCCTCTTCGGAGGGTCCTGCGGCGGCTCCACCGCTGCACGGCGACGCTATCCACCTCTCTCCCATTCTTGCTGCTGCCCTGTTGGAAATGCGAGGTGTAGGAGGAGAGGAGTGGACCGTAGCAGCTCACACGGCCGTACGCGTGTGTTCGTGTCGTGGTGTGTGCGATGTACTCGGCGGACGCACGTCTGCTGCCCTCCTCCGATCTTTTTTCTTTTTCACCTTCACAGCCACACCTGCCTCTCTCTCTCTTTCAGTTTCGTGACCGGTGCGTAACTCACTGGTGACCGTGATGCAATGAGGGTCTCGCTGTGTGTGTATGCATGCGTTTATGTGTGCTCTATATAGCCATGCCAGCAATAGGAACACTATGCCCATCACCAGCACCACCAGCATCGCCGGTGTGCATTCCCCTCCTCCCCCTTCTCTGTCTCTCGCCATGAATCACATGGACAGATGCTCCGCAGAGACACTTGAACGTCTGTCCCCCTCTCTCTCTCGCGCGCGCGGCGTCGGTATGAGGGGCGTCGCACCGGTCGGAGAAGGTCGTGGCTCTGGATCTCTCTCTGCGCCACATTTGAAGGGTGCAGTGCCTCTGGGCTCCTCACCACCGCGCCTGCTCGTCAGACGTGTTCATCCCTCTTTTTCCCATCACTTCTCGTCCTCCTTGCCCCGGCTCTCCGACCACACTCTTCACATACACACAAACGCATACACACGAACACGTCTTCCTCCCCCTTTTTTTTTTTCTTTCTTGGTAACACTCGTGGTAGCGCCAAGACGTGTGTGGCTCCACTCTCCCACGTGCGCCACACCCTCAACGCCCTCCCACTTCCCAACCTCTCTCTCTCTCTCCCTACCTTTGCTCCGCTTTTTTTCTGTTCACCGTCATCGCCGCTTGACGTTGCACGTTGACGGAGAGAGAGTGTGTGTGCCTGTCTCTCTCTGTGTGTGTGTGCGGTGGAGCAGGAGAGAGAGAGAAGAGGAGGAGCAGAGGCAACTCTTGCATTGAAGCGAGGCCGTGTACTCTGCCCTGTGCGGGCCGTGCAGCTGTCTACCGTCTCTCGCTGCTCCTTCGATTTCCTCTTTCCTCCCTATTATCTCCTCCTCCTCCTCATCTCCCTCATTTCATTGGTGCGTCTCTCCGCTACGCGATGCTGCGCCGCAACTGTCGTCGACCAGTCGTGGCCACTGCGGCGCTCGCAAGTGCGACGCGCGCCGTGACATCGCGTGGGCAGTTCAACCCTATTCACGCCTTCACGGAGCAGAGCACTGCACCGGCGAAGCGGGCGGGAAACGAGAGAGAGTTTGAGATGATGATCACCAACCCCGGGCCGGTGCGTGTGACGTACTCGCCAGACTACCTCGACTGGCTCTATCGTGCGTACCGGGCGAAGCTCCAGTACGCCGACGAGCGCAAGAAGGCCGAGGAGGTGTTCCAGGGCCTTTTGCTAACGACCCAGCCCGACACGCACGGCGGCGCCGCCGGCGCTGGCGCACAGCTGCCTGGTGCGCCACTGCCTGGCCACACACTGCGGCCGCGCCACTCGGTGCGGCGGCAGGCGGGAGAGGTGCGAAGGGCTGCCGCACAGGCCAAGTTGGATGCACTGGCGCAGCAGCAGGGCATGCTCGACGTGTTCGAGCGCCAGCCGCAGTTTCCAGCGGTGCACATCGACACAGCGGCCCGCTACCACGTTGTGGAGCTCTTCAAGGAGATGGTGCTCGACCGCGCGTGGGAGCCGGAGGAGGTGTGGGACAAGGCGCTGCTCTACCGCGCCATCTTGGCTGAGCGGCAGGCGTCGTACCCCGCCTCCTACCGGTACATACTCGAGACGGCGCGCGAGGTGACGCTCGTTCTAAAGAAGGACAGCAGCAGCCCCAGCAGCGCCGCGGCGAACAGCGACGTGGCGGTCGCCCCATCGACGGCAGTCACGCCCAGCGAGGAGGACTACACGTACTTCTTGTATCTTGTCCGCCGCTACTACATCGACAACGCTGTCGAGGGTCACGTGGTGCTGCGGTGCCACCGCCGACCAGATGCGGCGGAGGTGCTCTTCTCCGACCCACCCCCCAAGGATGAGCAGGAGGTGCTGCGCGGCATCTACGGCCAGAGCGCCACGCCGGCGGAGGCGGAGGAGCAGGCTGGCGCAGCGCAGAGGCAGCGGCCGCCTCGCAACGCCGCCACTGCCGCCGCTCTCGTGCGGCCTCGGCCGCCGGAAGTGTATCCGCCTGTCGAGGCGCTCTGGCGCTGTGCCGAGAACGAGGCGCTGCTGCGCGTGCTCGTGTTTGGCGAGCTGAACCTGCTCGTCTCGGAAGATCCGTTTGTGCGCTTCCCCAACGCGCGGGCGCACCTGACACGGCCGTCGGCGGCCGCCCCGGTGCCGGGCAGCTCCACGGATGCCGCGGAGGGCCCGAGAGGGCTGCAGTACCGCCCCGGCAGCCCTCGCCGCAGCGACGGCGGCGTTACCCTCGCCAGCATCATTGCCGAGAAGCGCGGCCATCTGCTGGCGCCGCTCTCACGCAACGTGGCGACGATGGTGGACGGGCGCGCCAACGACGTGCGTCGGCTGCAGCAGCGCTACGAGCGCGAGGACACTGCCTCCTTCCAGAAGCTGTTGCGCGGCGGTGCGCAGGCGGCGGAGGAGAACCCGGGCCTCTACTCCGCCTACTCTGACTGGAGCTACTTCAACCCACGCGCCGTGCGTGCCGAGGAGCGGGACGTGCTCTCGCGGCAAGCCGTGGCGGCACTCAGGGTCTACGACCAGGCCTCCCAGGACATCTACCGGGTCGGGCTCGAGGAGGCGGAGGCGAGCATAGCGGAGCGGCCGGTCGAGGGACGCAACAACGCGCCGTCCTACGTGCCGACGCTGCCCCACTTTGTGGCTCAGGTGAAGAAGGACACACACATCTCCTTCTTGGGCCATGTGGCCCTGCCGGAGGAGTACGGCGGCTCGGCTGCGGCGACCGGTGCGTCAGAGAAGCAGCAGCTGGAGCGGCTTGTGGTGCAGCTGGCGCGGGCGCTGTACCGGACGGCGCTGGAGTTCCACCAGCAGCCTCTCCGCCGTGTGAACCGGCAAAAGGTGCTGGTCTCCGCGTCGCTGCTCGACCGCTTCGTGGCGGAGCGGTGGCGCCTCTACTGCGTCTCCGACACGTCCTCCGACGCTGTGCGGGATGTGGCGCGCCGCCTCAGCGCCTTCGTGCCGTTCGAGGGCCGCATCCTCGACGAGAGCGGCTTCCCGACGGATGCCCGCGTGGAGGACTACGAGCGGTGGATGGCGGCGCCACCAGCCGCTTAGGGTATGAACACTCTCTTCACAGCGTCTCTCCGTGTGTGTGTGTGTGTGTGTGTGTGTGTGTGTGTGTGTGTGTGTGTGGATGTGCCCTTCCTGTCGTGCTGTCCGTGTGTGTCAGAAGGAAGCGTGAGGGACACAGCCCCACACGAGATGTGAGGATGCAGTTTCGGGCTGGGTTGTGGGAGGAGGGAGAGCAGCAGCGGCGCTGTCGGTGTGCTTCACCACACACGGCGGAGGTTCTCTCCGCCGTCCGTGTCGCTGGCCCGGCCTCACCTTCCCCCCCCTCCCTTCTCACTCGTCTCCTCTCTGTTTGGGTTCCTAAGTGAGGACGCGTGGGTGGCGGCTCGTCACGGATAGTCTCCCGTCCCCGGGGAGAGAGAGGGGAGAGAGAGAGAGGCGTCTCAGCATGACGGACAGGCATGTCCTGGAACTTCTCCCCACACGAGCGCCTCTGCAGGCGAAGGAGGCCCACCGAACGTTAGCGCATTCGTGATCAGCAACCATCCTTCTCTTTTCCTCCCTCCTCTCTCTCCCTCTCTCTGTGTGTCAGTCACCAACGGTAGCAGCTGCCACACGTCTCTCCCCCTGGCCTTCTTCCCTTCACCGTCTCACGCCACAATACTGCACCACCCCTTCCTCTCTCTCCCTCGAAGCAGACGTGCGGTTACCCACCACCAGGAACACACAGACACACACGCGCACCGACAGGCTCACCAACTCCTTCACATACCCACCCCCCACACACACATATCTGTTGCTCCTCATTTTTCTCTGCCGCTCTCTTTCTCTCACTCCTTCAGCTCTCACTTTTTTTTTTTTTTAATTATCTTCGTGTGTCTTTGACGGCGTGATCACCACCGCCTCCGCTGCGCTCCTCCGCTTCCTTTCGTTGACTTGGTGTGGGGTGACGCAACGTGCGGTGCAGGTCGCTCATCTGCTGTGGCGCGGGACTTCTGCCCCCTCCTTCTCATACCTTTGACCATTGTCACCGTGCGACTCGGTGAGCACGCGCTGACCAGTACAAGCGTGTGGCGGAGAGAAGAGAGAAGAGAGGGGAGGGGGGGAGGTCAGTGGTGGGTCGGTGAAGGGCGAAGGTGTGTGTGCGCGCTTCCTCGCGTGCGGTGGCGATGACATCCAAGGAAACGCTTGTGGCGCACCTGGCCGGCAGCAACCAGGAGCATCTTCTCCACGACTACGATGCGCTCTCGCCAACGGAGCAGGCGACGCTGGCGGCGCAGATTCTATCGTTCACGAGTGCGCAGTGGAAGCACATGAACTCCATTCTGCGCGACAGCTTGCACCAGCTGAGCAGCAGCGACGCGACCACGGCACAGACAGTGTGCATTACGCCTCCTCCTCGAGAGACGATCATCAACGTCCCCGCCCTCCTCGAGGCAAAGTCCAGTGAGCTGGCGGCGATCCAGATGGCCGGCATGCGTGTCGTTGCCGGCGGTGAGGGGGCGGTGCTGCTCATGGCAGGGGGCAGCGGCACTCGGCTAGGCGTGACCGTGCCCAAGGGCACCTTCGAGAGCGACGCGCTCGTCAGCGGACGCTCACTCTTCGCCTACCACTGCCAGCGTGTGCGCAAGATGGAGCAGATGGCGGCGGCGGCGGCGACCACCGAGGCGACCACCTCGTCCCCGTCGCTGCACAACTCTGCCGGCGCCGGTCGCGGTACGCTGCCGCTGCTCGTGATGACTTCTGATCAGAACGACGCGGCGACGCAGACGTTCTTTCGCGAGGGGCAGTTCTTCGGGCTGCAGGCGGAGCAGGTGCTCTTCTTCCGCCAAGGGTCGCTGCCCTGCTACGACGAGGCGACGGGTCGGGCCCTCCTGGAGGCGCCGGGGCGGCTCTGCCTCGCGCCGGGTGGTAACGGAGGCGTCTACGAGAGTCTGGTGACGGCGTCCGCCTCCGCCAGCGGTGAGGACAGTGTGCTGGCGCAGCTTCAGTCCCGCGGTGTCCGCTACGTCCAGATCGTGAGCGTGGACAACATTCTCGCCAGGTTGGGCGATCCATACTTCTTCGGCATGGCAGCGACGCGTCACGCCGAGGTCGTTCTCAAGACGGTGCCGAAGGTCTCCGCCTCCGAGCGGGTCGGCGTCGTGGCACAGGTGGACGGGGCGTGGTGTGTGGTGGAGTACACGGAGATCGGCGCCGCGCGGTCGGCAGAGACGGACCCGGCGACGGGCGAGCTCGCCTTCAACTGCGGCAACATCGCCTCTCACTGCTGCTCCGTGGACTTCCTCGCGCTCGCCGCCCGGCACATGGAGACGAGCACCTTGTATCACGCAGCACGCAAGGTGATTCCCACCATCGCCGGCCCCGCCCCGGCCATCAAGCTCGAGGCGTTCATCTTCGACGTGTTCCGCTACGCGAAGGATGTGCCGAGTCGGGTGGAGCGGCGCAGGCTGACGCCGCTGCCAGACGCGTTCCAGATCATGCAGGTGGACCGCAGCGTGGAGTTCGCGCCGATCAAGAACGCCGACGGCGCCGCTGCGGACACGCCCACGACGGCGGCGAAGCTGCTACTCGATTTGCACAGCCGCTGGGTCGCCGAGGCCATCGCAGCAGCCCCGGAGGCGTGCGAGGACTGCGACGGCAACACCGCCGGCGCGTACACGGCACAGGAGCGGGAGGTGGCGCTGCAACGCGTGCGTGATGGCCGGTGTCGCTGGGAGGTGTCGCCGCTCGTCTCGTACGAGGGCGAGGGACTGACGGCGCACATCGGCGCGCTGATCCGCCGCTCTGCCGCGTCCGAGTTGGGGGACGTCTTGGGGTTGGAGGCCGCGCCGCTAAACATGGCGAACATCTAGTTCATTCAAGATTGGATGGGCACAGAATGGGAGCGAAGGGCGTCCCCACCGACGGCGAAGTACTCAGCGAGGAGCGGCAACTAATGCACACACACACACAGACAGACAGACCTATAGGTATACTCGCACGTCATCACGATTGCTGTCGTGTTGCGCCTTCTCTCAGCACAATCTCATCCTATTCGAGTCACCGTCTGCCGCTGCCGTCGTCGTCTGTAGCTGCTCCCGCCTCTCCTGCGCTCCGCCGCTCTGACAAGAGTGGTCTGTGGCCCCCCCCCCCCCATCGCCGGTGCTTCTACTCGATCGCATGTGTGTGTGTGTGTGTGTGTGTGTGTGCTTTTATTTTACGTGAGTGTGTGGGCATCGATGCGCGTGTATTCACTGCAGTGGATTGCACCTCCGTGCCATTCTCATCTTTTTTTTTTTGTTTCTTACTCAGTCTCGCTGTGAAGGTGATGCCCGCAGATATACACACTCACACAATCACACACTCACGCTCTCTCTCTCTCGCGTGACTCACAACGGCTCTTCTGCGCGGTGCACCACTGGTCTGGTGGACACACGCCGCTACTTCTGCACGGCGACATTCAGACAGCTGCACCGTCACACGCCATGCCACCACTACAGAGGAGGTGGAAGGGTCGGAGAGATGATGAATAAGATAATAAAAAAAGAGAAGAAGAAGAGAGGGGGGTGCAGGCGGCGGCGAAGTGTGGTGGAAGAAGGGGAGGGGAGAACTGAAGCGGAAGAGAGGGAAGGTGACCCGACGCTCAGGGAGTGGTGTCGGCTACACCCGACGATCTCGTGATCTACAGTTGCTTCTCTCCCTCTCCCTCCCTCTCTCTGCACCACCGCCTCACCGCATGACACAGTCGTCCTTCACTCCTCGCATCCTCTCTCCACCCCCCCCCCACCTCTCCGTTGCTGCTCCTGCTGCCGCATACCGCATTTTTCCGGCTGTTTGCGGTCGTCTCCTCCACCAATCGAGCGCGTCCTCACAAAATTCACGTTTGCACATACAAACGCATACTTACATAGAGAAAGAGAGAGTGGCAGTTCTCGGCTCGTCTTGGCACACACGCACACACACACATTGTGTCGTGCCAGCGTTTGTGTTTTTCCCGTCCTTCTTCTCGCTCACTCCCGTCTCTCCGCGAGCGTGTGTGTGTGTTTGTGTTTGTGTGTGTGTCTGTGTACTCGTGGTGCGGTGCTGCACCCCCGCCCCCGCCCCTTCTCTCTCCCGTGCTGTCTGTCTCTCCTTTCTTGTCTCTCTCTCTCCCTTTCTCGCTTCTGTCTGTGTGTGTGTTACGAGAATGGTGGGTCGACCGACGTCGTCGGCTGGGGCTGCCGCCAGCCGCAGCAGCCGCACTGTCCCTCGCCGTGGGCTGAAGAAGGGAGCCAACCTCAGCAGAAAACAAGTCTTCGAGGCGCAGCGCAAGGTATGGCAGCAGAAGGAGCGCACGCTGAAGGAGGCGGCGCGGGCCGCCAAGCAGACCAAGATGGCGCACATCCAGAAGCTGAAGAACAAGAAGATCCACCGCGTCTTCGACCGCGCCGTCCTCCACGCCGTGCAAGACGGCCTGACGAGCGCGATCGAGATGCTGGGGCAGAAGGTGAGCCCCCTGGCTCTCTTCATGAGCGCCTCCGCCGCCCTCTCCAAGGCACCAGACCAGCGACACGTGCCCTACATGCTCTCCATTATGGCTGCCTGTGTGCCGCAGCTGACTCAAGGCGTGCTGCTGCACCAGCTGCAGGCGTGCTTCGGCTTGTGCGATCAGCTCATGGCGGAGCACGGCGCTAACAATACCCTCGTCGTCGCCAAGGCGCTGAAGCTTGCCGTGGCGCTGCTGCTGTCTATCGAGGCCCCCACCGCGGAGCAGCTCCGCCTCCTGGAGAAGCTCGAGCCGAGCAAACTGCAGACGGAGGCGATGAAGCTCTACCTGTCCAGCTTCCGCAAGGTCCTCGAGATAAGCGCGCTGTGCGCTGGGGACGTCGCCGCCGGTGCACCGCGCAAGAACCCAGCGTCGGCCCTCTACACGCTCAACACGCGCCAGCGCTTCTTCTGCGTGGGACTACCCGTCTTTGTGCGTGTGTGTCTCCGCAACCTCGCCGAGTCCCCCGCCGCCGTGGTGTCCGCCGTTCTCGCAGAGTTGACGCTGCTCTTTGACCGGGCGCTGTCGCCCTACATCGTGGAGTCGTCGGAGGGCCAGCGCTGCCTCGACGGACTCCTCGCCGAGGAGCTCCTCTCGCTACTGAAGCCGGTGCACCAGCAGTGCTGGGGAATGGCGATGGAGCTGCTCTCCACCGTCTTCAAGCGCATGAGCTACCTGAAGCGCGTTCAGCCGCCACCGCAGGAGGTCGCCAAGGCCCAGAGCGAGGTCGAGGCAAGTGTTGGCAAGGGCGGTGGCGCATCGACGCGCAGCCTCGACCGCGTCCGCGTGTACATCGACTTTGCTGCTCGGTTCCCGTCTGTGCAGTTCCTCGTGCGCGTGCTGAACAAGCTCCGCGTCATGGACGACTCGTCGCTGAACGCCAAGGTGGAGCGGGCGCTGGTGGCGATCGGGGGCTGCATGTACATGCGCGAGTTCACGGAGCTCCTCGACTTCGACCCACGCGCCGCGTACGAGGCGGAGATGAGCGCGGACGAGGACGCGGCGGAGCAGGCGGAGGTGCTCTGGTCCACGAGCTACCTGCTGAACGTGTGGCGCCGCACATCGTCGCACGACTCGTTGCCCTTCCTCGTGCAGCACTTCTTCCCCTCGATCCAGTTCTGCAGCAGGATGGCTGTGGAGGCGGAGAAGGAGCAGCGCGTGGAGGAGTACACGCGGTGGTCGGCGCTGCAGGTGCAGTACTGGCGCGTCGCCGGCGGCTTCTGCCACTACCCGGTCGAGGTGACGCTCGACTCGTTCCGCGATCTCGCGAAGCAGCTGGTGGGGCTGCTGGCGAGCCCCACGTTCGTGAACACAAGCGCGTCGGCGATCCACGTGTTGTGCGACGGGTACCAGGCCCTTCGCCGCGCTGAGCAGGACGAGGACGACGATGAGGACGCGGATGCGGCGGAGGTGCTGCCCGATGACCTGCGTGGCGAGGCCACCGCCGCGGCAGCGGGTGGCGCCGGTGCGGGCCAGCGCCAGCAACGCCGCCTCCGCAAGGATGCACTGGACGAGGACATGTACGTCCTCTCCATCACCGACCCTGGGTGGAACCCGCATCGCTACCACAACATCACCCAAGCGTACGCCCAGCACGTGTGCGACACCGTCTTCGCTCGGTTCAGCGCGAACGTCATGCCCAAGCTGTGCAACACGTTCGAGACGCACGACTCCACTGCGGTGCTGCTCGCGATTCAGAGCTTCTCGACCGTGTGCGCCAAGGACGTCATGACGACGATTCTCAAAGGCATCCTGAGTGTGAGCTCGAACATCGCGGCCCACACCGCCGGCGCGGGCGGCGAGGGCGGCCGGTCTGGCAACGCGCCACTCACCTCGAAGCGCCGCGTCATTCTGGACGTGGCGTGCGCCGTCGTACCGCAGCTCTCGTCGGAGCATGTCATGACGCTCTTCCAGGACATCATCGAGCCGGTGCTGATGGACCCCGCACCGGAGTCCCGGCTCCTGCAGAAGAAGGCGTACAAGCTGCTCTACGCCATGTTCGAGCACCGCATCAAGGACATCTTCCCCGTGGTGCAGCGCATTCTCGGGCTGCTCTCCGTCGGTCGCCAGCACGTCACCATCTCGGGTCTGAAGATGCGCATCCGCTGCCTCTCCTGGGCACTGGACGCGTGCAAGATGTACTGTGCGAGCGAGCTGCTCCCGACGATCCGCTCCCTCGTGGGGGAGGTGGTGCTCTTCTCACGCGAGCGGTCGAGCGAGACACGCGCCATGACGATGGAGGTGCTGGAGAAGATGCAGCGCTACATGACGGCGGCCGGCGCCCCGGTGAACGCGCTGCTGCACATGGTCATCGCGGGTCTCTCGGGCAAGACGCCGATGATGGTGTCGAGTGCCGTCGTCTGCATGGCCAAGATGGTCTACCTCACCCACAGCGACCTGCCCGAGTCGGACCTGCAGGCGGCCATGGCGGTCGGCTTCCAGCTCATGGAGTCGAGGGAGGTGGAGGTGCGGACCGCCGCTGCCATCTTCGCGCGCATGGCGCTGAAGCTGGCGAAGCGCAGCCCTGCTGTGCGGGCGGCCGTGTCGAAGGCGCTGCCGAAGCTGCTCTACGCCATCGCGCTCGTGACGTCGCAGCCGAGTGTGGCGAGCAACACGCGCATGCAGCTCCGCGTGCTGCTTGAGAAGTGCCTGAAGCGCTTCCCGCTGGAGCAGATCGACCCCATCTTCCCCGTGGGCAGCAAGAACTTCCTCCGCTACACCGTGAAGATGATGAGGCGGGAGGAGAAGAAGTCGGAGAAGGAGCTGAAGAAGCGGCAGGAGAAGCAGCAGAACGAGTTCGACAAGCTCTTCCTTGGTGCTGCCATGCACGCTGGGCGGGAGGAGGCCGCCGAGGAGGATCTGCTGGAGGCCGGCGCGCTCACCAGCTTCGTCGCCAAGCACGCCGCCCCGGTGTTCCAGGGCTTCGGCGGCGCCACTATGGGGGCCGGCGGCGACAGGGACGACGATGAGGACGACGAGTACGACAACATGGTGCTCGACTTCCAGAGCGACGGTAAGCTGCGCATCATCAGCAAGGAGGAGAAGCGGGTGGAGGAGGCGCACAAGGCGCGCCAGGCCATGGCGGAGCGGCTGCTGCGGCGCAGCAACGGTCTCGTGACGGCGGCCGCGCTCAACGACAGCGCCAACGCACGCCCTGGCAAGCGCTCGCGTGCCGAGGATGAGGACTTCGAGAACGAGGAGCTCACCCTCCGCTACGGCAGCCGTGTGACGGAGGACGCGGCGCAGAAGGCGGCGGAGGCCTACAAGGCCGGCCGCGGTGTCGTTGGCCCGAGTGCACTGCAGGTGGCGCGGCTGCGCGACCAGAAGGCGGTGAGTCGCGAGGTGAAGCGCCAGCGCGTCGAGGAGGACATCCGCAAGGGCGACGAGTTCCGCGGCACCGGCGACGGCGATGTGAAGCGCGGCAATCTCGACCCCTTCGCCTACGTGCCGCTCAACCGCCGCTACATGAACCGCCGCCACCTGCGCCACGCCGTCCACCGCTTCGAGGCCGTGGCGAGCAAACACCTGAAGGGCAACAAGGCGAAGGCGGCCAAGGAGGCGCGAGGCAAGTAGGCGCCGACATCGCGGAGGGGCGGCACAGCTCTGCAGGACCGCCCCTCCGCAACAGACACAACCGCTGCGGCGCTACGGTACGCGCGTGTCTCTCTGCGTGTGTGTGTGTGTGTGTGTGTTTGTTGTTCTAATCAAGGTTTCCTCTTCTGTGCCGCGCGCACGCATTCGATCAAGTGCGTGTCTGTGTATGCGCGTGTGCAGTTCGTGTAACACGAGGAGGACATCTTTTGTAAGTGCGATTCTGCGAGGATTAACGTATTGACGAGCAACAAGAAGTAACGCGCCATTCACACGGCCAACCTCCCCTCCCTTCCCTTCCCCTCCAACAGCACTATGTGCCTGTGCGTGTGTGTGTGTGTGTATGTGTGCGTGTTGGGGCTGTCGGGAGCGAGTGTGGGGACTCGTTCCTCTCCTTTTGTCCTCCCACGGCCTTTCCTCCGTTGCCGCGGTGGAATGGATGATGATGATGAGGGGCGGAGGAGGAGGGGAGAGAGCCGCGGGACGGCGGAGAAGGAGAGAGAGAGGAGGAGTGGAGGCCACGTCTCTCTCGTGTGTGTATCGAAATGATTCCCTTCAACACTCTCACAACTCCCTTCCTCGTGCCACACATCCACACACATCCACACACACTCACATACACACACACACACACACACACACACGATTTGTTGGCCCGGTGGAAGGAATCCACTACACCGCCTCGTTCTCCCTCCCTCTCTCCTCGCCTACCCGCACGTTGCCCTGTCTCTCTCTCTCTCTCTGTTTCAGCGTGTACCTCTGTCTAGCGCATTCACTGGCTCACACTCCCCCTCCTCCTCCTTCTCCTCCCCTTCGCTCGTGCGGTCATCTCTTCCTTTTTTTCTTCTTGTGTCGTGGTCGCTGTTGTCTCACCGACCGCGCCGTCGACCTCCTCCCTCCGCCCCTGTTTCTCCATCTTCTGTTCTTCTTGTTTTTTCTCTCCCTTCGTTCACTGTGGACTACAACGTTCCTCAAGTCGACGACGCGTCTTCTTGTCCCTCGGTTGCTGCTGAACAGGTACACTCGTCCCTTGCCCGCAACCATGGAGGCGTACAAGAAGCTCGAGACGATCTTCACAAAGATCTACCGCCTGGACCACTTTCTCGGTCTCGGCGACTGGGACATGAACACGAACATGCCGCCCAATGGCGAGGAGGCCCGCGGCGAGGCGATGGCGACGCTGTCGGAGATTCGCTTCGGCTTTCTGACGGCGCCGGAGGTGAAGGACCTCATCGAGTCTGCCAACAAGGGAGACGAGGAGCTGAACGCCGTGCAGCGCGCGAACCTGCGCGAGATGGTTCGATCGTGGAAGAGCGCGACGGCGCTGCCGGCTGAGTTTGTGGGCCGCAAGACGCGTCTCACGACGCGCTCACACAGCGTGTGGCGCGACAGCCGTGCCGCGAACGACTTCAGCAAGTTCCTGCCGGTGCTGAAGGAGCTCGTGGCGCTGGCACGCGAGGAGGGAGCCTACCTTGCTGCCGGCACGTCCATGTCGCCGTACGAGGCGCTCATGAACCAGTACGAGCCCGGCATCACGACGGCGAAGCTGGACGAGGTGTATGGGAAAGTGAAGTCGTGGCTGCCGCAGCTGCTGAAGGACATCACGCAGAAGCAGTCCACCGAGTCAGTGGTGGCGTACTCGCAGACGTTCCCGCGTGACAAGCAGGAGGCGCTGTGCAAGGAGTTTCTCAAGGTCATGCACTTCGACATGGATGCCGGTCGCCTCGACGTCAGCGCGCATCCGTTCACCGGCATGACGAAGGAGGACTGCCGCCTGACCACCAACTACATCGACGACACCTTTGTGCAGAGTCTCTACGGCCTCATCCACGAAGGCGGTCACGGCAAGTACGAGCAGAACTGCGGACCGCGCGACATGATCACGCAGCCGGTGTGCACGGCGCGCTCGCTCGGTGTGCACGAGAGCCAGTCGCTGTTCGCCGAGTTCCAGATTGGCCACGCGACCGCCTTTATCGACTACCTCACGAGTCGCCTGCCCGACTTCTTCGAGCCGCAGCCCGCCTTCTCGCAGGAGAACATGCGCAAGGCGCTGCAGCGCGTGCAGCCCGGCTACATCCGCATCGACGCGGATGAGGTGTGCTACCCGCTGCACGTGATCCTGCGCTACGAGATCGAGCGCGACTTGATGGAGGGCAAGATCGAGGCGGAGGACGTGCCGCGTGTCTGGAGCGAGAAGATGCAGAGCTACCTCGGCCTCTCCACGGAGGGCCGCGACAACGTCGGCTGCCTGCAGGATGTCCACTGGTCCATGGGTGCACTCGGCTACTTCCCCACCTATTCACTGGGTGCCATGTACGCTGCGCAGATCATGGCGAGCATCCGCAAGGAGCTTGGGGACGACAAGGTGGACCAGTGCCTGCGCAGTGGTGAGCTGGCCCCGATTCTGGCGAAGCAGCAGGAGAAGATCTGGGACCACGGCTGCCTCTACGAGACGGATGACCTGATGACCCGCGCGACGGGCGAGACGCTGAACCCCGACTACCTGCGCCGCCACCTGGAGGCGCGCTACCTGAACGCGTAGGCGCCGGTCGAGGTGGCGAAGGCGGATAGGGCAAGGCAGCGACGGCGTCAGTGCGAGCGGATTTTGTGTGTGTGTGTGTGTGTGTGCAGCGCAACGACCGTGTTACTCTTGCAAGGTTGCATGCATGCCCTACGTCGCTCCCCTGCTTCCAGTGCGTCGCCTCGTACCGCGTTTACGGTCCGCTCACAGCTCCCGTCTGCAGGGCAGGCGCTGCCCTTCAACGCCACTCTCTGTTTCTTTACGTTGCGTCTCGTTCTCTGTGTGTGTGCGTGTCTCTTTCTCCACCTCCACACCCTCGTAGCGCATTTTCAGTTTTCTTTTTTTGTGCTTCTCGTGCTCTTTTTTTTTTTTTATCGCCTTTGTGCCTTGCGTGTCCCTGTCCACACGTGCTCGTACGTGCATACTCTCACACAGATGCAGGAGGACGGAGGCGGACGCGTCTACTTCGGTGTGCGTGAGCTCGTGTGTGTGTTTGTGTGTGTGCCTTCCATCCCCCCCATTCTATTAGCCTATCAACAGGCAACGACGCTTGTTGTATTTACTTGTCCTTAGGGTAAGCGCCGTGGTAGGCAGTGGCGCGGCGTCGTCATCCCACAGCAGACGGATGAAGCGCGGCGCACGTCCTGCGGTGGAGGAGACGACCGAGCGGCGAGGGATCAGAGAGAGAGTGAGAGAGAAAGGGAGAGCGAGAGTGTATTCGCATGTGTGTGTGTGTGCGCACGAGCTGCAACGGCGTTGCCATTACGAGAGCTGCCTGTCTCCCTCCTTTTTCCATCGTGTGTATGGTCTCCGTACTCTCGCTTCTCCAGCGCGTGTGTCTCCGTCTGCGTGTGCAGCATGGCTGTGCTGCGTACACCACTCGCTGGATGACTGCGGTGTGTGTTCCACCATGGACGAGAAGCGATACACGCTTATGAGTTTCTTTTTTTTTTTTCTTTTCCGTGGCGCAGCGGTGGAAGGGCCCTTCGCCTCGATCGTGCGCGGTGTAATCGAGTGAGGAAACAAACAAAAAAAGGAGTAGAGAGGCGGGGGTGACGGCGATGTGGGGGACCACTCTCCCTCTCCCTCCCTTACTTCCCACGTCTACCTCACCTCACACACTCCCGACCACCCGTGATCGATCTCGCTTCCGGCTCTGCGTGCGTGCGCGCGTGTGTGTGTATGCGGGCTTCGCTTTCTCGGTAGTTGGCACCACAGTCCTCTTCGCTCTCTCTCTCTCCCTCTGTATGTGTCGTGTGCTGCGGCCGCGCAGACCTCACGTGGCAGCTCACTGACTCACTCACCCACTCCATCCACGTCTCTGTCTCCGTCTCCCCTCCCTGTGTGCAGTGTTGGAAGATGCAGGCGTACCTGAGACTGGAGGAGCTCTTCACGAGGCTCTACCGCCTCGACCACTTCCTGCTCCTCGGGGACTGGGACCTGAATGTCCACATGCCACCCAAGGGCGAGACAGCGCGCGGTGAGGCGATGGCGACGCTGTCGGAGATTCGCTTCGGCTACCTGACGGCGCCGGAGGTGGCGGCGTGGCTGACGACGGCGCGGACGCACGCAGATGCAGACCTGTCCTCGCGGCAGCGGGCGAACCTCCGAGAGATGGAGATGGAGTGGCGGCGTGCGACGGCGCTGCCGGCCGACTTTGCGGGTCGCAAGACACGACTCACGACGCGCGCGCACAACGCCTGGAAGGAGAGCCGCGCCGCGAACGACTTCAGCAAGTTCCTGCCGGTGCTGAAGGAGCTCGTGGCGCTGGCACGCGAGGAGGGAGCCTGCCTCGCAGTCGGCACGTCCATGTCGCCGTACGAGGCGCTCATGAACCAGTACGAGCCCGGCATCACGACGGCGAAGCTGGACGAGGTGTTTGAGCATGTGAAGTCGTGGCTGCCGCAGCTGCTGAAGGATGTCGTGAAGAAACAGTCCACCGAGTCGGTGCTCCCCTTTGCTCGGACGTTCCCGCGCGACAAGCAGGAGGCGATGGGGCACGACATAGTGCGTCTCCTGCACTTCGACATGGATGCCGGTCGCCTCGACGTCAGTCCGCACGCCTTCACCGGCATGACGAAGGAGGACTGCCGCCTGACAAACAACTACGTCGACGAGTCGTTCGTCCCGAGCGTCTACGGCGTCATCCACGAAGGCGGTCACGGCAAGTACGAGCAGAACTGCGGACCGCGCGACATGATCACGCAGCCGGTGTGCAAGGCGCGGTCGATGGGAGTCCACGAGAGCCAGTCGCTGTTGGCCGAGTTCCAGATCGGCCGCTCCGCCGCGTTCATGGAGTTTCTCAGCCGGCGCGCGGTGGAGCACTTCGGCGCCGGCGACGACCTCACTCCGACGAACCTCACAAAGATCATGCAGCGCGTGCAGCCCGGCTACATCCGCATCGACGCGGACGAGTTGTGCTACCCGCTGCACGTGATCCTGCGCTACGAGATCGAGCGTGACTTGATGGAGGGCAAGATCGAGGCGGAGGACGTGCCGCGTGTCTGGAGCGAGAAGATGCAGAGCTACCTCGGCCTCTCCACGGAGGGCCGCGACGATCTGGGCTGCTTGCAAGACATCCACTGGTCCATGGGCATCCTTGCCTACTTTCCTACCTACACTATAGGTGCCATGTACGCTGCGCAGATCATGGCGAGCATCCGCAAGGAGCTTGGGGACGACAAGGTGGACCAGTGCCTGCGCAGTGGTGAGCTGGCCCCGATTCTGGCGAAGCAGCAGGAGAAGATCTGGGACCACGGCTGCCTCTACGAGACGGATGACCTGATGACCCGCGCGACGGGCGAGACGCTGAACCCCGACTACCTGCGCCGCCACCTGGAGGCGCGCTACCTGAACGCGTAGGCGCCGGTCGAGGTGGCGAAGGCGGATAGGGCAAGGCAGCGACGGCGTCAGTGCGAGAGAGTTTGTGTGTGTGTGCAGCGCAACGACCGTGTCGCGCTTGCAAGGTTGCATGCATGCCCTACGTCGCTCCCTTTCTTTTTCTCTTCGTTCATCTTCACAGGTTCAACAGAAGCGATACCAGAGGTGAGGAGAAGACCATTCGGAACGTCATGCTCGTGTGCGTGTGCGTGTGAGAGTGTGTGTTTTGTTTTGGGGGTAGGAATGGAGGAAAATGAAGGCCAATCACACGCACACGCACACGCACAAGACCGAGCTACCTCCTCTCCTCTCCTCCCCACCTTCCCAACTCCCGACACAGCCGTCTGCTCACTGGGCCGTCACATCTGCTCAGCCCCACTGATACCTCTCGCTGCCACTCTCTCTTTCTCTCCCTCTCTCTCGCTGACTCAGTCTCTTTCCATTTTGTGCTATCCCACGGAGTCATACGACTGTCCATCCACTCCTTCCTTCGTTTCCACACAGATCCCTCCCCCCTCCACACACACACACACACACGCACACATACACATACACGTGCACACCTGTGCGGTGCATCTTCTCGCCTTCACTGCTTTCTGTTCGTCGCCGCCCCCCCTTTTTTTTTTTGCGTGCGTGTCTGAGCCTGTGTTGTTCGTGACCCGGCTGTTCAGTGCGCGCCGTGTCTTACCCTTTACCACTCCCCCTCACTCTTGGAGAGGTCTGCAACAGTCTGTCGTGTGGTGTTGCCGTCAACGAGCGGCTGAGTTGGTTGTCACGCACCTCCTCTCTCCCGTGTCATCTCTCTCTCCCTCTTTTCTCCCTCTTTACCGTTTTTTTTTTTTTTTTTTCGCGCAGCTCCACCACCGACGGTGCATTGTTGGAAATGTCAGAGTCCATCTCCTTCGACAAGGGGGCGCTGGTGGTGCCCAACTGTCCTGTGATCCCCTACATCGAGGGCGACGGCATCGGCAAGGAGATCACCGCGGTGGCGCACCGCGTCTTCGACGCCGCGGTCGCGAAGGCGTACGGCGGGTCGCGGCAGGTGTCGTGGAAGGAGGTGCTGGCGGGGGAGAAGGCCTTCGAGACGAAGGGCACGTGGCTGCCGGAGGAGACCATCGAGGCCTTCGAGACGTACCGCGTCGGCATCAAAGGTCCCTTGGCGACGCCGGTGGGCGAGGGTATCCGGTCCCTCAATGTGGTGCTGCGCCGCCGGCTGGACCTCTACGTCTGCCAGCGCCCGGTGCGGTGGTTCACTGGGGTGGGGTCGCCCATCCACCACCCAGAGTGGGTGGACATGGTGGTGTTCCGCGAGAACACGGAGGACATCTACTCCGGCATCGAGTGGGCGCAGGGCAGCGCAGAGGCGGCGAAGTTTGGCGAGTTCCTGCGAACAGAGATGGGTGTCACGGCAGTGCGCTTCCCCGAGACGAGCGCCTACGGCGTGAAGCCCGTGTCGGTCGACGGCAGCGAGCGGCTGGTGCGCGCCGCCGTGCACTACGCGGTGGAGCACCACCTGCCCTCCGTCACCTTGGTGCACAAGGGCAACATCATGAAGTACACCGAGGGCGGGTTCAAGAAGTGGGGCTACGCCGTGGCGGAGCGCGAGTTCCCCGATGCGGTCTTCACCATGGCTCAGTACGACGCCATTCAGGCGAAGAGCGGCAAGGAGGCGGCAGCGGCGGCGCTGCGGGAGGCGACGGAGAGCGGCAAGGTGATCGTCAAGGACTGCATCTGCGACGCCTTCTTGCAGAACACCATTCTGCGCCCCCTCGACTACAGCGTGATCGCCACCATGAACCTGAACGGCGACTACGTGTCCGATCAGCTGGCCGCCCTGGTCGGCGGCATCGGCATCGCCCCAGGCGCGAACATCAACTACGCGACCGGCCACGCGATCTTCGAGGCAACGCACGGAACGGCGCCGGACATTGCTGGGCAGGGAAAGGCAAACCCGTCGTCGCTCATCCTCTCCGGGGCGATGATGTTCGACTACATGGGCTGGTCTGAGGTCTCGGTGCGTATCATCAATGCGCTCGAGATGGTGTTTCAGGCGAACATGGCCACGGGTGATCTTGCGCGGCAGATGACCGGCGCCAGGTCGCTCTCAACAGCCGACTTCGGCGACGCGATTATCAAGCGGATCAACGGCGACGCGGAGTAGCCGTGGTGGACGGCGCACGAGTGGCGTGGTGAAGGGCGACGGTGTGGCCCAGCCGAGGGCAGCAGGTCACGATGCATAGAGAGGGAGACAAGAAGGGGGGGGGGGCGAGTTTCTGCGCCGTTGCCCCTCTCTGAACTTCCGACCGCACACACAGACACATACGCACATAAACGTGTTCGACTCTCTCTCTCCTCCCCGCCCTTCCTTGTTGCCTTCAATCTCCATCTTTTTCACATCCTCTGCACTGTCGGCTGCGAGTGGCAGTGCAGAAGGTGCAACCGGTCGATCACACACCCACTACCGCGCATGGCACAGTACCGGCACGTATGATTGCTCTGCGCGCGTGTGTACGTGGTGGACGCGCTGTCCCGCCAAGACACATGTCCATGGGTCGCTGTACTTTGTTCTCTTGCTCGTTCGCTTTGTGTGAGCCTGTGCGTCATACGAGGACCCTTCCAAAAAAAAAAAAAAGGGGGGGCTGCAGTGGTGTTTGGCTTCTTGCACACAAACACACACACACGCAGTGTGTCCGCCTCTCCTCATGGCCCGCCACCATATCTCTTTCCCTGCGCCATCTCTTCTCCCTCCCTCTCTTTGTTTTACTTGTGCTGCGCTGCGACGCCGCTCTCGCTCGTGTGTGCGCTCCCTGTGTCTCGATCGTGCACTATCCACCGCCCCCGCCCCCGCCCCCCTTCTCCCTCCCAACACATACACACACACACACACATACGTACACCCACGTTTACGTGTGTGTGTGTGTGTGTGTGTGTGTGTGTGTGTATCTGCCCGGCACCAACGAGGAGGAAAAGGGGGCGGACACACAAAAAACAAAAGTGAACGAGACGTTCCACACACGTCCCTTGATGACTGTGAAGCAGTGCACACACGCTCACCCCCCCTTCCCTCTCCATTACTTCTCTCTCTCCATCCTTCGCTCTGCTACTGCATCTAAATTCAGTGCTGCGTCAGATTTCATCAGTCCTCACACGTTCAAGTGCCTTTTTTTTTTTCTGTCACATACACACACAAATCTGCACATACGTACGCAGAGTCGAGCTTTTAATCCGCAGCTCCCGCCCCCCTTTTTCCTCCTCCACCTCCCCTGCACAGAGTTTCTCACTCTACCCCGCCACTGTTTATCGTCCACCACTTCAACACACACAAAAAAAGAAAAGCGAGCCGGTGTTGTTGGTGTTCTTCTCCCACTCTCTCTTTGTTTCTGTTGTGTCTGCACTGGTGGTGTCTATCTGCACCTCTTTTTTTTTTTTTTGATCATCACTTTCATTCGTCGTCGACTCCATCTCAGTATCTCTCTCTCTCTCTATCAAGCGGGACACGAGTTTTGTGTGTTTGTCTCTACCCCTTCCTTTCCCCCGCGGCAGCGCACCATCATGTCCGAGGCGTACGGTGCGTTGGAGAAGCTGTTCGAGGAGCACTACCGCTACCATCACATGATGCAGCTCGCGCTGTGGGATGCGCGCACGATGATGCCACCCAAAGGGGCCAAGGCCCGCGGCGCCGCAACGGCGCAGTTGAAGTGGCACATGCATGAGCTGTTGACCAACGCCTACATCCAGAAGCTGCTGGCAGCCGCCGCCACAGAGGCGCCGAGGCTGGGTGAGATCGAGCAGGCGAACCTGCGCGAGATGAGGCGGCGGCACCTGTCCGAGTCGGCGCTGCCGGCGGAGTTTGTGCTTCGCAAGGCCAGGCTTGTGACGGAGGCAACCGTGTGCTGGGCCAAGGCGCGGGCGCAGAACAGCTTTGCCCTCTATGAGCCCTACCTTCGTCAGTGCATCGCGTGTGCGCGAGAGGAGGCGCGCTACCGCAGCGCCATCTTCGGCACCGGCACGTACGAGTCGCTCTTCCACCTCTACGAGTGCGGCATGTCTCTGGAGAGCGTCGATGCCATCTTCGCTGACATGAAGGTGTGGCTCCCCGCGCTGCTGCGGAAGGTGCTCGCGGCGCAGAAGACGCGGATGGCGGCGACGGTGCCCCTCAAGGGACCGTTTCCCGTGGAGCAGCAGCGGCCGCTCTGCGAGTTCATGGCGCAGGTGTGGGGGTTCGACTTCGAGGGCGGTCGTCTCGACCCGAGCCCGCACCCGTTCACCGGCATGGTCGCCGAGGATACACGCATCACCACCAACTACTCGACGGCGACGTATGCCAAGGCGATGTTCATGACGATCCACGAGACGGGCCACTCACGCTACAACGTGAATCTCGGCCCGAGCGGGAAGCGCGGCCAGCCCGTCGCGGAGGTGCGCTCGCTGGTCATCCACGAGGGACAGTCCCGCATGGCCGAGGTCGTCATCGGCCGCTCCGGCGCCTTCGCCCATTACGCAACACCTGTGCTTCGGCGATTTCTTGGAGAGGATCCCGCTTTTGCCTCTGCCGAGAACGTGCGGCAGGTGCACCAGCGCGTGCAGCCGGACTACATCCGCATCACGGCGGACGAGGTGTGCTACCCGCTGCACATTCTGCTGCGCTACGAGATCGAGCGCGACCTGATCGAGGGCAGGATCGAGGTGGAGGACGTGCCGCGTGTCTGGAACGAGAAGATGCAGAGCTACCTCGGCCTCTCCACGGAGGGCCGCGACAACGTCGGGTGCCTGCAGGACACGCACTGGTCGTGGTGCTCGTTTGGCTACTTCCCCACCTACACGCTCGGCTCCATGTACGCGGCACAGCTCATGGCCAGTATCAAGCGCGAGCTCGGCGAGGCTGTTGTGAACGAGGCGATCCGGACGGGCCAGCTGGCCCCGATTCTGGCGAAGCAGCAGGAGAAGGTGTGGCAGCATGGAAGCCGCTACTCCACGGAGGAGCTCATTCGCCGCTCCACCGGCGAGGCGCTGAACCCGCAGTACTTCAGGGACTACCTTGAGCGGCGCTACCTCCACGGGGAGGACTAGCCCACAGCACGGATGCGGCCCTCCCTCGCCGCACCCCCGCCTCGCCCACTGACTCTCTCTCTCTCCTTCTCTCCCCCTCTCTCTCTGTGTTGCCACTCACCTTTTGCTTTGTTCTCTGTGTGCTCTCCTTCTGCGCTTCAGTCGCCGCACCCCCCACCCCCTTTCTCCTCCTCCCAGTGCCCCCTCTCCCTCCCCCCTGCACACAGAGAGAGAGAGAGTGCCTCGGTTTGCTCCGGACGTGATTGCATCGATCCAGAGCTGGGTGGTGTCGATCTCTCTCGTTTTCTCATCGCTACGGACACGTGTCGTCCTCACTCGACTTCCTGCTCCGCTGCTGCCGTGGAATGTCCGCTCGTGCGACGAGGCGCGCTTGTTTTTTTTTTTTTTTTTTCGTTTCCCCATTTTATTTCGCGCTCTGTTGTACCGGTCTTTCACATCTTCTCTGGTCCGTCACTCCTGTGATCGATTCGACTGCGTCACCATCATCGCCGATGCCCGCGTGTGTACGTGCGTATCTCCACAAAAAAGATGAGCGTGTGTGTGACCATCTCTGTGTGTGTCTGTGTGAGTGGGTATTTGTGTGTCGGTGTCTGTCTGGACGTCTGCTCATGCAGAACTGCGATGACAGGCGCTACGACAAAAAACAAAAAAAAGGAAGCAGAGAAAGAAAGAGAGCAAACAGCAGCACCCACGTCAAATGGGGGCGTCGAAGGCAACGACGTCTCTCTCCCCTCCCCGCCCGCCTGCTAGTCCCTCTTGAGGGTGTGTGCCTATCACGGCACACGGTTTCCCTCTCCTCCCCTCTTCTGTCCTCTCGACACTCTCGCCATGTTTTACTTCCACCTTCTCTCTCTCTGACACAACATACGCACTCCATCACACCTCCTCCTTTTTTTTTTTTTGGAGTTTTGTCTGGCTGCTGTTCTCCTCTGTGGTGCGTTGTCCGGCTCGATCCACTGCACCCTGCCGTCGCTCCTCGCCAGCTGCTTCTCCTCTACATACAGAGACGAGGGCACACAGAGAGCACACCACGTCACCTCCCCCCTCTGCTACCCTCCTCCCCACACCCCTTTCTACACACACTGCACACACACAAACACAGGCTGTGGTGCCAACCCATAGCAGAGGAAGGGGGAAGCACAGCACTGCGTTCGTTTTCGCACGTTTGTGTGTGTGTGTGTCTGTGTTTGTCTCTCTCCCTCAACATCTTTTCTTTTGTGCACTTTTTTCTTTTTTTTTTTTCTCGTGCGTGTGCGAGGACGTTCTCAGTTGTGCCTGTTCGCCCTCCTCATCACCTCAACTACTACTACACACACACGCACACACACACACATACATCATCTTCTTGGCCTCTGTTGGTTTCACGCTGTTGTGCTCTGTCATACTCGATACGCAGATATACACCCGCGCTCGGGCCCCACCGCGTGTGCTCTCCCCGTCCCACCTCCCCTCCGTCTCTCTCACTCTCTATCTCGCTTGCTCGCCTGCTACCTCCTCCTCCTCCTCCAACGCCAGCTCTCGGGCAGCGCTGTCGTGAAGTATCGCGCAACTCTTCTCCGTGAGACTTGCGTGTCTGTGTGTCTGTGTGTGTGTGCGCACCCGTGGTGCTGTGGCGCTCGTGTGTTGCGGGGCAATGAGCGACACGTTCGGCGCTGCGGCTTCTGAGGCGCCGGCGCGGAGCCGCGCCAACTCCACGGCGCACTCGAGCGACGACAGCACCAAGAGCGTGACCGGCGCTGCGTACGAGGAGGGGCGCATCACCGTAAGCGTCCGTGTGCGGCCCCTCAACGCTCGGGAGACCAAGCTCAACACAGGAAGCTGCATCGCGACGCGTCCGGCGTACAACACGCTGTACATCCTCCCCAACGGTGAGTCGGAGCAAGAGGTGAGCGCCATGATCGCCGTCGACCCGCACCTGCGCGGCACACGCCACCACCGCTTCACCTTCGACCACGTCTACCCCGTCGACTCCACGCAGGAGCAGGTGTTCGAGCAGATCGGTCGGCCAGTGCTGCAGTCAAGCTTCCGCGGCTACCACACCTGCATCTTCACCTACGGTCAGACGGGCAGCGGGAAGAGCTACTGCATGATGGGCGCCGACGGCGGCCGCTCCATCGACGACGACCCAGGTATCATACCGCGCCTCTGTCGGGAGGTGTTCGTGGAGGTCGACCGGCAGCGCAAGGCGGCCGAGGCGAACGGGACAGAGGAGGTGGACTTCAGCGTCTACGTCAGCTACCTCGAAATCTACCGTGAGCGGGTGCGCTCGCTCCTCGACGAGGTGCTCGACGCCAAGCTCGTTGCCGGTGGCGCGGACGGCGCCGGCTCCGCCTCACCGCGGCTCCCATCCGCGCCGGTGCGCCGGCCCGCGGCCGAGTCGGCCGATGCCACGCTGCGCGTGCGTGAGCACCCCACTCTCGGCGTGTACGTGGAGGGGCTCGCCGAGATCCCGGTGACGAGCGAGGAGCAGGTGCTGCGGCTCATGGTGCGCGGCAACCAGCGGCGCCACACGGCATCGACGCGGATGAACGACACGTCGAGCCGCTCCCACGCCATCTTTACCGTGCAGCTCTTGCAGAAGCGCACCCACGTCGTGCCGCCCGGTGAGGGCGGCGATGGGGCCAACCCCGACGGCGGCGGTCTCGCGTCCACTGTCGTCACGATGACGACGCAGCTTGGCGCCAAGATCAACTTGGTGGACTTGGCCGGCAGCGAGCGGGCGAAGGCGACCGGCGCGGAGGGTGAGACGCTGAAGGAGGGCGCGCAGATCAACAAGTCGCTCACCACGCTGGGCATCGTCATCAACGCCCTGGCCGCCCAATCCACCGCCTCCGCCAGCGCCGCGGCCGGCTCTCCTGGGGCGCGGTCGATGGGCACGTCGCGCCGGCACATTCCCTACCGCGACTCCACGCTCACGTTCCTGCTGAAGGAGTCGCTTGGCGGCAACAGCAAGACGTTCATGATTGCCACCGTGAGCCCCAGCACAGACAACTACGAGGAGTCGCTCAGCACGCTGCGCTATGCCGATCGGGCCAAGGCGATCATGATGAAGGCCTTTGTGAACGAGACGGCCGGCGATAAGCGCATTCGCGAGCTGGAGGAGGAGGTGACGCGCCTGCGGGAGCAGATCCGCTCGCTCATCGACGCGGACACCCGGCGCTCCTACGCTGCACGCGCCGCGCTCACGATCGGGCCGATCGTTCTCGCCGACAGCGAGTCGCCGGTGCGGCCGTCGCCGATGCAGCACAGCATCCTCGTGGGCGACGGGGACCGGCTCCACCGCGGGACGAGTGAGGGGCGCTCGCTGGCGACCGACATGGAGACGGCGTCCGTGTCAGAGCGCGGTGCCTCGCCACAGCCCGGCCATCCACCTCCGCCACCGCCTCCCGCCGAGGACGCCGACGGGTCGGTGGCGTCGCCGGTGCAGCCGAGCTCGGCGGAGTCCGCGAGCGAGGTGGTGGAGACGCTTCAGTCGGAGCTGCGCCGTGCGGAGATGCTCATACGGCAGATGTCGGAGTCGGAGGCGGAGCGCACGGCCCACATGGCACAGCTGGTGCAGCGACACGAACGGGAGCAGGCCGCCGCACGAGCCGCCGCGAGTGAAATGGCCGTCGCAGCGGCGGCGGCGGCGAAGGCGGCGGCGGCAGCGGCGGCGGCGAAGGAGGTGGAGAAGGTGGCCGCGACGGGGACGATGCGCCTCCGCCGCGACGAGCCGTACTTGCTCAACATGGACGGTGCGGGCGACTGGGTCGTGGCGCACCTCGGCCCCACCGAGACTCACGTCGGCGTCTTCGCGGCCCGGAGCCGCGCTGCCGCGGAAGCGGACGCGGTCAACTCCGGCGCGTCATGCGATTCCTCACTGGAACTGTCATCGCCACGGTCCACCTCCCCCGGCGCGGCGTCTGTCAGCGACGACACGACGGTGCGCTACGTGCGGCTGCCGAGAGAGTTCGGCGACGGCGTCGGCGGACCGCACTTCATCCTCGAGCGCGCTCCGGCCGGCGACGCCGCCGCCGCGACGGGGCAGTCGAGCACAGTCCTGCGTGGCTGCCCCGGCTGCGACACGTACGTGGTACGGCCCATGCACCGCAGTCCCTTCGTCGTCAAGGGCGGGGACACGCTTCTCCTGCAGAGCGGGGACGTGGTGGACATCGGCGTCGACCACATACAGCTCAAGTACATGGACCCCGCCGAGCCCCCGGTGACGGCACGCGGCAGGCGCACGGTGCGCATGGACGCCGGGCACGACAGCGGCACCGGCTCTGCCGCCATCTCCCCCGCGTCTGCCGGCAGCAGACAAGAAGCGGCGCTGCAGTCCCTGCAGCTCCCGCCCATACCCTCAGGACAGCGGCGCCGCGACGGGGCCAGCACCCACCCGGGTCCTGCCGACGCCGAACACGCGGGCGAGAGCGGCGGCAGCGACGACGACGACGACGTGGCCCCCCACTCTGACTACGATGACGACGAAGATGCAGAGGGGGACGGCGACGACCGCAGCCGCGATGGATCGAGCTCGGACGCAGAGGCGGAGCGCGTGGTCGACACTGCGACCGCCCCTGCGGCGCTTCTGCTGCCGACGAGGCCGCTCATCCCGGCCTTGGCGCTCGGAAAGGCGATCCCAGCGAACCGGCTGACGCCGCCGCCGCCGCCGCCGCTGTCGGAGCAGCAGCGCACTTCCTCCGCTGCGCCGTGCGACACGACGAGCACCGACGCGGACGACACCACGTCGTCATGGATGGAGGGCGACTCCGCCGCGGTGAGTCCGATGGCCGGCGCCACCGCCACCGCCACCGCCACCGCCGCTCCTGCTGCTACCACGCCGGCGCTCTCTCTGCCCCTCCACCGGCTAAGGGCCCCCGGGGCGGCGGCGCCGGTGACCACCGCACCACCGGTTCTCAAGACGCGTGTGCCGAGCCGGCGTGTGCCGCAGACGGCGCACCTCAACCCCAACTCAGCCCTCTCACTCTCGGAGGTGCAGGCGATGCGAACCAGCGCATCGTCGACGACGTACCGCAGCGAGCTACCGCCGCGCTTTGTTGGCCGCTACAATCTTGTGCTCGTCGGGCCGTGCGGCAGCGGCAAGAGCTCCATCGTGCGGAACCTGCAGACGCCAGACACACCATGGCTGCAGTCTGCCTTCTCTGTCTTTACCGGCGGCGGCAGCGGTGGTGGCGCGGAGAGCAAGGCGGGGGCCGCCGCTGCCACACTGCCGCCCACGATCGGCATCCAGACGACAACACTCGCGGTAGCCGGGACGTCTCCGGTGGGCCTGCACGTGCACGAGCTCGGTGGGACGCCGTGCTTCGGTCCTCTGCTCGACCAGCTCCCGTCGCACCGCGTCGCCTACTTTCTGTGCTTCCCGCTGCATGCCGGACCGCCCCTCATGGCGCTGCGCGGCCTCGTGGAGGACATCCTCTGCCGCACCGACAGCCACACCGTGTCGCTCGTGCTTGTGGGCACACACGCGCACCACAGCAGCGCTGCTGGAGGCAAGGGCGGGGACGGCGGCAGCGGCGGCGGGCTCTTCTCCAACCGGCTCTCCGCGGTGCGGCAGGCGATGCTACACGCGCAGATGGAGGAGGTCGAGCTGCAGGTCATTAGCCTCATGCAGATGCTGCAGCCGTACCCGCAGCTGCGGCCCACCGTTGTCGGTCGCTTCGCCGTGGACAACGTACACAGGCAGGTGTACGCGACGGGGTACCGGGCGGTGGAGGGCTTCGCCGAGTGGCTGCAGTGGCTCGGGGACATCGCCCGTGACCGGTGCAGGGCCGACGTCGACTTCGCTGGCGGGCTGGTGCCGGCGCGGTGCGTGGAGCTCGGCCGGCAGGTCGGGATGCTGCGGGAGCGCGGAAAGTGGTGCCTGTCCTTGCGCGACTTCAAGACACTGGCGACGGCGGTGAGCTCGCAGTACGAGGCCAGCGCCGCCGCCGAGGGCTCCCTTGCCCGCGACACGCTGCGTCACCACGTGCAGCTGCTCGCCGACTGGGGTGTCCTCGCCCACCGCTTCCGCAGCACACCGCTGCGGCAGCACGTCGTTCTCGACGTCATGTGGCTCTGTCGCGTGCTGACGACGCTGGCGTGCAGCCCGCTCGTCGCGGCGGCGTCGTCGGACGGCCTCACCAGCGCCGAGGCGTCGGCGCTGACGGACGTGATTGGCGAGCGCGGCGTGGCGCTCCTCACCCGCAAAGAAGTGGCGCTCCGCATCCTCCTCTCCCCCGAGGCGGAGCGCGTCATCGACGTGGTGAAGGTTGCGACGACGGACACGCCCCACCTCCTCCGCTACGGTGTCGTGACGATGCCTGTACTGGTGACGATGCTGGAGCCGCACTTCACCGTGCGCGATGGGAGCGGCGGTGCATCGGGGGCGAGCAGGAGTGCCGCGCGCGCGGTGGACAAGGTCGGTACCGCGCGCGGCAACCCCGCCCCGGCGGACACTGGCTACAGTGTGCCGCTGGCTGGCGTGCTGGAGCTGCTGGTTCTGTGCGACCACATCATCGTTGGGCACAAACTGCTTCTCAGCCCGTCGGCAGCGGAGGCGCAGCGGGCCGCCACCGCACCGTCGCCGCCTCACGTGCCGGCCGGCCGCGCTGGCTCGGCGACACCGCCGCGGCGGTCCAGCACGGCCGACGCCGACGCGGACGGCGAGATCGACCCCGCGTCGGAGAGCTTCGTTGTGTATCCCATGTCCTGCCGCACCCCCGCCTCCGCCGGCGTCACGTGGCTCTTCCCGTGCTTCCTATCGGGCCCCTTCTACGTCTTCAAGCTGGACATGGTGCCTCGCAACTTCTTTCCAAAGCTGCTGTGTCGCCTGGCCACGGTCTCGGACAAGATCTACATGGGCCCCGTGCAGGCGCAGAGCTGGGGCGGGCCAACGCAGCGTTGGGCGATGGGGGCGGCGCGAGGACGAGCGGCGACGACGGCGACGACGACCGCGGCGGGGCCCTTCGACAGCTACTTCACGCAGTGCGCCGGCAAGTCCTTCGTGCTGCCTCGGTTCTCAACCTACCTCACCCACTCCTCGGCGGATGGGTCGCCCCGGAGGCGGGATGGGCTGTGGTTCGACGCGGCGTGGCTCGTGTACCGCGACGCGGACCGTGGCGACGACGGCGAGGACGACAACTGTCGCGTTCTCGTGCGCCTCGTGCACCACAGCGTGTTCCTGTCCTTCCACTGCCATCAGGCGGCGTCCTCGTCCGGCCTCGGCGGGGACGTCGGTGGGGCCAGCAGTGGAGTGCAGGACTTCTACGAGGCGGTTCTCGAGGCGGTTCGGCACGTGGTGGAAGAGTTTCCTGGTGGAAAGTGCAGCGAGTCGATGCAGTGCTGCGCAGACCCGGCGACGCTGCTGGAGATGGAGCTGCAGCACCCGGCGCTGCAGACCGACCAGGAGGCGGCCGCGCTGGACCGCCACGTTCGCTTCGCCAACATCAGCGACAACCTCAACAACCTGGAACGTGTACTGGCCAAGAGTGGGGCAGCGCTCCGCACCGCCCGCACGGCGCGCCGCTCTCACGCGTCGTCCGCCGCTGCGGACGACGACGGTGAGGACGAAGGCGCCTACGTACCGCTGCTGCGCAACTTCCGCGTCGCACCCCAACTCGACATCGCCGCGTGCCTACGCCGCTGGAAGGCGGAGCAGCGGTTCCACATCTCAGCAGAGGTGGAGGGCCGGCTGGTGGACGCACTACAGACCCTCGGGGCGTGCTACACCGGTGCAAGCCTCTCCTCAGGCAACAGCTGCTTTGCCTTGGATCGCCTGCTCGACGTACTTGCCTGTGTGGACACTGTCTAGAGCGGAGTCCGGTGACCGAGAGGCCAAGTGTGCAGCCCAGTGTCGATGCGCAGCAGTCCCGCTGAGTCCGCCGTCCACCTTGCCCCCCCCCCCCTTACGTCGCCGCGTCACTCCTCTCCACCACCCTCTTCTCGGACACATCCAGCGTCGCCAACGTCAAGCCCGATAGGCGGTGTGTTCGTGCATGTGTATTGGTGCCTGTACGTGTGTGTGTGTGTGTGTGTGTGTGTGTGTGTGTGTATCTCTGTGTGTGTGAGGGTTGACGTTTGGGATGTATGTGCCGCCGGCTTCTGGACACCTGTGTGTCTCGTGTATGTGTGTGTGTGTCTCTGCTGAGAGGTTCCTTCAACATCCCTGTGGCCGCCACCGCTACACAGCCCCTCCTCACCCCTTCGCTCTTTCCGCCCCATCCCCTCCGTGTTGCCCACCACACCCGCGATCGCATCTGTCCCTTCCTCCTCCCTCCTCTCTATCTCACTGTCTCTCTCACTGTCTCTCACCTCCTCCGTTGTCTGTCACGCGCACTCCCGCACATCTCCGCGTATCCACCACGTGCGTCGGTGACTGCCCCCCTCCTTTCACCACAGTCATCACGCGCCACGTTCTCTCCTCCACACACACTCATACACACTCACACATACACACACGCCTTCACACAGCAGACGATCGTTACTCTCTTATCGACTTCTCTTTTACTCTTTTTTTTTTGGCTTTTTTTTTTTCCAGCACGGCTGCTGCATCGCCACAGGTTCTGAGTTGTCTCGCCTACGCGTTTCGATCCTACGCTTCTCACGGCACGCCACACCACCGCGCGTACGAGGAGTTTGTGTGTGCTCATTGCTGCCGCGGTGCCTGCTGTGACGGAGCGCCATGAGCACCTACAAGCGCGCGCGCACGCAGTCTGCGTACGAGGAGGCGAATGTGTCCGCGTTCGTGGACAGCTGCGTGGACTTCGTGAGCAACGTGACCTTCCACACGGTGGAGGAGGGCCGCGCGTTCGCGGCGAAGGCGGGGCAGGTGCAGACGGTGCTGGTGCTGGGCACGGAGGCGCAGCTGGCGGAGACCGCGGCTGCCGCGGTGTGCCCGCACTACGACGCGGCGGCGTCTGCTGCGGCTGCGGCGGCGCCGGAGTCGCGCGCGCACGTGGCGAGCGTGACGGCGAGTGTGCGGCTGCTGGTCGGGAAGGTGCCTGCGACGGCGTCGCGCCACAACTGCGCGTCGCGGCCGGACAAGGTGAGCGAGATCGTGAAGCAGGCGGTGGCGGAGTGCCCGGAGCGCGGCGCGGGTGCGGGGCTGGACATTTACTACCTCGGCAGCGGCTACGAGGTGAGCGTGGCGACGGCGATCGCGCGGTCGTGCAACCAGTCCTTCACGGCGAAGCGCGGCCATGCGGAGCGGGGCTACCTGGACGCCGGCCGCCCGGTGCGCGTGGTGGTGCCGTCCGGCAAGACGGCGCCGCTGGCTGTGATCGCGCAGTGCGTGCAGCTGTGCCAGCGGCTAGTGAACGCGCCGACGAACCTGCTGGACACGGTGACGTTCACGGAGATCGCGGTGCGGTGGGCGGCGAAGCTGAGGAGCGCCGGCGTGGACGTGTCCGCGGACGTGATCGCCGGCGAGGAGCTGCGCGAGCGCGGCTACGGCGGGCTCTACGGCACGGGGAAGGCGGCGGAGTTCCCGCCGCATCTGGTGACGCTGTCGTACCAGCCGCAGTCGGGCATCTCCCCGAAGGACAAGATCGCGTTCGTGGGCAAGGGCATCGTGTACGACACGGGCGGTCTGGCGATCAAGTCGCGCGACGGCATGTGCACGATGAAGCACGACATGGGCGGCGCGGCGGCTGTGTTCTGCGGGCTGCTGTGTCTGGCGCAGCTGGGGGCGCCCCTGCAGGCCTCCAGCGTCCTGTGCATCGCGGACAACGCCGTTGGGCCGCGCTCGCAGCGCAACGACGACATCCTCCGCATGAAGTCCGGCGTGACGGTGGAGATCAACAACACGGATGCGGAGGGGCGGCTGGTGCTGTCGGACGGCGTGTACCACGCCTGCAAGGAGCTGAGCTACACCCCGTCCATCATCGTGGACATGGCGACGCTGACCGGAGCCCAAGGCGTCGCGACGGGGCAGCGGCACGCCGCCATCTACACCAACACGGAGGCGAGTGAGAACCGCTTCGTCAGCACCGGCAAGGCGAGCGGCGACCTCTGCTTCCCCGTCGTGTACTGCCCGGAGTTCCACAACCCCGAGTTCAACAGCGCCGTCGCGGACTACAGGAACAGTGTGCGGAACCGCAGCAACGCGCAGGTGAGCTGCGCTGCTCAGTTCATCGGCAACAATCTGGCGAAGGACTACACGGGTGAGTGGGTGCACGTCGACTTGGCTGGTCCGGCCACGCGGGATGAGGCGACCGGCTTCGGCGTTGCTTTGATTGCCCAGACATTCGCTGAGGAGCAGTTGTAGAGACGCAGTCATGGCTTTGACATATCGCACGACAAGGAGGAGAGACACGGAGGCGGGGAAGTCTCTCTGCTGTGTATGTGTGGGTGTGAGTGGGTGGTGGAGAGCATTGACGCTGAGGTGTGACGCCTCGTACACCCACGCACATGCGGCTGCTCAGCTACGGGATGGCGGATGTCGCGTCTTCCCCCTCCAACCACCCATGTCGCTCTCTCCTTCTCGCTTCTTTTTTTTTTTAAATCCACTCCGAAGGCGTCTCGTTGGGCTGAAGGGGGGGGCGGTCGTGAGTATCAGCACCATGAAGACTCCCGCCAGGCGGGAGAGGGAGATGGCGGGAGACCTGCGTCTTCTGTGCCGCTGTTCGGCATGCTGGCTGAAGGGGGGGTTGTCGCGAGGATGGCAGCGAAGGAGGTCGTCCTCGTCTTCTCCGCCCCCGTCCCTGTTTCAACGCCTCACGTCTCGGACAACACTCCCCTCTGACTGCGTGCGTCCTCAGTCGAGAGTCTGTCTGTCTGTGTGTGTGTGTGTGTGTGTGTGTGTCCAACGCCACTCCGCCTCTCTCTGTCTCTCTGAGGTACTCTTGCAGCACGGCCAGGAGAGGCACGTTGCGCCAGCTCCCGCCTCCGTGAAGAGCCGCAGAAGCGAAGTGTATGTGACGCTGCAAATACAGTCCACTTTTGGAGGTGCGCAGCAGCAGCAAGAGCAGCAGCAGCGGCAGATGCCGTGGTGTGATGGGCCTCACCATCGACAGACTCACGAACGCCACGTAAAGAGGAGGAGGGAACGTGAGGGGAGGGTCGCCGCCATGGCGACATGGACAGACAAGGAACGGAGAGGCGACGGGGGTGGAATCGCGGAGGAGGACCGCGACGAGTGGGGATCGACGCAGTCGACAGCGCGTCTGCTGGAACCTCTGTCTCACTCAGGCAGCGCGTTCGACGCGGTCGCCTCGTCATGCTTCCCCACCGAGCACCCACCCCAATGCCGATCCAATTTCTTGTTCTCTCGCTCCTTCAGAATCGTGTTGGTCAGCTGTGGCGGGCACGTCGAGTACGACCCATCACACCCGCGATCGCACAGAGAGAGAGAGAGAGAGACATATGCACAAAGAGGAGAGAGAAGCTACACGGAGGTGTTGTAGGCGGAGGAGCACTGACAACTCCGCCACGTCTTGCCCCTGTGCATGTGCGCTGATACACAGGCATGCAGGCTGCTCGCTCACGACACACTCCTAACCCCCGACTGCCCTCCTCCGCCTCTCTCTCCCCTTGCCAACACACACACACCGGTGGTCCACGCGCTCTCCTCGACTCCTGTCCATATCTCGTGCGTGCTCGGCTGGTCGGCCCACCTTCAGCCAAACCTACACGCTCCGCAGCAGTTTGCTTCTCTCTCTCTTTCACAGTACGTGTTCTCCATCTTCTCACCAGGCTCACATTCGACTTTCCTTCCCCGCCTCTCACCGCACGCCACACCACCGCGCGTACGAGGAGTTTGTGTGTGCTCATTGCTGCCGCGGTGCCTGCCGTGACGGAGCGCCATGAGCACCTACAAGCGCGCGCGCACGCAGTCTGCGTACGAGGAGGCGAATGTGTCCGCGTTCGTGGACAGCTGCGTGGACTTCGTGAGCAACGTGACCTTCCACACGGTGGAGGAGGGCCGCGCGTTCGCGGCGAAGGCGGGGCAGGTGCAGACGGTGCTGGTGCTGGGCACGGAGGCGCAGCTGGCGGAGACCGCGGCTGCCGCGGTGTGCCCGCACTACGACGCGGCGGCGTCTGCTGCGGCTGCGGCGGCGCCGGAGTCGCGCGCGCACGTGGCGAGCGTGACGGCGAGTGTGCGGCTGCTGGTCGGGAAGGTGCCTGCGACGGCGTCGCGCCACAACTGCGCGTCGCGGCCGGACAAGGTGAGCGAGATCGTGAAGCAGGCGGTGGCGGAGTGCCCGGAGCGCGGCGCGGGTGCGGGGCTGGACATTTACTACCTCGGCAGCGGCTACGAGGTGAGCGTGGCGACGGCGATCGCGCGGTCGTGCAGCCAGTCCTTCACGGCGAAGCGCGGCCATGCGGAGCGGGGCTACCTGGACGCCGGCCGCCCGGTGCGCGTGGTGGTGCCGTCCGGCAAGACGGCGCCGCTGGCTGTGATCGCGCAGTGCGTGCAGCTGTGCCAGCGGCTAGTGAACGCGCCGACGAACCTGCTGGACACGGTGACGTTCACGGAGATCGCGGTGCGGTGGGCGGCGAAGCTGAGGAGCGCCGGCGTGGACGTGTCCGCGGACGTGATCGCCGGCGAGGAGCTGCGCGAGCGCGGCTACGGCGGGCTCTACGGCACGGGGAAGGCGGCGGAGTTCCCGCCGCATCTGGTGACGCTGTCGTACCAGCCGCAGTCGGGCATCTCCCCGAAGGACAAGATCGCGTTCGTGGGCAAGGGCATCGTGTACGACACGGGCGGTCTGGCGATCAAGTCGCGCGACGGCATGTGCACGATGAAGCACGACATGGGCGGCGCGGCGGCTGTGTTCTGCGGGCTGCTGTGTCTGGCGCAGCTGGGGGCGCCCCTGCAGGCCTCCAGCGTCCTGTGCATCGCGGACAACGCCGTTGGGCCGCGCTCGCAGCGCAACGACGACATCCTCCGCATGAAGTCCGGCGTGACGGTGGAGATCAACAACACGGATGCGGAGGGGCGGCTGGTGCTGTCGGACGGCGTGTACCACGCCTGCAAGGAGCTGAGCTACACCCCGTCCATCATCGTGGACATGGCGACGCTGACTGGAGTTCAGATGATGGCGACAGGACTGTTGCACGCATCCATCTACTGCAACACAGACGCGGCGGAGCGGCGATTTGTGGAGGCTGGCCAAGCGAGCGGCGACCTCTGCTACCCGGTGCTCTACTGCCCAGAGCTGCACACGCCAGAGTACCCCAGCAAGGTGGCAGACATGTGCAACAGCCTCGCGGGCCGCATACCGAACGCCGCCGTCAGCACAGCCGGGCACTTCGTCGAGCGCAATTTGGCGAAGGACTACACGGGCGAGTGGGTGCACGTCGACTTGGCTGGTCCCGCCACGCGGGATGAGGCGACCGGCTTCGGCGTTGCTTTGATTGCCCAGACATTCGCAGGTGACCTCATCTGAAGTAGATTGGTAGAATCAGAGGCATGACGCGCGATGGAGAGGGTGGGTGGGTGGGGCGGGAGAGGGAGTACGAAGACATGGTGTGCGAGGACGGGGCGACGGTGGGGGAGGGACAGCTGCCAACACCGTTGGCGGCAACGCCTCTCTCTCCTTTGCCGCCGATCTCGACGACACACTACTTCGATTGTCTCCTCCACTCTCCTCTGCGTCTTATCGGCTACGCTCGTGATGGTTGTGTGTGTGTGTGTATGTGTGTCTATGTCTGTGTGTGCTGATGCGTAGCGGACGAGGCGGGGAGAGGGTGTTTAGTAGCCGCTATCGTCTTTGTGGAGTCGTCTGCAGTAGTTCTGGCGGGTGTGGCCCACTACCACGGACGGTGCTGGAGGGATGTGGTGTGGAGTATACTCTCTCGAGCTGTCTGCAGCACTCCGCTATTTCTTTTTCTTTTTTGTTTTGTTCCTCCTTTATGGATTCGCTTGTGCTTCCTCAGCGCGACTGCAACGCAAAGAAAAAAAAAAAAAACGTGTGTGCATGCGCGTCTGGCCCCTCCGGAGGGGAGACGTGTGTGTAGGTGCGCGCGTGGCGGTCCTCCCTGCCCTCGCCTCCATCTCTATCGCCGTCCTCTCTCGACGGCGTTCTTATCTTCTCCTCAGCGTCTGTGATACCGTTACTTCTTTTTTTTTTTTTTTTCTGTCTTCTTCTCAGTGTGTGGGACGCCGTTACTGTGATCGGCTGTGAAACACACAAGTACAGACGAATACGTGCCAGAGTGCGCGGGTTCACTGCGACGTTGTGTGATTTCAGTTTCCCGCTGTGGATCGCGCGAGTGCCTCCTCTCTTATCGGGTCCTTCCAATATCTTCCTGTCCTCGTACCCACCCGCTGCCGTCCTCGGCTCACAGCCGGAGGCAAATAGGGGGAGTGTGTCTTGCAGTCGTCGGATGATCCACGCGCTAGGCTGCGAGGACAGCAACAATCGTTGCCATGCCGCTCCGTGTCGGTGGTGCGCTGTTCCACACACACACACACACACACATACTGATGATCTGAATTTGAGTTGGCCCCTCCCGTGTGTGTTTGTGTGTGTATGTGTGTGCTATGTCTCGCGGGTTTTTTTTATTTTTGAGGCGAAGGGAAGGGTTAGGAAGAGGAGGGGTTGCTCTGTACGCTGGCTCTGTGTGCGCTGTGGCATCGCCATGCGCTCTCGCTTCCCCGCTCCCCTCTCCCTCCCACTCCCACACACACACAACACGCACACGTGCAGTTGTCCCGATACGCACCGATGCACATGCACTGCAGTCCCTCAAACCAGTCGCTTCCATCGTCGGTGTCCTCCCTTTGACTCCTTTTTTTTTTTTTCAACAAATCTGCGCACTTATGTTCTCCAGGTACAGCTCTTGTCTCGTTCCACCACGCGGCACGCACGCGCACACACACACACGCACACGGGCGTACACGCTCACCTTCGTGCACTCTCTCCAGGTCCCTCTCTTTCTCTTTCTCTCTCTTCCTTGGACGTCCGTCCACGGGTGAGTCATGGGGCTCCCGGGGTGGATGCGGCGGTGCGAGATATACGCGATCTGCATGGTGTGGCCCATCGCGACAGTGTTTGGGCTCGTGGGCACCTATCGCGTCTTTATCTGGAGTTACGGCGGACGAGACTGCTTCCGCTACGTTGCCATCCAGGAGCCGTTCAAGGAGGAGTGGTATCAGGCGAACCCCAAGTCTACGCTGGGCATGGACACGCCGCTCTCCCACGTCCCCAAGTACCTGGAGACGCCGGGCTACGCCGTGGGTGGCGCTGCCGAGGATCATCCACACCATCGCAACTTCTGAGTCCTCGTCCTCATCCCCCTCTCTCACTCTCCCTGCTCTTCAGCAACCCCCCGCGTGTGACAGGGAGACACGGAGGGGTGGGTCGAGTGAGACGGAACGTCTCCGTTTTTGCTGCCACGTGACGGATGCGCCAGTGATTTGGAGTTGTCGGTCTGTCGCTCCTTCCGTGTACGCACTCTCGCGTTGACGAGTGCGTCTCGCAGGTGTGTGTGTGTGTGTGTGTGTGTGTGTGTGTGTGTGTATACGTTGTTTGACGTGTCGTGCGTTTTTGGAGTCTCTCTACTTGTTCACAGCACAATCCACAGTATCACTCATCACCCCCGAAAGAGCGGTGACGTAAAAGAGCGGAGAGCGGTGTTGCTGTCCTGAGGTGATGGCAATGCATGAATGTATGGAGAGGGAGTTGGGGAGGGGGAGGGGGGAGAGCCAGGCGTGACCGCAGCTGCGTGGTGCGTCTGTGTCCCCTCCTCCTCCTCTCCTCGTCCCCTTTCTCTCTCTCTCTATCTCCTACCACACCACGACGCCACTCATCCATCGTCAGACGATGCCCCGCCCGCTGCGCTCCATTCTCATTTCCCCTCTGAGCTGAACCACAAGTATCTCCTCTTCCCCTCCTTCCCCCTCTCCCCTCCTCCTCTGCGCGCATTGGCCATGTCTGTTCGTAACGCAACACTCACATAAAGAAACAAAACAACAAAAAAAAAGCGGAGATACACAGCACAGCACGGGTGCACCTGCACTCGACAATTCTGTGGGCATCGCTCCTCCCATCCCCCTTCTCCTCCCCTTCCCTCCCTTCCCCCGTCTCCCTTCCTCCTCTCGCCCTCACCGCGCGCTCTCTCTCCCTCTTTGTACGCCATCTGTTGGTTTGTGTCCCTGCCAGGCTGACGCGGACTCGCTTCGCACCACTTGCGTCTCCCCCGTGTCCGTTTGGCGCAAGTCTGACTTTCTTCTCTTCTTTTTTTTTTTTTTCTTCGTGCGTTGTTGTACGCGTGTGTACATTCTCGCGTATCTCCGTGCGTTTCAGTTTTGTTCTCTTTTTTTTTTCTTCTGTTGTTGTTGTTGTTGTTTGTTCGCAGATTCCCTCCCTCGTGCCTGTGCTGTGGCGGGTGAACGCTGATCGTCAGTTTTTTTTTTCTTTTCTTTTACTTTCTACCCTCGTTGCTCTCTTCTTTTTTTTTTTTTTTTTCTTCCTTCGACTCTACGGCGAGCGCTCTACACCACCCTTCCTCCTGCCTTCCTCCTCCCGTCTTCGCTCTCGTGGCGTGTGTGTGTTTTTTTTTTTTTTCGCGTGCTAGATTGACTTTATCTGTTTGTGTGTGTGTGTCTGCGTGCACGGCAGACTTAGAGGTTGTCCGGGGTAAGCGGGAGAGAAGGGACGTGACGGCGCGAGGGGCTCGGCGGCAATGCGGCACGTCTTCTACATCCCCGCGTCCTACACGGCGCTCATCTACGCCCTCCTGACCGGCTGCACGCTGCTGGCGTGCCTGTACATCGGCCTCATCCTCCACTCGAAGGAGATCTTGACGACGGCATGCGGGGAGGACCACTACGAGTTCTGGCCCAGCATCAGCGCCACGATAGGTGACATGATGCCGGAGCGGCAGACGTGGCGGACGGCCTTCGTCCTCTGCGCCCCCTTCCGCCTCGCCGCCACCATCTCCATGTTCAACGTCTTCTGGCAGAAGGCGTCGCGGGGGATGGCGGACCTGTACAGCCTGCGCGGCTCGTGGCGCGCCTTCCTCGGCAGCACGGCCTTCCTCGCCCTTCTCGTGCTGTGGGTGGATCTGTGGCGGCTCATCGGGGCGGTGATGTGGACGATGGTCGCCTCCTACGAGTCGCTCTCCTATCACAACCTCGGCTTCTGCCCGTACATCTTCTTCTGCTTTGTGCTCCAGGTGGCGGTCACAGCGCTCGTGCGGCGCAACCGGTTCAACATGGCCATCTACCCGACGCCGCAGGACGCTGCCGCCTCCTACGCGTTCAAGCGTTGCTGCCTGTGGGGCGAGTCCATCGCCGCTGTCGGCGTGGTCTGCTGCTACACCTACCACTTCAAAACCTGTGCCAACGGCTCCTTCAGCATGTCGAACATGTTCGAGTGGACCTTCGGCACGTGCAACATCCTCTTCGACGGGTCGGCGTGGTTCGACCTGAAGCAGGAGGGGTGGTGGCTGAGCGGGTCCCCGGGATTCTACCGGAAGCGCTGGGCCCGTCGCGGCGGCGGCGGCGGCGGCAGCAGCAGCGGCAGCGGCACCGCCGCGTCACCGCGGGTCACAAGCGTGCGCGACGGTGGCAGGGAGGGGCGCAGCAACGGGGACGGCGACGGTGTTGTGGTGGTGCCACTCGCAGGCGCGGACGCCAACGGGGACGCGGTGGAGCGCGACGGCGACGGCGGCGGCGAGGAGACGGGGCCGCTCACGTCTCCGCCGCGCACGACGACTGGCGAGTTCTTCCTCGACCACGACATCATCCTTCACCGCTTCAGCTTCTGCAGCGCGCCGTCGCGGCTGTCGCTCTGGCTGTGCGACGTGTACTGGGCCCACCTCTTTTTCGAAATGATCGTGCACCTCGTCCAGCACATGTACTTCATGCCGCTCATCGCCATGTCGCTCTCATGGGAGGTGTGCTCGGTGCTGGTGCTCGGCGCGCCGTGTCTGTTGCGCATCGCGGCCTTCCGGCGCTGGGCGACGGGGCCGTGTCCGTTTGCGCGAACGTGGCTGAAGCCGGCGCACGTGCCGGTCGGCCTCAGCCACCGCACTGTGCCCATGTACATCCTCTTCTACGCGCTCGCGACGCTCTCGCACCTGCACCAGCTCGTCCGTCACGATCCCGGCAAGAAGATCCTCGTTGTGGCGATGGGTCCCCTCTTCCTGTCCCTCGCGCTGTACACGCGCTTCCTGTACCCCTCCACCGTGATGCTGAAGCGTGCCTGGGAGGAGGGCAACGAGGACAGCCGCCGCATGACCATGACACTGCCGCTGGGACTGGTGCTGTGCATGCTGCTGCGCGTGCAGCACGCAAGCGTGTCGCCCTTCTTCACCGACCCCTTCTACGGGAGCATCTACGGCCTCCTGCTGGGTTCGATGTTCACGTCCATCATCTACCGCCACGCGATGCTGGGCAACGCGCTCAAGGAGGAGACCCAGAAGCCGCAGCAGAGCGGCGCGACACCTCTGGTGCGCGGCGGCGCCAACCGCGACGGCAGTGCGGAGGACGCCTCCGTGCGCCCCACCGATGGGGGGAGCAGCGCCGCACTCGACGGCTCGCACATGGACCGCGATGAGAAGAAGCTGGCTGACGGCGCCGACACCCGCGGCGTGCACTTCAGCCTGAGCCAGACGGACGAGGTCGGCGAGAACACCGTAACGGCCATCGCGGCTCTGTACACGCCGCCGTCGCCGGCGCTGCTGGGCATCCTGTTCAGCAGCATCTCGAGTCTCGGCATCACCTTCTTCCACTGCGCCAACTACATCCCGCGGCTGCTGGCGGTGGAGCCGTTCCCGACAAACCTCGTGATCGCCGCCCTCTTCACGGCCGGTCTGTACTACTCCACCGATGTACTCCCCGTCACCCTCGTACTGCTGCGCCACCGTCGCCGCGCCGACCCCGTGCGGCGCGCGCTGCACGCCGCCTTCAACGGGTCGTGGGCGCGCTTCGGCGTCCTGCTCGCCGCCAGCACGCTGCTGATGCTCTTCGCCACGCGGCAGACAAACTTCTCCTTCGAGCTGCCGCACGACGGGTACCCGGTGACGGTGGACACGCCGAGAGAGAAGGTGGATGTGAAGTACTGGGCCGCCCAGGAGAGCTTCCGTGGGAGCAAGTCGGTGGCGCTGTTGGGGGGGCTGTGCTTCACCTTCTGCATCGGCGTCCTCTTCCCCTTCGTGATGGAGGTGACGTGGTCGCACCAGCGCGACCGCCGCTTCGCCCAGATAGCGGAGGCGATGGAGGCGGACACCGTCATCGGCCGCGAGTGCCGCCTCTTCGCCTCCTTCGAGTTCTCCTGGCTCGCGTGCACGATCGTGCTCTGCGCTCTCTACGTGCTCTGCATCTCGTACCCCTTCGTGCCGATGGGCTGGATCGTCCGTGAGAAGTCGAAGCCGCTCATCATGGCCCACGTGGGGCTGCTCTACGCGACAGCGTGGAGCGTGGCGCGTCGCATTCGCGGCTCGCGCGCCGTCGCGGCGGCTGTGACGGACGCCGTGGCGGCTCGCAAGCAGCGCTCGCTTCAGCTGATGGTCGTCCTGCTTCTCCTCTTCGCCTTTGTGTGGGTGTTCCTCGGTCGCGCCACCATGGGCGGCGGCGATGTCAGCTTCCCGGCTGGCAAGACGACGGCGTTGACGCATCAGGCGGAGGTGCTGCGCCTGCACCAGATGCTGCTGCAGCTGCGCAAGGAGCGCAACATCCTCACAGACCCCCTGACCAAAGAGTTCGAGAGGGAGTACTACACGAAGCGTTTCGAGGACGCGATGGAGCGCATGGGCAAGAACATCACCGAGTCGGCGAGCGGCACCCTGGTCGACACCCGCTACAACCTCGGCCACCTGAGCCGCGAGGACCGCGTCGACGTGTGGGAGGCGGCCAAAGCCATGACGGCCTTCTCCGGCGCCATCTGGACAGTGCACTTCGGGCTGGACAACTACAACGTGGACTCCTTCGCGCGCATGGTGGAGGAGCTGCGCAAGACGGAGGCGGGCGTGATTGGGCTGCTCGAAAGCGACAGCATGCACCTCACCAACGGGAACCGTGACATGGTCGAGTACGTGTCCTACCACCTCGGCTTCCGCTACACCGACTACGGCCCCACCGCCCTCGACAACACGTACGGCTGCGCCCTCATCACACGCTACCCCATCACGAGCGTGCGTCGCTACGTCATCCCTTCGCCCCTGGGCGAGCTGGCGTGCGTCATCCACGCCGTGCTGGATGTGTTTGGCATGCCGATGCACGTCTACGTGGGTCACTTCGGCAACACAGAGCACTGGGCGGACGGGCTGCTGCAGTCCCAGTTTCTCGGGCGGCTGGCGACGTCGAACCCGGGGCCGTCCATGTGGCTCGGCTACCTCGTTACACACCCCGGCGTGAGGGAGCGCTATCGGCAGTACACAGACCCGCACGCGCCTGGGAAGTTCCGCGACACCGCTCTCGAGGTGTACCGGCACCACCCGTGGACGCGGCTGTGGGGGCGTGGCGGCTACGAGGAGGAGCCGCCGGTGACCATCACGAAGGAGCCGAACGAGAACACCGACTTTAATGTGGAGGTGAAGTTGCAGTACATCGGGTACCTGGAGGAGGGCATGCAGGTGGACAGCCGCTTCCGCCGTCCCCCGCCCGACAAGCCGCCACGCCACTTCTACTACAACAACACGGGCCGCTACGGCAACGCGCACCCGCGCTTTGAGTTCATTGACCGGTACTGCCAGTACTGCCTGTACAAGACCGGCGCTACAGCGGACGAGGCGCCGACGGATGTGGCGAAGTTGCAGCCCTATCAGGTGCGGCTCTTCGACTGGTGGCGCATCGTCGACCATGGCGTAGAGCTGCTCTCCGACACGGAGATCCAAGTAATCCAGCTCGCCTTCGAGAAACGTACGTGATGGACGGGACGGTGGCAGAGAGGGGGAAGCAGTCGTCTGTGTGTAACCAGCATGCTCACACTCGCGTGTGTGTGTGTCTTCTTCTTGTGCTTGTGTCTGAGTGTGTCAGTGCAATAGAGCTTCACCATCGATGAGGTGGTTGTAGTGCCCGTGGGTCACACAAAGGGAGAGAGAGATGGAGGGTGTGTGTATATGTGTGGGAACAACTCCGGCAGCGTGTGGGTCGTTCGGAGCAGCTGTGCGCCGGTCTTCCTCTCTCCTTTCCCAGTCTCGCTGACGTACGTGGTGGGCCTTCCTCTCTCGACTTGCTTACTCGCTTCCATGCCAGTTTGTCTCCACGCCATCCCTTCGACTGGATGGGGAGTGGGGAGGGGGGGGGGGGGAGGGGGAAGTCTGGTCGTGAGGGTGGAGGTGGTGGTGGTGGTGTTTGTAAAATAACAGAGACGTACCTGCGGTGTGACGGTTTGCTGCGGCGGTGCTTGTATGGGAGCTTAAGTGGGAGGGGCAGGAGGTGAAGACACTGTTGCTAAAGCGACGGTCTGCGCAAGACCTCCACTCTCTCTCTCTCTCTTTCTTTCTGCGCACTTTCTTTTTTTTTTTTTCTGTCAAGGAGAGCTCAGTGGATGTGACAGTGTCAGCCTGATGTGCGATGGACAGCGGTTGGAAAAGAGAGAACCAGACGGAGCGCCTGTCTTCGTGTGTGTGTGTGGGTGGTGATGAAGCGAAGAGGGGACTGCACAACTCCCCAGGGCCCCGGGAAGTTGCACTTCCCACCGCCACAATCTGAAAAAAAAAAAAAGATGCGAACTCAAGCAAAGAGGCAAGGACGACGGCTACCGCCCCATCACCATGTGCGTGATGTGCCATCGTGTGTGTCCGCAATTCAAGGTCTGTGGGGCAGTCATGTGAGTCAGACTCACACAGGAGACGTGCAGCCTGTCGCTGCTGTGTGCCCCCCCCCCCGCCAAACTCTGTGGGTGGGAGAGGATAAGCAACGGAGAGCTGCTACTCACACACACATACGCGTGCACAGACGTAATCCTCGCCGTCACTCTCTTCACCGCCACCGCCTTCTCTCCCTCCCTTCTCGACCTCCGCACCTTGTGCACGCACACACACAGTGGTGCCACCCCACCCCACCCCACCCGCTCCCTCCCTCCCTCCCTGCTCGCCTCCCGCCGATTCCCTTGACGCCACTGCGAAGGAGTGGACTCGGACGCAGGCACACACACACACACACAACACACACACAACGCACATACACATACACAGATACACATACACCATCGACGCACCGGAGCGGCGGGCGCGCAGAGTGGGCAGCGGGACAAGGGGTGGAGAGTATCTGCCCCTGTCTTTTCTCTTTGTTTTTGCTGTACGTCTCCTCCTCTCAGTTTTGCGTGCTTGTCCCGTCCCGTCCCTCTTCTCTCTCTCTCTGTCCTCACTCGCTGTTTCACTCAGGCCATCACACACGTGCACACCCGGCGTCGTCTTGCTCCCACCTCCCACCACCTCCTTCTTCTCCTCCCGTGGCATCTCCGCCTCTTCACTAGTACATTACATCGCTGAGGGCACACTCCACCACATCGCCTACCTCTCCCTCTCCCTCTCCCTCTCCCTCTCCCCTCTCACGGAGTAGGAGGAGGAGTATCCGTCTGGCCGGCCACGTGGACAGCGCGCCATGTCACGGAGACCGAGCGGCTCCTTCGGCCGCAGCGGGAGTGGTTCCAGCCACCTCACGGGCGCCAGCAGCAACGGCGATGCCGGAAGCCCGACGGCGGCGGCGGGGGCGCAGGCGGTATACTGCGTGAACCCGGTCCTGTTCGAGAACTGCGGTGCGTTGCTGAATGCACCGAGCGGGCTGACAACGGCGAGCGTCTTGAAGGTGTTGCAGAGCACCGGCAGCAAGACCTCCATTTCTCTCGCCAACTGGAAGGAGACGGCCATGACGGTGTTGGGCCTGCGCGAGTCGACCGCGTACGCCATCTTCGACGTGTTCTTCGCCTTCAGCGGTGGCTGCATTCAAAGCACGCCCGCCTACTCCGGCGGGGAGCGGACGAGCGTCGCGCAGCTGCGGCAGGAGAGTAACCGTGCCCTGTTGCAGAAGATGGGCGGCACCGTCGATCAGGGCCGCTGGCCCGCCGCCTCGACGGCACGGCAGGTCAGTCTTCCGGGGCTGCTGGTGTTTCTGCTGTGCCAGCTCTTCGTGGAGCGGAGGCGGGCCGGCGCGCAGAGCGAGTCCACGTCGGAGGCGGTGGCCGAGTACGTGCGGCAGCACCTGCACGACTTCATCACGGCGGTGGCGGTCACGCGGGCGTCGCGGTTGACCATGGCCGACGCGGCGGAGCTCGGCTACCTGTTGCGAGAAGTCGTGAACGGCGTGGAGCAGCCCTTCGGTCCCAGCATCGGCTTCCTCTGGCAATTCAACGAGAAGACGATCGACGTGGCGGTGCTGTCGCAGTACCTGCGCGTGCGCATCCGCTCGAACGGCGAGATCAAGAAGGGCAGCGCCGCCGCGGCGGCCAACGCGTTCGGCTTCAACAACACGGTGATTCACAACCTCGTGAACACGGTGCACATCACCTCCTACACTCTCTTGCCAGACATGGCGTCTCGGCTGCTCTCCTCCAACCTGACGATCTCCAACTGCTCGCAGACGCACATCTACGCCCCCTCCGCTCTGCCGCACACGCAGCTGAGCACGCTCACGAACTGCACCGTGTCGCTCGGTCCTGTGAGCGGTGTCCTCAGCGTTCAGAACTGCCACCACTGCTGCATCTCCGCCCTCTGCGGCGCCATCATCGTCAGCCAGTGCACGAACGTGACGCTCTACGTGTGCGTCAACACCCCACCGGTGCTGCTGGCGGGCGACGGCAAGGGCAAGGCGAACGGCCCGGCCGCGCCGTCGCCCGCCGGGAGCGGAGTCCGCTTCGCCCCCTACAACTCCTTCTACCCCGCCATGGAGCAGCACATCAGCAGCTCTGGCATTAGTCCGCTACTGAACGTGTGGAACGTGGGGCTGCCCGACCACGACTCCATCCTGCCGCCGTCCGAATTCCAGAGTATGCCATTCCCGCTGACGCAGTCCGCCAACCTCAGCAACGTCACACGAACGAACCCGTGCCCGCTGCCGGCGCCGTACCGCGACGCCATGAACCGCCGGCTGCAGCGGTTGCGTGAGGTGAACGAGTCCATCACAGACGCCGCGGGACGGCTGCGCGAGGCCGGCCGCACCGACCTCGTGGACGAGCTCCACCAGCGCATCACGGTCCTCTTTCGTGACTGGCTGAAGGAGACCGGGCAGGAGCACGTCTTGGCTGACCTCACACACACCACCGCCCCCAACAAAGCGGCGGTGTAGAAGGCGCGTGTGTGCGCGTGTGACACAGGGGAGGGAGGGAGGGAGGGAGAGAAGAAGGGAGGAGGGATGTGATGGAGCACGATGCAGCGGATGGAGCAGGATTCGGCGGATGAGACTCGCACGCCGTCTTCTCTTCCTGCTGTCCCCCCCCCCCCCCTTCTTTCCTGTGCGTCGTGTGCATCCTCTTTTTCTTTTCACTTTCCCACCTTCGCACAGGCCCTCCTCCACTCGACGCTGCTCCACTCCACTCCCCCTCACTTTGTCTCACATCACGCAGTTCTGGTCTTCTCTTTCTTTTTTGTTTTCGGGTTTTTTTTTGTTTGTTTGTTTGTTTGCCGGCGCGCCTGTACTTTTATTTTAGGCGAGCTCCGCCGTGCGGGGCCCTAGACGCGTGCGACAAGTCTTGATCGATCCCACTCCCGCTTTTGACTCACCACCACCGCCGCCCCCCCCCCCCTGCCGCCTGTCACGCTCGTCGGTGACTCGTGTTTCTACATCTCTCCTGTGCTGCTGATCTTGTACGCACAGACGCTTAGAGGGCCTCCCGCCCAGCTCGCGCACAGGCGGGCGAGGTTGGGGACTTGTGTGCCTGGGAAGGCGAGGGTGCGACGGCACCTCCTGGTTGTTTGTTGGTGCTCAGGGCTGTGTGAGGGTGCGCGGCATCTGATCGTGGTCCGTCTCCTTTTTTGCTTGCTTGCCATACACAGTGTGCGCGGAGGAGGAGTGGGGTGGGGGGGAAGGCGGCAGACGGCGATGTGTGGTGTTGCCCATCAGTTTGCGTCTACTCTCTCGCTTTCCTTTGCGTCTCCTTGCCTCCCTCCCTCCCTCCTCCTGCTTCTCCTCGACAAACGGCTGCACACAAACCGCTCGTATGTGTGTCAGCCGCCGCAACTGTGGAGTGCTTCAGGGGACAGGAACCCAGTGTCTGGCGGTGAAGAACATGCAACACAAGAAAAGATGTGCTAGCTCGAGTGTATGTGTGTGTGTGTAGGTGTGCGTGTGTGTTGACCCCGCTAGACAGCTGAGGCTCTCACACTTTTCCATCTCTCTGTCTCTGTTCTTCTATCTGGCTCTCTGTCGTGATTCGGTCCCGCCGTGTACTCTCCCTCCCCCTCCTTCTCGCTGCAACAACAACGAGCAAGAGAGAGAACACAAACAAACAAGAGGACAAGCGCGCGTGAAGAAGCGGCAGTCATGTCAGACTCACATGCCTGCCTGCACGCATGCGTGTGCGAGCGAGCTCATATCTGTCAGCGAGCGCGCTGCTGAGAGAGAGAGAAGGTGTGTGTGTAAATGTGTGTGTCCGTTTGTGTTCGAGAGAGAGCAGTGAAATGGATGGCGGTGGCAGTGCGGGGCGCAGACTTCCTTTTGTGAGGTCACACCGACTCCTTCGCTCCATGCACTGCCTCCGCTCTCCGCATCCTGCTCTTCGTACTCCGGCAGAGCGTGTGCCGACTGTCTGCCCTCTCTCTCTTTCTCACACAGTCGCCGTCACGTCGGACAAGCGCAAACACGTGCGCGGTGGGGACTTGTGCCATGTCTGACTCGCGCGTCCCGTCTCTGCCTCCCTACCCTCCATCTCTCTCCCTCTCCCTCTCTCCCTGTCCTCCTCCCGACGCCTCACATCTTCCACGGCAAAGTCAACACTGAGACGGAGTACTTCGTCGTGGTGGTTGTCTTTCGCCTTTGTCACCTCCCTCATCCCCTCATCTCCCCCTCCCCCTCTTTCTCTCTCTCTATCCATCACGTTTGGCGTGTGTGTATGTGTGTGTGCGGCCGCCACTTCACTTGCTCACCTCCCATTCCCGCTTTCTCTGTGCACATCCGTCGGCTGTGGGCCCTCCCCCTCCCTCCTGTTCCTCTCGCACGTGTGCTTCTCGTTGCCCGGTGCGTTCCCACTGCCGTCTTGGCGCTTACACACACACACACACACACACTAGGCGCGGTGACAGTGCACACCTGCAACGGTTTTGTTTCTGGTTGTCTGTGTGCCCCGCGGTGTGGTCGCCGTACCCGAGTGGCGATACGAGAGAAGAGGAGGAGCAGGAAGAGACACGACTGTACCCAACGAGACACACGGAACCACCACGTCCGCGCCGCCTCTCTCTCTTCCCTCTGCTCTTTGTCTCTCTCTCTCTCGTCTCTCTGTGTGTGGGTGTGTTTAGGCTGTGGTGGTTGTCTGCTGTCGCCTCTGTCCATCACCGGTGCTGTGCGCGGTGCAGGATCGCTCCACCTCTTCGCCCTCTCTCTCTGTCCTTCTCCTCCTTCGTGTGTGCTCCGTCTTTCCAAAAGACAACAACAACAACAAAAAAAAAAGAAGGGAAACATCGAGTTCCGGTGCACATAAGGGCAGGAGATCATGGCGGGTCTTGTGTCGGTAGAATCGCAGATAGCCAGCACCGCGCAGCGCCACTTCAACGTACGATGTGGTCATGTACAGTCGCGCCGTGGGGATGGCTGGCTTCTGCTCTCCTTTGCCCCCTTCGCGGCGGATACACGGCTCGAGCTGGAGGTGCAGGCGCTGTGCAACGCACTCGTGCGTGACGTCACGGGCAGCCGCGTGGCAGCCGTGCGGCTCAGTGGCGAAGGCGACGAGACGCAGTTTGGCAAGTTGGCGGACAAGAGCGTGTCCTTCGCGAAGCTGCTCCGCAAGTCAGGTGTGTCGCTCGGCACGGGGGCATCCGTGACGGAGAAGGAGGACGGCGGCGGTGACGCCGCTGGCGGCATCGATGTCCTGCCGAACGCGCCGGGTGTGGCGGAGATGGTGGAGATGCTCTACCACGACGTCGTGGCCGAGACGAAGCACGGCGCACGTGCCGTGGTGCAGTTCCCATCTCTCCTCTGCTCGCAGGGTACGCGCTGCGATGTGGTGCTGCAGGGCGCCGTCTGCGTCCGAGCGTTCTCACGAACGACGGCCGCTGTTGTCGCGGAGGCGGAGACTGCCGCGCCGGGTGCGGCGGCTGACGTCGACACGGACAAGGACGACGACGACGACGAGGCGTCTAACAACGGCGCGGAGCCGTTTGGCGGGTCGTCCGACAACGCGCCGCAGCAGCGCCGCTCTCGGCGCACCAAGTCGTCCGAGAGCGGCGGTGCGGCGACGGCTGCGGCGGTGCCTGCCGCTGGGGCGGCGGGCCGCAGCCGCGACGGCTCCATGCTGGGGAACTCGTACAGCGTGGTGAAGCTGCCGGAGGGTGCGCTGGCAAAGGTGTGGATCGACACGCGCGCGTGGGCCCAGGCTCTGGCGCAGAACGCCGGCACGTCCGTGGAGGGTGAGCTGCCCGCGGCGTGGCGCTCCAAGGCGTTCAGCCTCGTCGAGGCGGCGGAGGTGCTGCGCCTGGTGCACAGCACGCTGACGCGCTACTGGAACGAGCACCGGGCGGCGAACACGGACCGCGTCAAGGTGACGACGGCGTCGCTGCTCAGCATCGTCTCCGGCGACCTTCGGGAGTACCTGCGTAGCCAGGTGGAGCTCTACGGCCCCGATTGGCGAGCACCGTGGCGCATGCCGACGGGAGAGCTGCAGTGTGCCGTGGACCTGTGCAAGCAGTGGAACAGGTCCGTGGCGCAGCTGGTGCGGCAGGACTGGATCGGCTGGGACGGCGGCATGTTCCACGATGAAAGCCTCGACGCCTTTGCGCAACGACTGCACGCCGTGCGCCGCATTCGCGAGACCCTCGCGAGCGCGCAGGCGCTGCGGGAGGCGGTGCCGACCTCCCTGCAACCGGAGCACATCTTCGCCGACGTGAACGCCGTCGACCTGCGCGGCGTGTCCGCCGCCACGTGGGAGTCGCGTGTGGCGCAGTTCGAGAAGGAGCTCTCCTTTACGGAGCCCGCGCTGCGCAACCGCGTGAAGCAGCTCTTCCAGACACCCGTCTCGGACGTGCAGGTGCGTCTGCTGCGACAGCATCGCGCGCTGCTGCGACGCGACGCGATTCGAGGCGCCGTCGCGCGTGAGATGGATGGTGTCGTCACCCACTTCATCGAGCAGCTGAACCGCGTCTACGCGCGCTTTGCTCAGAACAGTCGACGCGCCACGACGCCGCTGCAGAAGCTGCGCGCGGCGAAGGGGTGCGTGGCGGAGTGCGTCGTGGTACCCGACGACGCCGCGCGGGTGTTCGGCTCGACGGACGCGCTCACGGAGAAGGTCGCCGCCCACGCACATGAGCTCATCGGCAAGGCATCGCATGAGGAGGCGGTGGTCATGAAGGACTGGTGCGCCACGGTGGAGGCGACGGCGCGCAAGATGCTGGAGCTGCAGGACGCCGTCGTGGTGTCCACAATAGAAGACGCCGAGCGGCGGCGGCTGCACCCGCACGTGCTGACCTGCACCGTACACCCGTCACTGCACAAGTTCATGCAGGAGGTGCGCAATGTGCGAGCGTGGCTCAGCGAGGCGGAGCTGCGGCAGGACGTCGACCAGCACGCCGGGCGCCATCGCCTCGGCAATGGGGCTGGTCGCCGCAGCAGCGCGTCGGTGGAGCCGGAGGAGCCGCTGTGGCGGCTGAGCAGCAGCGCCGAGAGCGCCATCCGCGCGTGCGAGCACCTCGCCGCCGCCGCGCTGCACACACAACAGTGTGTGGCGAACCACAACACCGTGGTGGCGCAGATCCTGCCCTGCACGCGGCAGATGCTCGTCCCGGCGATCGAGAAGAGTATGTCGCAGGTGCTGTACGCCGACACCGCGAGGCGGGCGGTGGCGGCCGCGAACCACCAAGAGCTGGAGGGCGTCAACCTGCGCTTCCAGAACACGATCGAGGCCCTCAGCAACACCAACCGCCACATCCGCCGCTTTCACGAGGAGTTCGGCCAGCACGTCGTCGCACTCATGGGCGTCGACCTGACGTCGCACATGGAGCAGTGGCGCAGCACCGTGGACGACCTGCGCAGCCGGATGGAGGACTTCCTGGCGAGGCAGCATTTGTCCGACCACGACGACTGGCGTCGGCACTGGGACGCGCAGATCTACAAGGCCCTCGAGTACCAGTACCGCCGCGGCCTCGAGAGCCTGCACGAGGAGATGTCGGAGTTCAAGGTGGAGCTGGTCCTGAAGCAGGGCATCGTGCACTTCAAGCCGAGCTTCGAGGCGATCCGTGAGGCCTACTACGTGAAGCTGCGCGAGTTCGTGAGCGTGCCGCTGCGCTTCCGCGGGCTGCAGCCGAAGCGCCAGGACGCGGGCACGCCGTACGAGATGTACCCCCTCATGCCACTCACGAACAACGACCGCATCGTCACGGTGCACACCAAGGCGATCGAGCTCTTCGCGAAGCTGAGCCGTGTCCGCAAGGCGTTCCGCTCGCACATCGTCGTGGGCCTGTGCGGCATCAACGGCTCGCCGGACCTCGACGCCATCGCGGACGCGTGGATGGAGACGATGGCGGACCGCATCAGCGACGGCTTCCGCACCCTCGAGGAGCACCGCGAGAAGATGAACAAGATCGAGGATGTGATGAAGATCGACTGCTTCGCCATCAGCACCGTCCCCGTGCGGGCCAGCGTCGAGGAGCACCTCCACCGACTGGAGGAGGCGCTCCTGAACGGCATGCGGCGCCACATCCAGGCCGGGCTGAGCGAGTTGGACGAGTTTGTGCTGCGGGTGTCGAACCTGGTGGAGCGGCAGCCCACGACGATGGACGAGGTGGGGGAGGCACACAAGCGCTACAAGGAGTCGCTGGAGCAGATGGGCACCTACAAGGCGAAGCTGGAGGCGGTGCTGGAGCAGAACAAGGAGCTGCGCAACCACACCGGCACCGCCATCGACGTCGGCGCCACGCGCGCGCGCTGGGACCACCTGCAGGATGCCATGACGTCCCACACGAAGGTGATGGACGCGGCGGTGTCCAAGATGCGTGTCTCCCTCAACGGCCTCATCCAGCGCTTCCTGAAGGACGAGCAGCGCTTCGCGGACGGCTGGAAGCGGCAGAAGGCGCTCCTCATGCGCGCCTTCGTGGACAAGGAGACCAAGTCTATACACAAGCTGCTGCCGGCTCTCAAGGACCAGCTGAACGACCTCGCCGACCTTGAGACGCAGGCGAAGGAGCTGGAGTCGAAGTGCGACTTCTTTGGCCAGGTGAAGCCGGTCTTCGGCGTGCTGCGCGACACGAGGGCTGACGTGCAGGCGACCAGTGCCATGTGGGCGCACTACGACACCTTCGAGGAGCAGCTGGGGAAGCTGCGCGCCGAGGACTGGCTCACCTTCCGCGCGCACACCTTTCAGTTCGAGGACTTTTGCAAGGACTGGCGCACAGCGCTCAACAAGATGATGAAGGAGAGCGGCAGCGGTAGCAAAGGCGCCGGCGCCGGCGCCGCGACGGCGGACGCGGGCAACCCCATCGCGTCCTACCTGCTCCAGCTCACCGTCGACTGGACTGCCGTGGCGCCGCTGCTGAAGTTCGTGCGGGGCGAGGGCTGGATGACGGAGCACTGGAACGAGATGTTCCGACTGCTCGGCATCCCGAAGGAGGTGACGAGCACGAGTCTCACCTTCGGCGTCATCCTCGACCACTACACGGCGCTTCAGGCGAAGGAGGAGGAGCTCAAGCACCTGCACGCGCGTGCGCAGGGCGAGATCCAGCTGCGGGAGGCGCTGCAGGACATGCGCAAGTGGGCGCTGGAGGCGTGCTTCACCCTCACCGCGCCGACGGAGAGCGTCAGCAAGCTGCGCCTCATCACGGACTGGAAGGAGATGATGACGCAGGTGAGCGACAACCAGGCGCTCGTGAACTCGCTCAAGGACAGCCCGTTCTTCGTCCACTTCGCCGACGAGGCGTCGGGGTGGGAGTCGAAGCTCATCGCCCTGTCGCAGAGCCTCACCCTGCTGAACACGATCCAGCGCCGCTGGGCCTACCTGGAGCCGATCTTCGCCCGCGGCGCGTTGCCGCACGAGCAGGCCCGCTTCAAGCGCGTGGACAAGGAGTTCGTCGGCATCATGCGCGAGATCGAGGCGGACTCGCGCGTCATGTCCCTTGCGAATCAGATGGACGTCAACGAGAAGCTGAAGGGCATCCTGGAGCAGATGGAGCGGTGCCAGAAGTCGCTCATCGAGTTTCTCGAGGCGAAGCGCGGGAAGCTGCCGCGGTTCTACTTCATCAGCGACGAGGACTTGCTGGAGATGCTCGGCCACAGCCAGAACCCCTCCGTCATCCAGGCGCACCTGAAGAAGCTCTTCATGGGCATCCACTCCGTCACGTTCAGCAGCGACCAGACGAGCATCACGCACATGATCAGCGCCGACCACGAGGAGGTCGCGCTGCGCAAGCCGGTGGCGATCACGAGCAACGACGTCGAGGACTGGCTTCTGGCGCTGGACGCGAGCATGCAGGACACACTGCACGAGCTTCTCATCAGCTGCCTCGACCAGCCGGACGCGACGACGAAGGAGAGCGTCGTCAACTACCCATCGCAGATCCTGCAGGTCGCGCAGGGCGTCCACTTCGCGCACGAGGTGGAGGAGGCGATCGCCGGGCAGTCGCTCAAGTTGCTGCTTGTGTCGATGCACCAGCGGCTGGAGCGGCTGACCGCCATGACACCAGAGCTAGATGCCGTGCACGTCCTCAAAGTGAAGGCGCTCATCCTGGACACGATTCACAATCGGGAGGTCGTCGAGCTTCTCCTGGAGCGCGGCGTGCGTCGCGCCGACGAGTGGTGGTGGAAGAAGCAGCTGCGCTACCGCATGTCGCGCGACGGCAAGCACCACTGCACTGTCCATATGGCCGACACGCAGTTCGACTACACGTACGAGTACCAAGGCAACGCCGCGAAGCTCGTCCACACGCCACTGACGGACCGCTGCTACCTGGTCCTCACCAAGGGCATGGACCTCGGCTACGGCGGCAACCCCTACGGCCCGGCCGGCACCGGCAAGACGGAGTCCGTGAAGGCGCTCGGCTCGGCGATGGGGCGGCAGGTGCTCGTCTTCAACTGCGACGAGGGCATCGACTTCAAGGCGATGGGCCGCATCTTCGTGGGCATCGTGAAGTGCGGCGCGTGGGGCTGCTTCGACGAGTTCAACCGTCTCAAGATCGACCAGCTGTCCGCCATCTCGCAGATGATCCAGGTGATCCAGCAGGCGCTGAAGAACGGGGAGGCGAACTGCACCCTGCTGAACAGCGAGGTCGCCGTGAGCGCGAACGCCGGCATCTTCGTGACGCTGAACCCGGCCGGCAAGGGCTACGGCGGCCGCACGCGCCTGCCCGACAACCTGAAGCAGCTCTTCCGCGAGGTGGCGATGAGCGTGCCGGACAACGAGCTCATCACGTCCACGATGCTCTTCGCCGAGGGCTTCACCCACGCACGCTCGCTGGCGAAGGGCATCGTGGCCCTGTACCGCCTCTGTGGCCAGCTGATGAGCCGGCAGCAGCACTACGACTGGGGGCTGCGTCCGCTGAAGGCGGTGCTGCGGCTCGGCGGAACTCTGGTGCAGCGGTGGAAGAAGGCGCACGCCGACAAGGCGGCGCCGACGGAGAAGGATGAGGCGGAGCTGGTCCTGCAGTCGCTGAACATCAACACAGTCAGCAAGCTCACCTTCGACGACGCGCGCATCTTCCAAGGGCTGCTGGCCGACATCTTCCCCGGCGCCGAGTCGCGCGACATCACGTACGCGGAGCTGGAGACGGCCGTGGCGAGCGCCGTGAAGGCGCTCGGCTTGCAGCCCATCGCGGCGCAGCAGAAGAAGGTGCTCCAGCTCTATGAGGCGCTGCAGCAGCGCACCGGCGTGGTGCTGGTGGGCCCGAGTGGGAGCGGCAAGAGCACGCTGCTGAACATCCTCCGCAAGGCCCTGCAGTCGATGGGCATCACGGTGCCCATGCACGTCATGAACCCCAAGGCGATGCCGCGGCGCCGCCTCCTCGGCTACATGGACCCGGACACCCGCGAGTGGTACGACGGCGTCCTCACCGCCGCGGCGCGCGATGTGGTGAAGCAGCCGAAGGAGGCGCGGCCGTGGGTGCTCTGCGACGGCGACATCGACCCGGAGTGGATCGAGTCCCTCAACTCCGTGCTGGACGACAACAAGCTGCTGACGATGCCGAACGGCGTGCGCATTCAGTTCGGCGCGAACGTGAACTTTGTCTTCGAGACGCACAGCCTCGAGTTCGCGTCCCCGGCGACGGTGTCGCGCATGGGAGTGCTGTTCTTCTCCGAGAAGGACGTGCAGCTCGAGGCGGTGGTGGAGTCCGCGATGGCGTTCAAGTCGCTGCACACGAAGAACGTTGTCCGCCCGTTCATCCTCAAGTACGTCTTCTCCGCCATCGACGAGGCACAGCGGCTGAACGACTTCTCGGTCGCCACGACGCGGATGGGCCTGCTGCGGACGTGCCTGCTGCACGTGATGCTCGCCAAGAACGTGCAGGACTTCGCCTACACACTCGTGCGGGGCCTCTGCGCGTGCCTGAACGCCGGCGGCGCTGCGAAGCTGGCGGCGTGGATCTACACCGCGACGGAGCAGAAGCCGTGCTCGGACAGCCGCCCCTTCGACTCCTTCTGGGATGACAAGGTGCGCCGCGCCGCCGAGTTCACGGCGGACCTGTCGACCCCCGTCACCCCAGCCGACCTGCTCGCCGGCCGCCCTCCGGTGGTGCAGACGGTGGAGGTGCGGCGGCTCGTCGCGACGCTGCAGCCGCTCCTCGAGGACCGCAGCTGCAAGCCCTTCTTTCTCGTGGGGCCGGAGGGGTGCGGCAAGGGGGCCCTGCTCGACCACGTCTTCTCCACCCGCCCAGCGCTGCGGGCGACGACGATCAACTGCAGCGCGCAGACCAACTCGACACACGTCGTGCAGAGGATCGAGCAGGCGTGCGCCTTGGCGAACACGAACACCGGCCCTGTCTACCGCCCCCGCGAGGGCGAGCGGCTCATCATCGTGCTCAAGAACGTGAACCTGCCCAAGGCGGACAGGTACGGCACGGTGGAGCTGCACTCCTTCCTGCAGCAGCTCGTCCTCTACAACGGCTTCTACAACCAGGAGCTGGAGTGGGTCGGGGTGGAGCGGGTGCAGGTGGTGGCGAGCATGAACCCCCAGCCGTCCGCCGGCCGATACCCCGTCACACCACGGCTGCTGGCGCTCGCCAGCATCGTGACCGTCTCCTACCCATCCAAGGCGTCTCTTGTGCAGGTGTACGCGACCTACTGGGCCGGGCTGCTGCGGCAGACGAACATCGGCCAAGGAAAGGACTACGAGAAGGGCACCCAGCTCGCGCAGTTCATGCTGCAGGTGTACGACAAGGTGCGCCGCCAGTTCGAGGGCGAGGAGTACGCCCACTTCTCCTTCAGCCCCCGCCACCTGACGAAGTGGGTGACGAACGTCCTGCTCTACCACATCGACACCCGCACGACGCTGCCGGCCGTGCTCGCCTACGAGGCGAGCCGCATCTTCTCCGACTGCCTCCCGCGCGCCGAGGACCGGCGGCAGGCGCTGCGGATCTTCTCCGAGCAGCTCGCCACCATCGGCTATGCCATGCCAGCGAAGGACGAGCGCTTCACCACGATGTTCGTCACATGGTTCGACGGCAGTGCCGCCTCACCATCTGGCGAGCCGGGCGCCGCGAGCACCGCTGGCGCTGCGAGCACGACGACGACCGCCGCCGTCGCCGGGGCGCGGCGCACGGCGCTGACACTGGAGCAGAAGAAGTACGATGACGTGCGGGAGGAGGCGGAGCGCGGACTGCTGCTGTACAGCCGCGAGTTCAAGGAGCTCCACATGCCCCTCATCCCCGAGATACTCTGTTGGGTGACGTATGTGGACCGCGTGCTGGCGCGCCCGGGCGGTCACCTCGTCTTGGTCGGCAGCACCGGCGTCGGCCGCCGCAACGCGGTGCTCCTCGCGGCGCACCAGCAGCGGCGCGAGGTCGCGTCGCTCCACATGACGCAGGACTACAGCCTCAAGCAGTTCCGGCTGGACCTGCGCGGCTTCATCCAGCGCGCCACCGTGCAGAACACGGCGCTGGTTCTCCTCATCGAGGACCACAACATCGTCGACGAGGTGTTCCTCGAGTACGCGAACAGTCTGCTCAGCAGCGGCGAGGTGCCCGGGCTCTTCTCCACCGAGGAGATGGAGACGATGTTCGCCGCGATGCGCGAGGACGCAGCCAGCGACGGGCACATGGGCGCCATCTACGCCTACTTTGTAGAGCGGCTGCAGCGCAACCTGCGCCTGGCCTTCCTCATGGACAACCGACACGCTCTCTTCCTCGTCCGCCTGCAGTCCAACCCGGCGCTCATGAGCACGTGCGACCTGCTCTGGATGGGGACGTGGAGCGGCGACATGACCAAGACGATCTGCAAGACCGCCCTCGCCGACGAGATCGCCATGCTCGAGGCGAACCCGGCGAACAAGGGCTTCCACGTGCACCGCGAGATCCACGCGATCCACGAGGGCATGGGCGACCGCTCCACCCCGCACGATGTGCAGGTGCTCCTGCAGACCTTCCGCGCGATCCTGGCGAGGAAGGGCACCTCGAGCAAGGAGAAGATGGAGCGGCTCGGGGCGGGGCTGGCGAAGCTGCACGAGGCGGAGGAGAGCGTCGAGAAGGTGAAGCGGGACGTCGCGGAGAAGAAGAAGGAGGTGGAGAAGATGCAGAAGGCGGCGGACAAGGCGCTCAACGAGATCCAGTCGAGCATGGAGGAGTCGCAGGAGCAGCGCGACGAGGCCGCCGTCTTGCAGGAGCAGCTGAAGGAGGAGCAGACGCACATCGCCAAGAACCGCGGCCAGGTGGAGGAGGAGCTGGGCAGCATCAAGCCCATGATGGAGGCCGCGCGCGACGCCGTCAGCTCCATCCGCAGCGAGCAGCTCAGCGAGATCCGCTCGCTGCCCTCGCCGCCCGAGGCGGTCCGCGTCGTGCTCGAGGGGGTGCTCGCGCTGCTCGGGATGAACGACGTCTCGTGGCAGTCGATGCGGCAGTTCCTCGGCGAGCGCGGCGCGAAGCAGCGCATTCTGGACTTCGAGGTGAAGAACGTGACGACCGACATCCGCCGCCGCGTCGAGAAGCTGCTGCGCGACCGCGCCTCCTTCTTCAAGGCCGAGACGATCCAGCGCGCCTCGGTCGCCGCCGCGCCGATGGCGGAGTGGGTCAAGGCGATGCTCGAGTACTCGACCATCATGGAGCGCATCTCGCCGCTGACGGAGCAGCTCGACAAGCTCGAGGCGAACCAGAAGGACGGCGCCGCCAAGCTCGAGCACCTGCAGAAGAAGCTGAAGAAGATCGACGTCAAGGTGAAGGAGCTGCGCGAGGGCTTCTCGGAGAAGTGCAAGGAGGCCGAGCGCCTGCGCGCCAAGCTGCAGGCCGCCGAGGAGGAGCTGGGGAAGGCGAAGGACTTGTTGAACAAGCTCAGCGGCGAGAAGGGCCGCTGGGCCGCCGAGGCCGCCGCGATCGGCGAGGCGAACAACACGATGCCGAAGCGTGCCCTCGTCGCGGCGGCCTTCCTCACCTACCTCGGACAGGAGACGGAGGACGGGCGCCGCCGCTCGCTCAAGACGTGGTGCGACCGACTCGGCTTCGCGGACCCGCTGGATGTGACGCGCTTCCTGCGCACCGAGGGGGAGCTGCTGGAGTACAAGTCGGAAGGCCTGCCGGCCGACGGGCTCAGTCTCGAGAACGCCGTGGTGATGCTCGACACGGACCAGACACCGCTCGTCGTGGACCCGGCGAACAAGGCGGTGGAGTGGGTGCGGACGCACTTGAAGGCCGCGAACACCACCGTCGAGACGGTCTCGCTGCACGACGAGCGCTTCACCCACACGCTCGAGCTCGCCATCCGCTTCGGCAAGACGCTGCTGGTGACGGAGGTGGCGGACATCGCGCCGCTGCTGTACACGGTGCTGCGGCGCGACCTCATCTCGGCCGGCGCGAAGCGGGTGGTGCAGGTGGGCGGCAAGGCGGTGGAGTGGCAGGACAGCTTCCGCATTCTGCTCTTCTCGCGGCAGTCCGACCTGCGACTGCCGCCCGGCGCCGCAGCGCTGGTGACGGAGGTGAACTTCTCGGTGACGAGCCTCGGTCTGGAGGGCCAGCTCCTCGGCGTCACCCTGGAGCGCGAGCGGCCGGAGCTGGAGAAGCAGAAGGTGGAGCTTCTGAAGAACGAGGAGGGGCTGCAGCTGCAGCTCAGCAAGCTGGAGGAGCGGCTCCTCAGCGACCTGGCCGAGTCGCAGGGCAACCTGCTGGAGAACACGAAGCTGATCAAGTCGCTCAACGAGGTGAAGGTGCAGGCCTCCAGCATCCAGCAGTCGCTGGCGAAGTCGCACGAGCTGCAGGTGGAGCTGGACGAGAAGCGCGAGGTGTACCGGCCGTTCGCCCATCACGGCGCCCTGCTCTTCTTCATTGTGCGCGACATGGAGGCGCTGAACCGCATGTACCAGTACGGCATCAATGACTACATCGCGCTCTTCACGCAGACGCTCGCGGCGTACAAGGGCGGCGATGAGGCGGCGGCGAAGGTGCAGGCGCTCATCGCCAGCTTCACCCAGACGTGCTTCCACGACGTGGCGCGTGGCTTGCTCAAGCAGGACCGCCTCGCCTTCGGCCTCCACGTCCTGCACGGCCTCTGGCCAGCCGACTACCCGCAGGAGCTGTGGGACGCGCTTGTCGGCACGGTCGCCGACGTGAAGGCCGTTGCGGACTCGCAGCTGCCGCAGTGGGCGCCGCTGGCGAGCAGGATCAAGTACGCCAGCATCCTCTCCAGCGCGGCGGGCCAGGCGCTCGTGCACAAGTGGAACGTCGCGGACCTGAACCGGTGGGCGGGGGTCATGAACCACGCCACGCCGGAGCGGCAGCTGGCGCCTCCGTCCGCCAGCACCGCCGACGACGACAAGGGCGGCGTCTCGGACATGGAGAGGCTGCTGTGGATCAACACGTTCCGCCCTGACCGTATGTCGGCCACCGCGCTGCAGGTCATCCTGCGCAAGCTGCAGCTGCCCTCGCTCGCCCCCGTCATGTCCCTCGAGGAGACGATCCTTGGCAGCGGTGCCAGGACGCCGGTGCTGCTCGTCACCTCCAGCGGCGCCGATCCGAGCATGGAGATCCAGGACGTGGCGACGCACCTCGTGGGGAAGGAGCGCTTTGTGCAGCTCGCGCTGGGCGGCGGGCAGACGGACAACGCGCTGCAGCAGCTGCGGCACTGCGCCGCGCAGGGTGCGTGGCTGCTGCTCAAGAACCTGCACCTCGTCCTCGACTGGGCCTCGGTGCTGGAGAACGAGCTGTGCGCGATGGCGGCGCCGAGTCCCGACTTCCGGCTCATCCTCACCACCGAGCAGCACGACTTGTTCCCCAGCGTGCTGCTGCGCATGTCGAGCAAGGTCGCAGTGGAGGCGCCGCCCGGGGTGAAGCAGAACCTGCTCCGCTCCTACAGCCTGTGGGACAGCGCCTTCCTGTCCGCGCAGTCGCAGACCGCGGCGCGGCTGCTGTTCGGCCTCGCCTGGTTCCACGCCGTGGTGCAGGAGCGGCGCACGTACGTGCCGCAGGGCTGGTCCAAGTTCTACGAGTTCTCACCGGCAGACCTCAAGACGGCGACGGACGTCTTGACGAGCCTGGCGGCGGCGCCGCAGCTGGACTGGGTGACGCTCACCGGCTTCCTCGAGAACTGCCTCTACGGCGGCCGCCTCGAGACGGCGGCGGATGAGACGGTGCTGCAGCTGCTCATCCACACCTACTTCACGGAGACGGTGCTGCTCAAGGACGCGGCGGCACCCTTTGCCGGCATGACGGCGGCGCACGCCGGCAACCACGACAAGGTGGTCGCGACGCTGCAGGCGAAGGTGCCCGACGTCGACCCGCCGGCGCTGCTCTGCCTGTGCGACAACGCCGACCGCACCGTGCAGGAGGATGTGGCGCACGCGCTGCGCGAGTCGCTCCGCCAGCTGTGCACGCGCGATACCACCGCGCAGACGAGCGGCGAGGAGTGGCGGGCGCGGCTGGCGCCTGTGATGGAGGTGTGGCGGAGCTCCGAGGTCGCGGCGCACGGCGCCCTGCAGACGGTGTCGAGTCTCGCGAGCAACGCGGAGCCGATGGAGGTCTTCTTCGTCAGCGAGGTGAACCTCTTGACGGCGCTCATCAAGGACGTCACGGCCTTCTTCGACGCGCTGCGCGGCGTGGCGGAGGGGGCGATCATCCCAGACGCCGCGATGCGCCTCGACGCGACGGAGCTGATGGGGGGCCGTATCTCGAGCCGCTGGCTGGACCGCATGGATGGGCCACAGGAGGCGAAGATGTGGCTGGGGCTGCTGTGGCGCAAGTACAACACGACGCGCGCCTGGGTGAAGGCGCCGCTCAGCACCACCACCACCTACGACCTCTCTTCCTTGCTGCGACCGCAAACGTTCTTCAACGCGTTGCGGCAGCACACGGCGCGGGCGACCAAGGCTCCCCTGGTGGACCTTGTCCTGGTGGCGTCCATGCAGAAGGTGTCGCACGCCAGCGTCACGGTGATGGTGGCGGCAAAGAGCCTCGTGCTGCAGGGCGCATCGCTCACCGGCGAGGGCGTTCTCTCGACCGTGCAAGCGAACTCGCCATCGGCGGCGCAGCTCCCGACGGACGTCGCTGTGGGCTGGGTGCCGTCCAGCAAGGCAGAGGGATCTGGCCACAGCGCCGTCATCCCCGTCTACGCCGATGCGGAGCGCCAGACAACGATCTTCTCGCTGCGCATCAAGTGTGCCGGCGAGGCGGACGCGACGAGGGCCGCGCTGAACGGCGTTGCCTGCTACCTCGTCAACGTGTAGGTATGTTCGTACATATGTGTCTGTGTGTGTGTATGTGTCTGTGTATGTGTGTTGTGCAGTGCATGGTACTCTTGCGATGGCGCGGTGAGTGTTTCGCAGCCGTGGTCCTTTTTTGTTGTTGTGTTTTTTCGCCTCTTCTTTTTTTTTTTTGTTGTTGTTGTTTCCTCGATGTGTCGTCGATGTACCGTAGATGTGTTCCAGTGCAGGGCCGCGAGGGAGCGTCGCCGGCATGGACGTCCGCCGCACCACCAGTGGTGTGCGCCTCTGCCAATCAAGACTCCGGAGCAGAATAGAATTACTGTGCCAAAACACACACACACACACATCACGGTGATGGCTGTTTCCTTCGTACGCTTCTCTCTCTCTCTCTCTTGCGATTGCGGTGGCGCCGAGCGCCGCGAGTTCAGGAACACAGCAGTCGCGGTGTCCCCTACACTCGATCACCTCTCTCCCTGTTCCCTCACCTCTTCCTCCTGCTCTTGCCGCTCTCTATCGCATACACTCTCACGCACAGACAGACAGACAGACAGACAGCTCACTCAGCTTCTTTTTTTTTTTTTTTTTTAATTGCTGTCGCCCCACCACCCCCTCTCTCCCCGCTGCGCAGCTCACCGTACACGCGATGCAGACGTACGAGGAGTTTCAGGCGGCTCTCGAGGGGTGGCTAGTAGCGGCCGGCGTGCCGATGCGACTGCACCGCCGTCTGCACGACAAGATACGGGGTGGCGTCTTCGACTCTGGCCGGAGCTTTGCCCTCGCGCGCTGGGCCCGCGAGACGGATGAGTCGGAGAGCGGCGGCGAGGACAGCGAGGAGGAGGCGGCGGCGGCGGCAGTGGCGACGCCGGCGTCCGTGCACCACTACCCTGGATACTACCTCGTCGCGAACTGCGATCTCCGTGCCGAGGAGGACATCTGGCTCGTGGATCACTGCTGCACCTTTCAGCTCCCGACGCTGCGCGACGCGCTCACCCGCGACGAAACGCTCCGGCGCAGGCTGGAGACGATTGTGCGGCTCGAGCCGGCGGCGGAGGCGGCGACGGCGGTGGCGTCTGTGGAGCAGCAGGTAGATCGGCTGTGGGCACACTTGTGGCCCTATGTCGGCACGTACACCCTCCTCAACCCGCGCCACGACGACGCGCACGAGCACTACTGGTTCGTCGCGGACGAGATCGGCAGCGCTCTCCACTGCGCGTTCGAGGACGACGCCGACGCTGAGGACGGCGCTGCGGGGGTGAACACGCAGCTCCTGACGCTGCCCTTCTACTTCGCCGCGCAGCAGTGCGTGTTTTCGCTGATGTGGCTGACCGCGCCTGTCGAGGCCGGCGCCGTGCTGACGAGGCGACCGAGGCACCGCTTCGAGCCGTACTGCGGCAAGGCCGTGTCGCGGGTGTTGTGCGAGTCGTGGTCGGGGGAGCCGCCGAAGCCGGACGTGGTGCAGGCGTGCCGCGCGGCGTGGCAGGAGCACCGCCGGCGGCAGACGCACGTCGCGGCGCGGCGCACTGCACGCAACGAGGTGGAGGAGGAGGCGAACCGCGAGTCGCAGCAGCGGCGTGGCGTGGTGGTGGCGGAGGCTGTGTACCCGCCTATCTGCGCGCTAGCGGTTCAGTGGAGCGACCGTGCCTCTGCAGATGACACGGCGCCGCCGCTGCCCGTCTACGTGAGCCACCGCGGCGTGGCGAGTGCGCTGGCCGCGTCGCCGGCGTTCCGCGAGCGCGCTGGCGCAACGGGGAGCTTCCGCCTCGTGTCACTGCCGGGCGAGGCGGCCGTGGTGTGGATGACGAACCACGCCTTCCGCGGCGTCAGCGACTTTGCCGGTGCGCGGTACGTGGTGCACCTGCCGGAGGAGGCGCAGCTGACGGTGCCGCGCCACCTGGCAGCGCTGCTGCAGACCGCCGTTGGCCACACGCCGCTCGTCGTGGACCACCTCGACGCCGTCTCGCAGCTGCGCGAGCTTGTCGGCAGCGCCGTCGAAGAGGGCGGCACCGAGGGCGGCGGCGGCGCGGCGGAGAGCGTGTGGGAGCTGCGCTCTGAGGACGGACGCCGGGTGTGGGGGCCGGCCACGCTGAGCGACTGGCCGCGCGTGCGGGAGCTGCTGCGCGTGGCCGAGACCGCGCCGCTCTGCGCGAAGCGTGTTGTGGACGCCGAGGCGCTGTCGCTGGTCGCCGGCGCGAGGATGGTGCTGCACATCCCCGTCCTGGTGCGCTCGCTGCGCTCCGCGGCGACGGCGCTGGACGCGTACGTGCACCGCTTCAGCTGGGCCTCCTTCGCGCCCCTCGCCGGCGGGGCTGCTGCGGCTGGTGCTGCGGCGGGGCCGCCGTGCCGTGCGCCGCTGTCCGGCGACGTGGTGTGGGGCCAGCTGGCGGCCCTCACCGGCCGCGCGGGTGTGTGGGAGACGGAGGTGCTGCCGGCCCTGCGCCGCCTGCTGCGCGACGTCCTGGTCGCCGTGACGCCGGCGGACGGCGTCGACCACGCCCGCCGCGGGGCGGTGTGGGAGGCGCAGTTCCAGCTCGTCCTGCAAGACGGCGGCGCCGCGGCGCCGGTGCTTCTCGGCTTCGACCACCAGCTCGACTACGGCGCCGTGCTCCAGCTCGCGCCGTCGCTCTTCGAGGACGTGCTCAACACCCTATGCCTCGGCAGCGGCGGCGGCGGCGCGCACAGGCTCTGAGCCGCCGCCCCCAGCGCATGACTCGCACCTCGGCCCACGCTTTGGCCCCACCGCGCAGTCCGACAGCCCCCAACACCTGGCCTCGGGGGAGGCGGTGGGAGGAGAGAGGAGAGAGGAGAAACGACAGAGGAAGGGGAGAGAAAAAGGAGAGAGCGATGATGACCATGACGACGACGACCAACGACGCACCGCAGCGCGCGCATTCATGCAGACGCCCATCCACGTTCCACACGGAGGGAGAAGGTGGGAGAACGTCGGGGGCTTCCCGGGTGTTGCGCTGTCCACCGTTTCTTGCGCTGCTGCTTTCCCTTTTCTTGACTCGGACCACATCACAGGAGACGCACACCACGGTGCGTGACAGTGTACACGCATTCACACACACACACGCCGACATAGACACGCACACCCTCACTCAGGCTGAGACACACACACACATACATACATACATGCGCGCAGAGACAGACGCACCCGCACAGTGAATGAGAGAGAGCAGTGCGTGAAGTGACAGCACTTCACACACCTTGCGAGGCGCCGGCCCGTGCACCTTCGCTGTGTTGTTGTTGTTGTTGTGTGTCAACGCCGACGCGCCAAGAGGAGGAGAGGAAGAAAAAAAAAAAAAAAGAAGGAGGGGCGTGGAGGGAGGGGAGGGGGGCAACAGCGATGAAGCAAGACGGTGATAGAAAAGAGGAAGTGGCGAGGAGCGGCGAAACGCGTCACTCAGACGCGCAGGCACCTCTGCGACGACGATGACCGGGAAAAGACAAAGATGGTTCATGCGTCGATGTGCATCGGCAGATGCCGCCAGTGCGCGTGTGTCTCACGCAGCAGCGACGACGGCGGAGCGACGACAGCCACAACGGAGAGGCTGAACAAGGGAAAAAAAGGAAGAAGAGGGCGAGAAGAGGAGAGAGGACAAACAAACAAGACGGTGAAGCAGGCCGCGAACATACACGCACGCACGCACATACACACAGACATAGAGAGACGAAGGCACACACACATACACACACGAAGAGGCACAGATGACGTTGCCAAATGACGCAGAACTCACGGAGGATCAGTGGTCGCACCGTCCACCCTCCAAAAAGGGAGAACGCGTCGACGTGTGTACTTTGCTGTGCGGGCCATGTGTGTGCGTGTGTGTGTCGATGAGAGGGGTAGAGAGGGGGGAGGGGGGCTACATACATGGTACATACGCAGAGGACGGATGGCGCCGATGACAGTCGATGGAGAGCAGTGGTGGGGGAGAGATGTGAGGGTGCGGCCTTCTCTGCCTCACACTCCCCCTCCACCGTTCCGCTGCTCTGTACGACCACACAATGTGACTCTAAAAAACACTAACTAAACACACACACACACACACCGACGCGCGGAGGGAGATACAGCATCAGCAGGCGACGACATGGGCAGGCGGAGTGACGCACCCCTCTCCGCCCCCCAACCATCGAGTCACCTTTCCCTCCGCCCCAGTAGCAGCGTAGGGGGAGTGGTTGGGGAGGGTGGGAGTAACGCGCTGCGAGAGACGCTGGGATGGGGATCGGGGGAGGGGAGAACGAGAACAAGCACGCACATACATGCACACACATGCACACATGCAGGGACGCAGACTGACGGAGAGAGAGAGTGAGGAAGCGGGGAGGGAGGAGAGAGGAGAGAGAGTGAGGTGCGTTGCGCGCAGGTCGTGCCGTGTGGCACGACCCGTGGAGGCCCATCGTCCAGGTGTCGCCTTTGCGCAGCTGTGCAAAGACCCATCAAGGAGATGAGGAAAGAGGAGGAGTGAAGGAGAGAGGGAGGTAACAAAAAGGAGAAACAACCACATGCACACGCGCACGCACAACGGAAGCAGCGATGGCCGGTCGGTTGGCGGCTGGCGGAGTAAAGCAAATGAGACACACACACGCACATACACACCTTCCACATGCGCGCCGCGTCGTTCACCCTTTCCCCACTGCGGCGGTGTGTGGAAGAGGAGAGAAGGAGAGGAAGAAGAGCGGCGAGGGGAGAGGGGAACGCGTATCAGAGAGAGAGAGAGGGGAGATGGGGGAAAAGGAGTGCAGTATTTGTGTGTGCGTGCTTTTGTGTGTGTGCGCGACTACTCCCCCTGTGGGCCTGCGAGCGGGTTCACGCCATCGTTGTTGACCGGCGTGGCGTGGTCGTACTGGTCCCTCAGCGAGAGGTGGCTGTTGTCCTCCAAGTTGTTGATCTGCGGCGCGGTCTCTGTGTCGGGGTAGCGGTGGGCAGCCCCGGCGTCAGCCTGCTCCTTCTTGGGGTAGAAGTCGTCTTCCGCCGGCTGCGCGGCGTCCTTGTCGCTCGGGTACAGCACTGACGCCTGACTCTTGCGCGCGGCACGCCGCACCGTCGACTCCGCCTCGGCCCTCTCCTTCAGCTTGTCCATGCTGTTGTTCGTGAAGGTGGTGCTGCCGCGGCGGTCCACGTCGGTGCGGTAGCCGTTCATGGTCGCCTCCAGCTGCCCACAGAAGGCCGCGGTGCAGTGCAGGTAGTTGTTGAGAGACTGGAGCAGCACCGACTTGGTCGTCGCCTGCAGCGCCTGCACCTCCTCGCCGAAGGCGTCGCGGCTCGCCTCGTACGACGACTTGCTCTTCTCCCGCTTCCCCAGCGTCTTCTTGTAGGTGCCACTCGCCGCCAGCGGCTTGTCCTTCTTGGCGTAGGACTTCTCGGTCTGCTCGAGGTTGTAGCGGACGGTGTCGTACTCCTTCTGCTTCGCCTTGAGGTTCTTGTACGACTTGAGCGCCTTCTTCAGGTCCACCTTCACCGGCTCCATCACGTTGATGGTGCCGCTGTGGATCTCGCGGTTGAAGGTCTCGAAACCGCCCTTGTCCTTCAAGTCGCGCATGCCGTCGCGGAACTCGTCCACCGGCTTGCGCACCTCACCGCCGCACTCCTGTGCGATGTTGCCGTACACCTGCGCCACCTGGTCGAAGGCGCTGAGCAGGGTGCGGTAGGAGTTCATGGTGGACGCGAGAGACTCGTTGAAGTTCTTCATGCACTTCTCCAGGTCCGTCAGGTACAGCGCGCGCGTGTTCGTGTCGGTGTCGACCGTCGCGGGAACGCTGGCACAGAGAGGCATGGTAGGCGCTGGGGCGTGTGTGCGAGAGAGAGAGAGGGGTGGTGGAGGAAAGATGTATGTGTGTGTGTGTGGAAGGGAGCAGGCACGCGTTGGAGGCAGACAACAGCAAATCGAAAAAAAAAGGTGACCAGACACACACCTAAAGGATCAGAGAAAGAGAGAGAGTGGTGGCGGGGGCGGGGGGAGGGGTGAAAGATGGCTGAGAGTCAGTGAGTGAGTGGCGGCGACACACAGAGACAGACACAGACAGACAGAGTCACAGAAGCACAGGGGGGTGGGGGGTGGGAAGACGGAGTAGCGGATTCTATTGATGATGATTAAGGGTGTGTACGTGTCGTGAGCGAGGCGAGAGGAGATGAGAGAGAAGGAGGGAAGTTCCGGGAAGCGAGCGAGAGTGTGTAGGAGTGCGTGTGTGTCGGTGCAGCTGTACGCACCGACATGAAGGGTGGGGTGGGTGGGGGGGGGGGTGTTTGGCGAGTGTTCCGTGTGTGTGAGAGCTGACGACTGCTCGCTCCTGGCACCTCCTCGGACACGACGCCGGCGGTGGTGTCAGCTCACCGCCACGTTCTGCTCTTCTTTTTTTTTTTTGCGTTCGAGGCTGTTGGCCCATCATGAGAGTTATCCTCTCCGCCCTCCCTTCCCCATCCCAACGACAAAACAGCAGACATAGAGGACAGAGAGAAGTGGGCCAGAGGACGGCGACTCGCCAGCGGCACACACAACTCTCGCACATGCCCTGTATGTAGGAGAAGTACACACACACACACACACGCACACGCACACGCACCATCCGTGAGTGAGAGAGGGGGAGGAGCGGCGCGCGGAGATCAAGCGCTAGGGCTGCCGCGACGTATGAGAGACGGAGGGACAACGTGTACCTACTCCCCTAACCCTAACCCTCTTCTCTGCTCTCCCTCTGCTCTACCCGGAACGCGCCACTGTGTGTCACGCTGCGTTGAGCTTCTTCAGACACTTGTGCACCGTGTAGCGTAGAAGGACTGCGATCGCCTGCTTCAGCTCATAGGCGCGGAACGCCTCGGCCTTCCAGAAGCTGCTCGCGGTCGGCTGCGTGTAGATGAAGTTGCGCTGGTAGATGACTGGGAAGAGGACGATGCCGAGTAGCACCTTCACCAGCGCCATGAGGGAGAGCTGCAGCGCGGTTCCCATCTGCCGCTGCGTCTTGCGCTCGTACTTCTCCTGCAGGCTCAGTACGCACCGGTACGCCGTTGCGGGGGCGGCGCTGGCGACGGCGCCGCACACGGCCTCCTCGAGGACGATCTTAAAGTTCATGTCGCAGTACATGATCCCATAGCTCCACACACGCAGCGGCGCCACGGCGACGGCGCTCACGACGGCGGCGATGGCGGGACTGTGCTTCCAACGCACCGTCCAGTGGTAGATGAGGTTGCGCAGTACCGAGATGGAGATGCTGCACGGCAGAAACTTGTGCTGCTGCAGGCGCTGCAGGAGTCCACCGTAGAGCACACTCGGCGTCCCCTCCAGCGCCAACGGATCGGCGTCGCCGAGCGCCGGCACGTACGGGGTGAAGGTCATGGTCAGGCGCTGCAGCGCCACGGCGATGGCGGCGTCCTGCACAACGTCCTCCCACAAGGACGCGCTTGGCGGAATCGTCCCCGGCTGCGGCACACGCGTCCGGCAGCTGTTGCGCCATGCCACTTGCACCGGCATCTGCTGCCGGTTGTAGTCCGCGTTGACAACGTGGCGCAGCGGCTCCGAGATGTTCTGGAAGAGCTGCACCGCCAGGTCGGGGTAGCCGTTCAGCAGGTCCGTGAGCGCAAAGGAGGAGAGCTGGTAGGTGACGGTGTCTGGGAGAGCGGCACGCACCGTCTCCATCGACGGCGCCTGCGTGATGAACTCGTACATCCCCACCGTCTGGCCCTTGCCGATGTAGCGAGAGGGAGCGGAGCTGTACTCCTCCCCGTAGCGCGCGACGAGGCCGCCGCGGGAGACGAGGGTCATGCGCACATGGCGGTCGCCGCGGTGGGCGATGTAGTCGCCCTCGCCATGCGTCCGGCGGATGAACTTGCGTGCGACGATGCGCAGCTGGTGGGAGTTGCACCCGGCAAAGAGCGGCAGCGACTGCAGCAGCTCGTTCACTGAGATGTACGTCTTCGGGTCGACCGGCGCGGCCACGTCCGTGAGTGCCTCGATGCCCGGCAGCGACCCGCCGAGAAGAAACTCGAGGGAGGCGAGCCCGCCACCAGACACGTGGAACACCTTGTCCTCGATGCCCGTCCGCAACGCGAGCAGCGCCGTGTGGTGGCCCGCAAGCACGGCACTCACGTCGGTGCTCGCGAGTCGCGTCGCAAAGCTCTCCGTCCCGGTCACGAAGCCCTTGCTTGCCCACCCCAGCATGCCGGTCCAGATGAGTGTTCGACAGCCGCGCAGGCTGCGCATGAACAGGTTCAGCGTCTCGGCACCGCAGTCAACGCTGTACATGTCCGGCGGCACGGACGGCGACGACACCTCCTGCACCGGCGCGCGGTGCCGGCCCCCCGCGTGCTCGCCGTTCGACGATGACGGCGGCGGCGGCGGCGATGACGACATGATCTCGGGGTCGGCCACAACGACGTGGTCGATCGGCAGCACCACATCCACGTTGTTCTCCTGGCAGATCTGCAGCACCTCTGCCGCGTACTGCGAGCACGGCCGCGACGACGCCACGCTGTCCCGCCCGACGATGGAGCTGGAGAGGGGGGTGCTGCTGACGGCGCCGATGCGCAGCTCCTTGTCGCCCGTCTCGTACCCTTTGCCCACGTGGTAGCCGCGCGCGACGAGGAACGGGAAGGCGACGGCGCCGATGATGAAGATGCGATCCACGCGCTCGGCGAGGCTCCGCAGAAGACGCAGTTTCCGCACGATGTCGCTCCCGCCAACCAGCACCGCCAGCGGCCGTGCCGGGTGACTCAGCAGCTTGGAGTAGAAGGCGAGCTCTCGCTCCATCGACTGCCCCGCCGCGCCGTGCAGAAGCAGCCGAGGCAGCTCTACATTGCTCGCCAGTGCGCGGTGCGACGTGCCGAAGGAGTCGTTGATGAATATGAATATCTTTGCCTTCTAGCTCCCTTTCTGTCCGTATCGTATATGTGAGGTTATAGAAGGATAGAGAGGAGGATGTGGAAGACAGATTACACCATGTGTTATGTAAAGTGCAGTATATGTCATCACTTGTCCTGTGGTCGTCGTGGCGACCGCCGGACTACATCGAGTTCTCTCACCCGCTAACCGCGAATGCGATGCCGTCGTTGTTGGTACACATCGGGGCAGGAGATTTCCGAATCTTGTTTGGTTTCGACAGGGGTATAGAGCTCCCACCCTCTACCCTCGCGTAACTCCTGCCCCGGGGCGCCAAAACTCCCGAGTCGCTTGTGCCCCGTGTTGCTAGTGTGCGCGGCTGGGGGCGTCTGCTGGGTTGTCGGCCGAGGCGATGTAGGAGGCCGTCACGTCGAACTGCTCCAGATATGGGAGGAGCCGGTGCAGCTCTTCGTTGACTGCGTAGCTGCGCGCGCGGTGTTGCCGCACCGATGCCAACGCCGACGTGTTGTCCACGTAAAGGTGTATTTTCGACCGGGGAGGAAACCGATGGCGAAGCTCTGAAAACGCCATGGCGATGGCGCGCGTTTCGGCGGCGTTGATGTTGTTCGCCCTCTGCGGCCACCTGGCGCCGAGAATCACCGTGGATTTTGTCTCCCGGTCGATGCAGACGGCGCCCCACCCATCTGGCGTAGCGTCGCTGTACACGTCAAATCGTGGCTTCTGTCCCTGGGAGCGTCTAATCCTCCGCGGAGCGTTGGCCTGGGCGGTTTCCCACCAGGCGTGCAGCTGTCGTAGCGCCGATGGTGGAAGGTTCGCGGGATCCTGCAGCGAAATGAGCCCTCTGTTCAATCGGGCCATCAAACGCCGCGCTGCCTTCAACAGCCACCAATAGCGGTGGATGGGTATCGCCAAAACCCGCGCTGCAAACCAAAGCCGTCCTAGAAGGCGTTCCAACGCCGCTACCGACAGGGTTCCCGAGTCCTTGACCGACGTCAGGTGTCCGTGGGCCTTGCGTCCCAATGCAACCGTGTGCGCCTGATGATCGAATGCGATCCCGGCAAACGTGTAGCACAGGGCCGATGTCGTCTCGTCGTCGTTGAGCGTAACCCGGGCTTTGCGTGCTCTCCTTTCGAAAACCGCAAGGAAATCGTCGACGTCCTGCCGTTCGCCTGTCCATTGCAGGTTGTCGATCCACGCGACGGCAGCGAC